>CM054060.1:89022388-89526153 GCA_028641055.1 Alopecurus myosuroides
TGCAGAACCATCTGCCGGCAGTATTTTTTCTGTTTTCTGTACCAGAGAACTCGGGAGGCAATCAACAGGCATATTTTCAGCAGAAATCGTGTGTGTAACAGTACCCACCTCCTTGTGCTGATCAACACTATTATGTTCAGAATTAACACCCGTAGGAGCAGCCATCTTCTCCCTCGTATGCTGGTCTACCGAGTTCAGGAATACAGACCTCAACTCATCTCTAGCATGTTGGAAGGATTTCATTACCAATGGGGAGAACAGCACCCCTGTTCTCTTTGCCGTATCACCACCCGGACCATGAGAAGAAGTATTTTGCGTGTCCATAGGCTCATCAGCCTTGCTCTCATTAGCACCCGAATTATTGAGAGAAGTATTTTCTAGTGCATCTGTAAAATCATCCAGAATACCATCATCATCATCATCATTCTCCGTATTGGGTTCAGTCATCTCCACATCCTCCTCTACCGCAATGTTCTCTCCCTCAACCTCAAAGGTGAGCTCATAAATACCATCGTTAATAAACATCGGATAGTTGTGGGGGATTTTTGTGTAGTCTAAACAACCAATCCTAATGCGCAGAACTCCATGTGTCCGAGTGTAGGGCATGTCCACCTTAGATGTTTTGCCAAGCATAAACCCAATGGACCAAAGAAGCAAAAAGTCCTCCAGACGATCTTCAGGTATCCCAGACACCCGAACCCAATATTCCGGGAGCGTATCAATAGGCTCTATCCTCCGTGTCCACGAGTCAAAGACCATCTCACAATTGCTTCTCGGCACTCGAAAAGCACCAAATATTTTTAATCTCTCTAACTCCGCTTTAGACGGAAATTGCACTTTGAAAATATTGTGTCCCTCCTGAGACACTCTCCAAATGAAATTTTCCGTGGGCACCAACCTTTGTAACTGAGTTATGATTTGAGGAATAGTCATCTCCCCCTTAGACACCACAATTGATGCCATCTTCGCATTGATCACCTTTGGTTTATAATTTTCGGAAAGAGGCAAGCCAAAAAAAGTCAACTCATCATGGGCGTATCCATACATAATTGGATGTGGCTTTGGAGCAGACAACAGTGGACAATTGATAGTAATATGCTCCACTGCCTTACAGATGTCACAAATAGGAGCTGGACAATCATTCAGCAGATGTCCTGCTACTCCACACCTGAAGCACTTCATCCTATCCACTTTGTTTTTCTTTGGAGCTGCATTTGCTACTGCCGTGGCCACCTGCTGGGCCGTCACACGCTGCACATACTGCTGCTGCACAACACCACCCGAAGCCAAGGTACCATTATTCCCCACAGTAGCAACCTGCTGTGACACCGCAGCAACCACAGATGGCTGCCGTGCTTGCACCTGATCTTGGATCACTTGTTGATTATTCCTAGTTCCCTGCCCAGCGACAACCGGGACATACCGCGGCTGAACCTGCCTAGGAAACTGACGGTAGCCCTGGCCTCCACGTCCGCGGCCAAACGGGCCTCTGCCCTGCTGCTCATATCGCTGACGCCCTCGGTACCCTCCTTGGTGTTGATTACCTCGGAAGGGCACGTTACCTCGACCAGCACTGAAAGCAAACACCTCCTGTCTCTGTCCGGTCACCACAGCAGATTCGTTAACCTGACCAGCAACGATAGAACCAGCAGGAACAGAGGGCACCCCCGCCGTCCCGCTGGCCTCTCCAGCTTCGAAGACTCTCTGTTGGGCTCCACCGCGGCCAGCAGCGGTGAATTCCCCACCAGTCCGACCTCCGCCTCTGTTCGCCATGACAATCGAGGCGTTCACGGCGGCCGATCTCCTCCAGGTAAAACCTAGGAGCTTACGAAGCCTAGACTCCGCTGGTATTTTTGCCCTCGTGCAGACCCTCCCGCATCGTGCATGGCCCATGCAGCCTCTCCGATCGGGGTTTGGGCCTGCGTTCTTTCTCGGCCCATAGCGAAATAATTCACGTTCCGATCACAACCATCAAATTTCAAACGTCTGCTCGCAGCCGAGCTTCGCCGCCGGCGAACTTCCGTCCACGGGAAGGGACTATCCTCAAGAGGGAACGAAGATGGGGGGAAAGGAGGCAGCTTCAATACCTTTTCACGAACCGCCGTCAATGTAGTCGTTGCCGACGGTGAGATTGGGGAAGAGCACTCCAGAGCACACTGCCGTTGATACATCCGCTTGGCCATCTTCTTCTCAAACCTGCGCAGATCAGAAGAAAGCACCAAACCCGTATCCTGATTCGGCGTTAGGCACACAGCTAGGTAAGATGAACTCACCGGAGAGTCTTCGATCTCCTCCCCCGCTTCCGCATCAGATGCATCGGGATCAAGATCGGCCAGTGCCCAAAATCTGCCGCCGATAGGTTGTGATCTACCCCCTGTACCCGCGATCTCACCCTCTTCGAGTGCATCTACACAACTCCGTTTGAAACCGACAGAAATCCCAGGCGGGGGAGATGCCGCGATCTCCCCCTCTTCGATGTCCTCATCTCCTCGTCGCGTGGAGACCGGCGCACCATCCCTCAGAGGAGGTCCGCTTGGTTCCCTTGGCGGCGGAGTCACCGGAGTCGCCGCTATGGTCGCCCCAACGGTTGCCTCAGCGAACATAATCACTTCCCAAAGTACAGCTAGGTTCAACACTTCAAGATACTCATACTCCAGTTGAAGTCTTCATGTTAAAAACAGATATACCTGCCTACAAAACTAAGCACTGTCCTTGGAGGAAGAACAGTAAATGACTCCCCAAAAAAGGCTCTGGATCATGCAAATATATAGCCAGCCCCTCGATCACCAGTGAAAAGGGTCCTCCACGGTAAGATCAGATGCTTTCTTGATACTCCAATCATTCTGACATTCGGGGCCGAGCACCATCATCTTAATTACAATCACATCTCCATGCTTCACGAGAGAGATCCACCAACTTGTTTGTCATCCATGTTACCCTGGTCACCGAAGTAAGACTCTCTCTGTTTAGCAGAACAAGCAGAGTCTCTAGCTCCTGCGCTGTCCTGGAAACGAACTCAAGGAATTCAAGTTCATTTTGATCCCCTCTATATTCATGGATAACCATCTTCTTGACGCACGACTTAATGCATTCGATAGCAGAGACCTCCTGCCAGAACTTGGCATGGTTCCTTCCAGTGGGTTCAGTCAAAGACTGAAACATCATATCAGTAGATGGTTCGTTAGAGATGCATCGTGCAAGAAGAAGCAATGATCTTCCATTCTTATAAATAGTGGCAAATAACTGACTGAATAACTGTATCGGATACTAGGATTTCACCTCGATGTGTAGGGCCTCGATGTTGGGAAAGCATCTGAGGAAGGCCACCAACATCTTCACATCCTTTAAGACACCAAAATTAACCTTGAAGGCCAATATCTTGACGCTTGGAACCACTGTGCTTGGGCTGGGCATTGTGCCAGGCTGCAATGGCCAGACAAGGCACCAAAAGAACAGATATGTCATCTATATACAAATCACGGCCAATCCTATGTATTATGTGTACTGAGAGAGAGATGGAATGGAATCATGTAAACCTGGAAAGGTAATACCTTGATGACTTTCTCGCCGATCTGCAGCCGGTGAAAACTTGGCTCCAAGTAGCCGAGAGCCTGCAGGTTAGGTGCACAAGCAATCTTATTTTTTTTTTTGCGGGTAAAATAAGAATCTATTAAGCAGGTACAGTTACAAAGTGTTCAGGTTCCAAAACCTGCAACAAAATAGCAGGGCCAGAACCTAACCACAGGTTCGTTTGGCGATCTGCTCTGGCCAAATTTGCCAGGCAGTGACTAGCTCTAACCTGCGAACGATCCACTTTTACAATATAGCAATCAGACCTTTGACTAAGCAGATTACTAAGCTCTAGTATAAGATTCCTGTAGATGGAACGATCCGACCAAGATGCAGCAGCAGCCTTGGCCACCTGAGAACTGTCAGTTTCGATGATGAAAGGACAGTGACAGTACTGCAAGGCCAGATGAACCCCCTGAATACAGGCTTGCAGTTCAGCATCCAGGGGTTCTTCGCACTGAAGGAGCCAACTACAAGCCGAGAAGATTATCTTGCCTTTGTCATCTCGAAGTATCATTCCGGCGCCACCAGTTCTATCCCCAGGTTGGAAAGAACCATCAACTGACAGTTTAGCCCAGTTTTGGGGGGGGGGGTATGCTCCACGGCTTGGGCGACCTAGGTACGGGTTTTGGCACAGCTCCGACAACCACTGTATATTTTCCTTTGATCAACTCTTCTGTAGAGCGCACGGGAGAGTCCCTGACCAAATTCATATAACTGCACAAGAACCGGAAGGAACCTTCAATGGACGGCAAGGGTTTGTCATGGGTAGCTTCATTGCGAGCGTACCATGCCCTCCATGTTAGAGCACGTTGTCCACCATCTCATAAGGGATATTGAGAACTAGGGATTTAAACCACGAGGCTGGGTGAAGATGCATATCTGTATCAGGTGGCAGCAGCCAGACTGCTCGCATCTTATTCCAGAGTTGGTGTGCATGAGGGCAGCTAAACAGAGCATGACAAACATCCTCCACCCCCCTGTCGCAGATTTTGCACATACCTGTAACCGGCATCTTATGATGAAGCTTATTGCCTTCTGTTGCGAGGGCATTAGAGGCTGCTTTCCACGCAAAGACCTTGACCTTGGGTGGGACTGCGGAACGCCAAATTTTCTTCCAACAAGGGCTTGTTCTATCAGGAACCACACTGGTTGATGCAAAGCTGCATTGCTCTGGTTGTAACGAGAGAGCAAGTTGGTAAGCACTCCGCACCGTAAAAAGGCCAGACTTCTCTGGTTGCCAAGCTAGGGTGTCAGCATCCCCTCTTAGAGACGGTCTGATGCAAACAATGGCGTCTGCATCGATGGGCAAGAAGATATCCTGAATAAGCTGCAGGTTCCATGACCCATTCACAAGAAGCTCCGAGACACGTCGGATACGATTGTTACCTCGTGGTGTTAGAGTTTTTCCATAAGAGACTCTAGGGATCCAACTATCTCTCCACACTCTAATGCGCTCACCATTGCCAACACGCCAAATTAGACCTTTCTTCAATAGTTCTAGTCCATATGTTATCGCCGTCCAAGTGGACGAGGGTGTGCCCGAGAATACCGTATCAATCAGCTCACCACTCGGATAATAACGAGCCTTCAAAACCCTTGCACATAGGCTGTCAGGGTATAAAATCAGACGCCATGCCTGTCGAGCCAATAATGCTTGGTTGAACAAGCGCATATCACGGAAACCTAAACCACCTTGGGATTTTGATTGGTTCAGTTTAGGCCAGCTAACCCAGTGCGTCTTCCGCTTTCCATGCTCTGCACCCCACCAATAATTACGGATTAATTTTGTCAGGTCATCACACACCGAAAATGGCAGCTTAAAAACCCCCATGACATAAGTTGGAAGCGCCTGTGCCACTGCTTTAATCAGAACTTCTCTTGCACTTTGGGAGAGTAAACTATCACTCCATTCAATTAATTTCTTACTCAACCGGGACTGCAGGTTCAAGAAGCGGCCTTTGTGCATCCTTCCATTTGGAGTTGGTAACCCCAAATAAATATCGTTAAAGGATTGTTGCTCAATATGAAGTATAGTCCGCATCTCCAACTGGGTCTCCTGCGAACAGTGTGCACTGAAGATAATAGAACATTTGGCAGGATTAATGAGTTGACCAGTGCTCATTGCATATTTATCAATGACACCCTTAATACATATTGCTTGATCAGCAGAAGCCTTGAAGAATAAGAGAGTATCATCAGCAAAAAGAAGATGTGAGATACCAGGGGCACCTCTGCACACCCGAATAGGTGTAATGCCAAGATCATCCACCTCCTTTTTTAACAGAACAGATAAACCATCAGCAACAAAAAGAAATAAGAAAGGAGAAAGCGGATCTCCTTGCCTTAGTCCTCTTGTAGGAGAGAATGCTTCCAATAGGGTTCCATTGAATTTGATTGAATATTTCACCGTGGTAACACACGCCATGATCCATTGTATCCACTGGTGACAAAACCCCATTTTTTGCATTGTGTTCTCCAGGAAACGCCAATCCACTTTGTCGTAGGCTTTAGATAAATCCAACTTATATGCACAGAAAGAAGAGTTCGGAGAAGTACCGTGTTCCATATAGTGTAAGCATTCGAATGCCAGTAGTGCATTATCAGTTATCATGCGGCCCGGAATAAATGCACTTTGATTTTCAGAGATGATGTCCCCTAATATGGGACGTAGCCTATTCACCAAACACTTCGACACCACCTTATATAGCACATTGCAAAGGCCAATGGGCCGATAATCCTTTAACTCTAAAGGGTTGTCAATTTTCGGAATTAAGACAACCGAAGTATCATTGATGCCAGCTGGCATCTGCCCTGTTGTGAAGAAGATCCTCGCAGCATTAATCACATCCTCCTTAAGAAGGTCCCAATTGCGCTGATAAAACCGGGCAGGAAAACCATCCGGCCCCGGGGCTTTAATAGGTCCTATCTGGAAGAGAGCATCAGAAATTTCTTCGTCCGAGAAGGCCTTGCACAACTTCAAGTTCATGTCTTCGGAGACACTCTTCGGGGTGAGGGAAGTAATAATATTAACATTAAGAGACGGGTCCCGTGTGTATAAAGATTTAAAGTATGAAACAGCCATCCTCTGCATCTGGGTTGGCACGGTTTGAACCACTCCATTATCATCTTGCAATTTCGAAATTTTATTTCTCCTTGCTCGCCACACTGACCTATGATGGAAAAATTTAGTGTTACGATCTCCTTCTTTGAGCCAAGAAATTCTTGACCGTTGTAGCCATAACATCTCTTCGCGATACAACAATTCGTTCATTGCATCCTGTATCACACGGATCTCCTCCCTTGGGGCATCAGATTGCTGGAGTGCTTTTAGTCTATCTCTCAACCGAGCTAGTTCTCTTGTAACGTTACCAAATTTTTTGCTTCCCCAAGCGTGTAATTTCCTCATCATTGCATACAGACCAGAGCTGAGGGAGCCAAGATCAGAGAGATGGCCAAGGCCCCGCCATGCATCCTGAAGAACCTCCTTAAATCCTGGATCCCGTTTCCAGCAAATCTCATACTGCAAGCAGCGACCACCATGTTGTAAAGGAGGCTCACTAGCTACTGACAGTAATAATGGGCAATGATCAGAACACGATGATACCAAGTGAACCACAGAAGACACTGCATAAATATCACGCCAACTATTATCCGCCAGGGCACGGTCAAGCCGGACACGCACATTGTTTGCACCAGCCCTCTTATTATCATAGGTGTATGGGAGGCCAGAAAAGCCCAGATCAGTCAACTGACACACTTGTAGGCAGTCACGGAATTGGGCCATTTGGGACTCGGAACGCTGCCTTGCAGAGAAGTGCTCAAACTGCCATAAGGCTTCGTTGAAGTCACCGACAGCCAGCCATGGCAGTGTCGACGAGGTTCTTAGATCAGCAAGCTTGGACCACATGCGATGACGATGCTCAACACGAGGCTCTCCATACACAAAGGTTACATGTGTCAACGGTTGCCCGGGTCCAAATCGGATATGTGCATCAATAAAGCGAGCTTCTATCTCCTTGATCTCGACATGTAAACTCTCATGCCAAAAGAGTGAAAGTCCACCACTCAAACCATCACTATCCAAACCAGCAAAGCCTCGAAGGCCAAGACGACCACGAAGACGACGCATACGGTCTTTTTTCTGCCTTGTTTCACATAAGAACACCAACTGGAAATTATGCGTCCGCTGAAGGACGCCAAGGTCATGAACTGTCGCGGAATTTCCAGCACCGCGACAGTTCCAACCTAAACAATTCATTGGGTCCGGCGGTCACCCACCAAGGGTGCCGCCGATCCAGCTTTTTCAGAGTTTGAGATACCATCTGTCTTCTTATGACGTTTCTTTTCATTATCAACATTCTGCTCAACTACAACACCCATATTACTTGAGCTAGGTACCGGTGGAATAACGTTGTCATCCCTGGGAAAATTTGTACCAAGAACCTCATTATCAGAAGTCAATCGCTTCTTCGCGTTCTTTTCAGCATCAGACATAAGAACATCCCCAGAATAAGCAGGACTGGTTGCCGTAGCAGCTAGCTCCTTATCCTCTTCTGAACCCCTTCTCTCCGGGTGGAGGCGCCAGTCATAAAAATTACCACGGCCGAGCCCTCCACTGTCCATAGGTATGTCCTGACCGCGTCCAAAAGGCAGCCCTCCTCGGCCGGGAGAAGAGTAGGCTAGGTCACCACGACCCCCGCGTAAGACAGCTGCACTACGGCCTCGGCTTGATGGTGGAGATACATAAATCCATTCGCCATATTTCAAGTCTTTCTCCTCAAAAACACCCGAACCACACTCCTTGTAACTATGACCGATCAATCCACATGCATAGCATAACAGGCCCAACTTCTCAAATTTAACAGCAAACAGGGATCTTTTTCCGCCATGTGAAATCGACAGAAAACGTGTCAAAGGTTTTCTAACATCCTGGTTAATCCGAGCACGAATCAGGTCTCCTCTGAAATTGCCTGAAGGGTTCATCTCCACCTTGGTGGTTTCCCCACAGTTTCTCTCAATCAGTTTTTGTACAACCTCTAACTTTCTGTAACCCTCCGGGACTTTATGGACCTGAATCCATATCGGCATGAACGAGAGATCAATGGCCTCCGGATCAGAAAATCCATCATAAGGAGCCAAGAGGAGGTGCCAATCCCTGAAGAGCCATGGACCTCGCTCTGTCACCTTCTCCCAATCCCCAAGGCAGAAACACTGTATAACAAAACGATTCACCCCAATTGCACGGATCTTGATCTCGCGTGCCGGATTCCACGCGTTCTGCATCTGCCGGAAGAAAGCTTCGTGGCTGAATTTTTTGTTGCACAGAACCCTTGCTACCGCCATCCATCGGGTGCTCTCCATAAGGGCTGCATCTTCCTCAATGACAAGGTCGTCAAAGTCCTCCTCCTCAAGAACCAACTGATCGAACATAGATCTGATGCCAGCATCATGCTTTGAATCCCCACCCACCGCAGAGTTTTCTGGGTCACACGAACCCTCGTTCTCCCCGAGCGGCAAGCCCGAACTAGCAGTAGCAGACGACATCAAGATTGGGCGTGGAGCGAACGCAACAAATCCTAACAAGCGGCAGAGACAGTCCCCAGGCGTGATCCGCTGGGCAGCTATAAACCCGACCAGGAAGCAGATCCAAGACGGAGACGGGAACTGATTGAAGGCCGGAATTTGGGTGTAGATCGGAGTCGACAGGAACTCGCCGCCGTATCGCCAGCGGGAGGACAGAAACCCCTACGGGTACCGGTTATAGGAGCACAAGCAATCTTGACCATCACAATACTCTCGTCGCCTAAACGAGGCGCTTCCAGCAAGAAGAGTCGCTCCAGGATCGGGGCGTCCACCACGGCGACCCCTTTTGCGTCTACAATCCAGAGGACCACGCACCGGAGGCTTTTGCTGCGGAGGTGGACTAGACGGCTGGGCATGCTGTGGAGTACGAACACGAGCTTCTCCAGAACCGGGTTGCAAGCGAGCAAGTAATCGAGGTCCCGGTCACTGATGCTGGTCGTAAACAGGCTGAGCTCCTGTAGGTAGGGCAGGACGTCGGCTCCGCGGGAGAGACCAGAGGTGTCTGGGAAAGTGAAGAACCCCAGGAAAAGGCGCTGGAGTGAGGCGCAGTGGAGGATCTCGGTGGGGAGGCGCACATTGTTGTCGGAGGAGATCTCGTCGTTGACGAGGAGGAGGTCCTGGATGCCCTTGGAGGCGAGGAGGCGCAGCCACCCTCCGAGCTCACGGTCGTGGGATGCGAAGCTGAAGCGGGAGATGTCGATGACGCGGAAGGGGCCCGGGTGGTCTGCGAGGACGCGGACGACCGCAGAGGGAAGTAGGCTGGCGTCGCAGACCGCAGAGGGGAGCAAGTCGGCGTCGCGGAGGACGAGGGGGGCGGAGCGCCAGAGGTGGCGCCACCGGGAGGCGATGACGGCGGTTCGGGCGGCGTCCTTGACGGGGAGGCGTGAGACGATGGAGCGGAGGAGGTCGTCGGGGAGAGCGCTGACGCGGTCCTCGCCGTCGTAGTCTACGGCGACGGAGAGGGAGGCGGTACTTGCTACGGCATTTCTACCGTCGGGATACCAGCCCATGAATTTCTCGACGAAGGTGCCCATGGCCGGAACGGAGTGGCCTCTGGGGAGGCGGCCCACCGGCGAGTAATAAGAGTGGAGCGGACACTCGACAGTGGTGGCGGCTGTAGGAAGGGAAAGTAGATAGGGTTTTTCACTCGGCCAGGTGCGGACATCTGCTACGAGCGGACAGCCCCCGCTTTGAGTACGGGGTTGCTCATCTGACAGCCGCGTCCGGTTTTCGTTCGGGCATGCTCAAACCTGACGTAAATTTGGTCAGGATTTGATCGGTCGCGCGCGGGGTTGGTCCACCCGTCAGCGGCACGGCGCCCCCTCGTGGCCTATTTAAGGGCCACGCGTCCCTCCTGTTCCCACATGCCGCCCCCACTTCCCCCACTCGCCACTCTCCCGTCCTTCTCTCACCGCCGCCCGCAAAACCAAGCGCCGCCGCTCTCTCCACCACCGCAACAATGCCCCGCCGCTGGTGGCTTGGGGCGGAAGAATGACAAGAAGGCCAGGTCCTCGCGCCGCCGCGCGCCCTCCAACCCCCTACTCCTCCCCCACCCCCTCCTCCTTTCCAACTCGCACCGCCGGCCGTAGCGGACGAAGAGGAAGAGGACGACCAGCGTGTGCGCCGGCGTCCCTACCTCAACGCCGACAAGTGCCAATGGTACTAGGACAACGCGTTCCCAGTACCATGGACAGATTTCCACCTTGCGGACGGTTGACACCTCAACCCGGAGCAGATTTCGGTGCCACCGGTCCCCAAGAGCGGCCTCGAGCGAGAGAACGAGATCCTCCGCCGCCGAGAGGAGCTCCCGAGGACCTGCAGATGCATCCAGCATTCGCGCTGGATAGCCCGCATTGGAACATGTGGTTCGTCGACGAGCACAACATTCGTCGGCGGGTGTACCCGCCTACGGACCTCCCCCGTCGCCGCGCCTGCCGAGCGACTCCAGGGATGCTGCGCATCGGCAGCCCCGTGCACGGCCCAATCAAGGAGGAGGAGGACGAGCCCGTCCCCGACGAGGTGATGTGGGAGGGCCTGGGCACGGCCCTCCACGACTCGGCCATGGAGGCCAGGGCCCGCCAGGAGGAGGAGGAGCGCGAGATGGCCGCGGCCCTGGCGGCCGTGGCAGCGGCGGAGGCTACGGAGGCGGCCGAGCAGGCCCTGGCACGGGCCGCGGTACGGCGGGAGGCCAGAGCGCCCAGGGAGGCGGCGGCCCTGGCGGCGGAGGAGGCCAGGCTGGCGACCCAAGAGGAGGAGGACGAGCGCGCGGAGGCGCTGCGCCGCTGCCCAAGGTGGTTCCGGCCACTGGTCGACATGCGATGGCAGTGGGACGGGCCGCTGCCAGAGCTGCCGCAGGCGCCACCGGCCCCCGTCCAGCCGTCATAGTTTAAAAACCGAACCGGTAATCGAATCGGCGTGGCTGCCGGTTCAGGTTTTCACCGGTCGGACCATCGGTTCATTGGTTCATTTGCGAGAAAAAACCGGAATATTTAAGCTAATTTTTCAAAATTCTAACCTCGAAACAAATGAGTACACGTAATATTTGATGCAATGCACTAAATTATCATAAATTGGTACTAGCATAGATGGTTGCTGAGCTTGTAGTGGACCTTGAGTCAAGGTCAAGGGTTCAATTCCTTTTTTATGCATCATTTTCAATTTATCAAGGCTTCGGTTCTCGGTTTTCCGGTCGGACCGCCGGCCCGGTTCGGTTTTTAAAACTAGGCCAGCCGGACACGCCACCGCTCCCCTCGGGCCTGTCGGGCCACCTGTTCCAGGAGCCGGACTATATCATCCTTGACGACGACGAGGACGAGTAGCTTCGGCGAGTGGCCGGCCGTGGCTAGGTTTAGTTTTTTTTAATGTAAAAATCGGTCATTTGTGCCCCCTAAGTAAGCAGCCCCGTAGGGCGCATTCCAATTTCGCCGTGTCCCCCCTACCGAACCACTGCTCAAACGGATGGATTTGTCTGTATTTTGTCTGTCGTTTGAGCAGCCCTGTAGGAGATGCCCTCACGGGCCCATCCGACAGACAAAAGGAATGTTCTTGCAATTATTTACTTCTGCCAATACTCGCTCCGCGTCTCCCCCCGGCGGTGTTGCCGTCCGGTGTGGTTTCGAGGACGTATCCTGGCCTGTGAATACTAGTTGTAGGTTGTTGCTAGGCTTAGTGCCTGTTGTCGCCGCTTTGGCGTTCTTCCTCCTCTCCGGCTGGATCTCCGCGACCTGCAGCGACGCGGAGGCCAGATCCCCTTTCTTCTGCAGGTTCGGTCCACGGCGGGCAGGCCTAGAGGGAGAAGGTGGTCGAAGCCATTTCAATAAGCTCGTCTGCCTTACCTGCTGCTTCACCGATTTGAAGAAGAATGGAGCTTCTTCTCTGCTGCTTCACCATGGAGGTGAGGGGTGGAGGACAGGTTCTGCTTCTTCCTCGATTTGGCGCAAGTGGCTTCAGCTGCAGATCCGTGCGAATCAAGCGAAGGTGATCTTCACCGTCGCCAGTCAAGGCCATATGGATGGCACATCGACATCAACCTCCGATGTGGAGGCCCTCTGCGCAAGACGTCGGGGCTCGACTACGCACACACACCAAGTGGTTCGTCCCCGGTGGGTGGGCGCTAGCCGGCGTCAAGTGCATCGCCGGACGGGAGAGATCGAGTTCTTCATGGTGCTCCGATTTCGGCGCTTGCGCCTGGAGATCGCCGGCGATCTTCGGTGGAGAAGCTTCTGGACCGGATTGCTTTTTTATCTTTTGTCCAGGGTGCGTTTTGTAAAATCTGAGGCCCTTATCTTCGAATTTAGGTCTTTAGGACAAGTGCTGACTAGGGCCTTAGTGTTATTTGTTCCCACCGCGTGTTAATGCAGCATCGGCACTTCGGTGCCACAACTTGTTCAAAAAAAAAATACACTCTCGGGTAGATTAGTGAATAGTGATGATCATTGATCATAGTTTGCACCGGGACTGTTTTGCTTGAAGAGAGAAATATAGTTTCTAGGTTATGGCCATGTTTATGCACAACATTACAGGGGGTAGGTAACCATTGTGAAGCTCATCCAGAATGAGCATGACCAAGTGCAATTCCCTGGATGCTCAGGGTGTGCACTGCATGGTTCGTGCTATAGTGAATCGGGATGTAGACGGACGTCCGTCCGCGTCCGTCTGCCTTGTTCCGCCGATAGTAATCACAGCTTTAGCAGACGCCGCGTCCGCTAAGTTGAGCTGTGACGGCGTCCAGCGGACGAGCGGACCAACCGCTAACTTTATTTGTGTACTACCAGCATTCATAGAAAAAACTTTCTGAAACGAACTCTACATCGTGATGGGCTTACTGGCATTCTCCCAGCTGACGGACGCGGATGCGCTCTACATCGCAATGGCGTTCTTCTTGGAGCCGGACGCGCGGTCGCCGTCGGTGCTCTACATAGCGATGGCGCATGCCGGGCTGGCCACGGCGCTTCTCCTGCTCTATGGTCTACCTGCTCCTCGCCGACTTTCTCCGACCGTTGCAGTGGGCGTTGTTGTGCTCCATCGTGTTTCATGAGAGCGCGTCCTCGTCGCTTTCCGGGAGCCTCCCCGCCGCGCCGGCCTCAGCATCACCGAGCTGGTGCTCCCGCTCGCCGATGCACGCGAGCTCGTCGCTTTCCGGGAGCAGTCCCTCCGCGGCAGGTTCAGCGCCACCATGTTGGTTCTCCCGCTCGCCGACGCGCGCCCTGCTATGGCGCTATCCTGCACTCCCGTCATCCATGCGTGCTGGCTCGCCTCCTCCTTCGGTTTCCTCCTCGGCCGCCTAGGCTTCTTCACCGCCGCCGTGGTGTTCTTCCCGCTCGGTTTCTTCACAACCACCTCTCGCATCTCTAGCCGCACCTCCTCCCGGGGGCTCTTCCTCACCGGCCGTCACAAGCTAGACGTTGGGCAGCGCCGGCCCGACGGCGGCAACTAGTGTGGTGGCGTGCTCAATTCTTGCGTCCCTGGTTCTTTTACAGCGAAGCAGAGCTTTTCCGAGCGGGGCAGACGGCCTGGCGGGCTGAGCAGACGTTTTCCGTTATTCCGTTTTAGTTTGGCGGGCTCCGTTTGGGCTTTTGCAGCGGCGCGGACGAGGCGGCCTGGCGGGCATCCGTGTCCGCCCGCATCCTGAATAGTGAAGTGTGGATCAGTGCTCTACTCATGTGTGCCCCTCTCATGATTCATGGACGGATGGATGGTGCGTCGATTAGGGAGTATTGTTGGAGCTGTTTTCTTTAGAGACGTCTCGGCTATGTCGCTTAGCTTAGGACATGTGCTTTTATGTTGGGTTTGTATGATCTGTGGTGGCTATCTTCGGTTTAGCCAGTGTGGAATTGAGCTACACTTATTGTTCGCGGAGAGTTATAGTCGTCTTGTACTCAAAATTCTGCCTTCTATAAAAATGTGGTACATCATTGGCGTACCCTCGAAAAAAATGGACATTCTCGTACATTGGCTTATGGCGTTGGGCTCGCGGTTGTGGATTTATGATTTTACATGTTTTTTGTTATGTTAGTAAATATTGACATCGTTATCAAATTTCGTCAAACCATTCACCATTCACTTAAAAAATAATATTTGGTAAGAAGTATGGAACGTGTTGTTATCTAGGGAAACTTAAATCTGATTACGCGAGCACCAGAACAGTTGGATGTAGAAATGAGAGCTTAGCCCCGGCCTCTACAAGTTGGATGTAAGATGGAAGTCATACCAGACCCTTCTACGGTTCATTTCCACATACCTGATCTCTCTGTTCTTGTGCATAGGGAGTATAACGACTTCGTCCAAGAGCTCATTAGCAAATTCCCTCATGAAAAGGAAGGAATCCTAAAATTCTATGGCACATGTTGGAAGGTACTATGTTCATGTTCTTAATCTGTACCTGATACCTTTGTATTGCTATTGTGTTATGCAAAACCTCACAACTTACAGCTATGTCTCATATGAATAGATCTTCAATTCATTAAATTCTTTGGAACTAAAGTCCCTTATAGGAACCTCTATACGTTTTGGGCAATTTTTTTAAGAAGCCTCTGGAATACTTGGCTCTCAGTATGAAAACTGCATCCTTCTCTTCTTCAATAGGAAGTTTTGCTCTTATTTTCAGAGAATTCATTTAGAATAATTAGTTGACTTAATTTAAATAATTGTAATAGCATAAGCAACACGAAAGTGATTTGCTGTGAGAGAATAAGCTTGCCATCATATTCATTTATAATGTTTAATCAAATTGTTTGATACAAGAAAATCATATATTTTCCGTGTGACACAGCATATTCTTTGCCACAGAATGCTGGGGATATTGCTCGCAAGTTCATAAAAGACCAGAAATTACTATCCTTCATAGATGCTGAGGTGTGAGATATTTGTGAGTTTACTCACTTGTTATTTTTCTTCCACACATACATTTTCATTCCTTTTGCTTATTTTTAAGTTTTACTATCCTATGGTGTTTTCCGTATTTTATTGTGAGCACGGTCAATGCCTTGCAAACACCCATGATCAATGCGAGCATGGTAAGTTTGATGTTAGTCTGTCAGACCATTGTTTTCAATTCATTCAACCTTTAGTTTTTTTTTTGAAATGTTGCGTGTTAGCTAAGTGAAAACAATATTCGTACAATCACGCATGGCCAGTTCCGACACGCAGGTCAAAACTTGACCTTGTAACACCCCAGTACACGACTCCCTAAAAGAAAACTTTGCAATCTCGTGAGCAACGAGATTTGCTTTCCTGTTTTTATACTTTATCCTGACAATCTTTCCTTCGGGAATCAGACGGTTAAAATCCTGTGTAATGAAGCTGGACTCCCAGATCAAAGATTTGTAAGAAAGACAGACAAATCTGTTTCAACAATAATCATATTTCAAGGGTCCCTGATGGCAAGCTTCAGACCTTCATAGCATGCAACCGCCTCGCTGATTTGGGACGATTGGTTGTGCCTGATTGTGCCACATGCCGAGGAAATAATTCCCCCTTCATGATTTCTGACAACAGAGGCCCGGGACCTGATTTATGGTCACGGGGTTTATTTCTGCCTTTCGGCATATGGGATCCCGTTCTGGACGCTTCATCCCTATTGTCCGGGATTTTCTTGTCCTTCTTAGGATCTCCCTTGTTTTCCTTAGAATCGCCTGAATCTCCAGGTTCGCCGGGTCCAGGTGCTCCAGTGGCACAAGTGACAGTTTTGCATAAGGCCGAGTCGTCGTGCAACTTCCCTGATCTTGCATGTCCTCGCTGTTGCTGTTGCAATGCTTTTCCCAGGAAAGAATACACTCCCTGAAGCTTTTCGTCTTTGGAGTACAGATCATTATTAAGGATGGCGAACGCGGCTTCCGTGTTTTCAGCTGCGATTTTGTAGATTCGTTCGCCCTTGGCGTTTATGCTGTCAACCTGTCTTTGCCAAGAAGGGTTTTGCAACCGTTCTTTGACTGGAAGCACATCCGACCTTCCGATTCTGGGTAATCTCGTGGGTTTTATCCCGGACATATTCCGTCTTTCGAATTCTTCAATTTCCTCCTGCTTTGTTTTAACAGTAGCCTGGGCTTTGAGGAGATTTTCTTGAGATCGGAATAGTTGTTGCTGCTGCCGCATAAGGGATTGCCTTCTGGCTTCCAGCACTTTCGGTGGCTCGTATGGTCCTACCGGGGTTTTAATCAGATCGATCTCGTCATGTTCCGATATTTGGGGAACAAGGATTTCTTTCTTTTTCTTCTCCACGTGTGTGACTCCGCTTGCTCCTCCTGCTTCCAGGTTTTGGTTAGCATTATCTGCCAATTTTTTCTTCTGGAGTTTCTTGGCAGTCTTCTTTTTCTTCTTGGAAGAGCGAGCCTTTTTTCCAGATTCTTCTTCTGTCAATTCCTTGACATCAGGATAGATGGGACTGGTTTCGCCGTCCTCTCTTTCCTCATCTGGTGGAGGTGTTCTGGGGTCTACATCTTCCCCGGCATCCGAGTTTTCAGTCGGTTTTGCCATAAGTACTTCATGGAAGATCCCCTGCATAGATTTAACCTTTCTTTCAAAAGCGTCATCACCTTCATCTTCTAAATCTATGTCTTCAGATCCAGGTTCCGACTCCAATCTTGCCTCTATGGCAGCTAGTACGGAATCGGCTTCCGAGTTCGTCGTTTCATTGACGGGTGTCGGATCTTCCACTTGTTCTGTGGGATTGTTGTTTTCTGCTTCTTCCATGGGATTGCTTACTTCCGTGTTTTCCGCGATCTCGGACTGCACCATGCCAATGAAGTGATATCTTATTACGGGCATCTCCGAAGAGGCAGCAAATTCAGGGTTTTGGCGATCTGTGCAGAACCCGGTATCATAGTTTTCTTCAACTGGGTATAGAGCGGGTGGGATAAATTCGCTTCCACCACAGAATCCCATTGCTTCTGCAGTTAATCCGATAAAGATGTTTGCAGATCCAATCGGTAAAACGCAGACACTTACCAGATGATTCCGAGTTGGCATGTACGATCCGTTGTCGAGGAAGCGCCCGACGTCGTTGTTGAATTCCAGGCTTCCGACAGTTATGGTACTGCCGATTCCGCCGAGTATCCCCGATCGAAACATAACGCCTGACGTCGCTGTCCCCACGGTGGGCGCCAACTGTCGAGACATCGTAGTAGAGTTCATAGACGGGGGTGCCATGCGCCTACGGGTAGAGACGTGGGGGGACGTGGTGGTACGACAACCAGGAACACCAAAATTACCCAGGTTCAGTACGACGCAACTAGGCGACGTTCCTACCCCTGCAATCTCACTAAATCAGGGTTGAAGCCTGAAGTATACAAAGTACAATGTGAGTAGGGCTTCGCTAATTCGGCAAGGATCAACTTCCCGGCGAGTTGGCTTCTAGCTAATTGTCTGTGTATTCTTCTCTCCCGCCCGGCTTTATATAGATAACCGGTGAAAGTACAAGGATGCCGCCTAGAGGGGGGTGAATAGGCGCTTTAAAATAATTACGGTTTAGGCTTGAGTAAATGCGGAATAAAACTAGCGTTTAATTTATCAAGCACAAAACCTATACAAGCTAGGTTTACCTATGTGCACCAACAACATATGCTAGGAAAGATATACAACTATGTGATAGCAAGATAGATGACTTCAAGAACAATGGCTATCATAAAGGTAAATGCATAAATAACGAGCTAGAGTATAGAAATAACCGAAGCACAAGGAGACACCGATGTGATTACCGAAGTTCCTTCCCAAGTACGTCTTCATTGGAGAGGTGGGGAGCCACCTAGGCGCTCCTCAATAGCACAGATGTGCACACCTTATTATCTTTGAGCTTCTCCGGTGAGGGAGATGCTCGTTTCCACTATAAGGTCGACTTGAAGGCGTTGACCAAACCTTACACGGGGTTGAGGCTATCTCCACAACTCAATTGGAGGCTCTCAACTAAGCCTCTTCCAACAAGGTGGAAGCCACAAGCACTAACCGTCTAGTGTGCTCAATACACCCAAGAGGAACAATCTCTCCGGTGACCAAGCACCCAAGAGTAACAATCTCACGAACTTCTCTTTCACGAATCTCGTGGGGAACTCAAACCGATGCACCTAATGCAATGGCAAGAACACACAAAGTGGTCAAGAACTTCTCTCCAAAATCCCACCAAAGCAACTAATGCTATGGAGGGAGAAATGAGGAAGAACAAGGAAAACAACAAATAAAACCCTAGATCTAGATCCAATATGTTCCCCTTACAAAGAGGAGGGATTGATTGGTGAAGTGGTAGATCTAGATCTCCTTTCTCTTTTCCCTCAAGTGGAAGCAAGAACCATTGGAGAGATTGAGACATAGCAAGCTTTTGGAGGTCAACAATGGAGGTCAAACTTGCCCAAAAGGTTAGGGAACCATTGGGGAAGAAGGCCCCTTAAATAGGTCACCCAAATATCCAACCGTTGGAGGCAAAATCGCACAGGGGCGGATCCTCCGGTGAAACCACCGGAACTACCGCCCCCGGATGAGTTAGAACACCAAAAGGGCTGGAAAACTGCCCCAGGCACCGGAACCTCCGGTGGTTTCACCGGAGGTTCCGCCAGGGCATCCCGAAAGGGTTTCCGGCGGAACCAGCACCGGAACTTTCGGTGCTAGAAAAAACTGCATAACATCTGGTACGAAAACGGTCGTAACTTTTGCATCCGGACTCCGTTTTTTGCTGCTCTTGGGCTCATTGAAATCGCAACGACGAGCACTACAAGAATATGCAGAGAAACATCATAGTCCAAAATGGGAATATAAAACCAAATTATGAAAGGTTTGACTATCAATAAAGGACAACCGGTAAAAACCTCCAACAAAAAAAATGCGATAAGTTTTTCATATGAAATCCATTTTTGATGAACTTGAGCTTGACATGAAGAACGTGGCAATCTCTAAAACCTCACATGGAGAAAACCCAAATAAGAACCAAGAAGGATGGTGCCAATTATGCAAAGGTTTGAGCTCTCTACGATAGATACGATCAAGATATGCATTCAAGAGCCCCTCTTGATAGTACGGTTATCTATCCTATAATCTGGTCTCACAACTAGAATACTGAGACCGGTAAAATAGAAACCCTATCTAAGTCATACCTTTGCCCTGAGAAATCCAATTGATCTATATGATGACGATCTTAATTACCTCAAGTTGGACCACCTTTCTTGATTGCGCTTCGTTTCGTGAAGACATGTAAATTGTTCCCCCATAAGCTAATATTAGAGAGCTTCTCACATGGCCATCTTCACTTGACCATAATCTCCATATGGGTGGAAAGCTTTGCACGCATACTTGATCAACCAAGTATATTCTCTTTATTCATGATGATGATGACTTGAAGGTAAACATGAATATTCACACAATCTCCTTCTTCAAGACATGCTTGTAATATGGTCAATAGTAGCATGACAATTCTTCTATTGATCATATAGATATATTCATTAAGTGATGATCTTGATAGCATTCAACCTTGAATCCAACACATGGAGTTCAAGTGGTGCCAATGGACAAACCTATAAGAATGTCTCAATGCAAACATTAGTCCATAAGGATTGTCATTAATTACCAAAACCATACATGGGGGAACCATACACTTTCAATCTCCCTCATTTTGGTAATTGATGACAATCCCTTTTACGAGGGTTTGTATAATGAATTAAGCAAACATGCAGAGCAATACACATGGATGCATGAGAATGGAAGGCAAAAATGCTTAAGAACAAAACCAAAGCATTAAACCAAATTCACTTAAACCCTCTAAACTTATCCCCCATTGGCATCCATTGCCGAAATCGGCGGAAAAATGTAGAAGGCCAATATAGTAAGAGCTCCCCTACAATTTTTGCATTTCTCATAATATGAGTGAAAACAAATGCATATTCAATGACGAATAGATGGGGGAGATCAAACTATATTGTGGATCCAAAGGTTGCAAATAAGATTATATTCCTTTAACATTTCTTCCAAGAGGAGGAGCACAAACAAAGGATCCGAAAAACCAATGGAACCAAAGATTTTATGATTTTAGCAAAATAGTGTTCTAAATAAAATCATGAAACTCTCCAATGTTATTGCACTACTTAGAGTTTGTTTTTGCATTTGAATACAAAGTGCACAAAGATGGGATCATCACTCCCCGAATATACTCTAAAACACAAAACAAGTGCAAGAGACCATAAAAAGCAAACTAGGCATATAACTTGAAGAAAATAAATGAATGATTGAGCAAAAATATACCAAACGAATGGAACACCATGAGGCAAGGCTCAACCATACATAAGGAAACCAACATTCCCACCAAGGTAAGCATGAGAGACCAAAAAAAAACTCAAAAACAAATGAGTGCATAAGATGAAATAATATAAGACAAGCACTCATATGGAAAATACTTTCCGGAGTCACCAAAAATGAAAAGGGTATAAGAAGGGTGGACTCCAAAGGAATATGATACCAAAAAGTTATGTAACTCCTTTCATGTGTATAAGTTTCTAAGTGGACACAAATCATGATAATATGTATCCACAAAGAAGCATGTACACACAAAATAGTTACAAACGTGAAGAACATGATATCCAAGAGAAAGTCATAAATACACCAATAAGATTTTTTTATTGAAAGCATAGCACATTCCTCAATTTTATCTTAAAAGGGGATAAATTAGTTTCCAAGGCAAACACATCAGAGACATCACAAATACCAATAGGGAAAAATAGATAGTTGCAATGTTTTGGAAGAATCAAGTATCACAAAAGGAGAATAATTTTACAAATAGAGAATTTTCATGCCAAGATGCAACCTACACAAGGTTGAATACAAGAATACTATGCATGAGAGATACTTGTTACCAAGATCGCATTGGAGATGTTGTTGTTGGTAAGAGTTAATCTATCATCCTAGCTTGACTCCGATAAGATCATGGTGACAACACCTTCCTTGAGAATGAGGCAAGCATCCAATGCATCTCAAATGTACCTTAAACACATTTAAGCACAAAATGGTCCCCAAACTTCTTGGGTCCAAAGTAGTTAGACAAACTACAATACGTAGGATAAGATCCACATAAATATGTGCAATAGATACTCTTACCCAAACCAGCCATTACCCACTCTCCCGCACCAGCGGTAGTACCGGTGCGGCGGTCAGTGTCCCAGAGCTGCTCACCAGTAATCCGCAACATCGGAGGTACCGGTGTAATCAGCAGTACCACCACCAACTGGTACTACCGGTGGCCTCCGCGATGTACCATCAGAGCATCGATTTGGCGGTAGTACCACCGGTACCGCCACCGGAGGTTGCCTCCCTGGAGGTGTGCTGGAGAATACCAGGGCGGTACTACCGGTGGTTTCACCAGTACTACCGCACCTAGACAAAAGACTGGGCAGCTTCCCGCTTTTGAAATTTCTGCCGATTTTGGATTTGGTGGAGTTTACCCTACATAACGGATCAAAGAAAGTAAAGTATGCCATAATAAATGCATTAGTAAATATGCATGCAAATACCTTCAAGAACCAAAAGGGATATGCTGAGGACAAAAACACCAAGAAAACCAAAGAGGGTGCACAAGATTGTGACACGAAAAAAAGGTTGTCCAAATCATACCAAAGATCCAAATCAACACATGTTGATAAGAAACCAATTTGAAAATAAATCAAGTGAAAAGGAGATACACAAAGAACCATTTAACACTTGAAAGAAACCAAATAAGAGTTAAATCAAGAAATGAGATATTGAACTCCCAAAAGAGATACCAAAAGAAAGATTCATTAATGAAAAGAAGTCTGATATCCAAAATAGATCAATTTGAAATAAATCAATGAGAAGATAACCAACTCCCCAAAATAGCAAGGTTCCAACAACTAAACCAAACCCTCAACACTTTTCATGATGGCACAAAGCACCAAGACGAAAAAGGTTTGTCTTCCAAATAGACACGTCATCGGGATTAAATACCAATTGAGAAAGATCTAAAGATAAATGAATAAAAATAGTGTTCTAAATAATATAGGAAAGCTCCCCCATGATTTGTGCATTACTTATAATTTTGTGTTTGAATATAATATGCACTCAAGTGGGATCCTTGCTTTAGCTTTACCAATTAGAACACCAACCAAATACGAGTAAACCAAAGAGATTATCAAAAGGCAAGGAAGACAATGGGAGTGAGAACAAAGAAATTACATGGCAATGAATATGGGAAAAAGAAGAAATAGCCCAAGTAAATATGATCAATACATTATACCAAAAATAATATTATCACTTGTGAAGGACAAGGAGAGGAGTTATTACTCGGTGGTATGTTGTATACATATTCATGATCATATTCACAAAACAAAAGCTTACGAAAAGGATAGGAATAAAAACATCATGCTTAAATGGAGATTCTTGGTGGCTTCAAAAGTCGAATGATCATGCAAAGCAACGATTAATATAGCATGAAGAAACTGGTTTCCGAGAAGCTAAATACTAGTGCATATTTCAGGAAAACCGCACCAAGAAACTCTCTTACAAACAAGATACCAAAAGATGAGGAAATAAAATCATTTAAGCAAATTGAAACTTGTTTGAGCACATGCCACATAGGATCAAGGTAATTAACAATATCAATTCTAGGTGTCAAAACCTCGAATGTTCACATTCTTTAGGCTTGTGATATGCACAAAGCATATTACTCCCCCATAATGTGATAATCCTTATCTTCTTAGCAAGAGGCAAACAAATACCAACTAGAGATAACTAATAGACATTAGAATTTAAATTTCTCATGAGTATGACATACCACATAGAGACTATATAATATTGAAATATCAACACTAAGTGGTGTTCCTCATGTATACACATTTTAGGATTGTGAAGTGCTAAAGGCATATTACTCTCCCAAAATGGGATAGTCCATTAATTACTCAAAAGAGCCAAATAAGATACTAACAAGATGCAATTAGGCTCAAAGCAAACTCATACATACATGTTGTGCGAACCGACAAACACATACTAGATTACTCAAGGATAAGTAAGTGGTAAGCACAACATATACAAAATACAAGCAAGGTACAAAACCAATACATGCAAAGGGGCAATCAACTTTCAATGTATATATACAATGTAAATACAAGTTACCGCAAGAAGGAGCATGGAATATGAGATAGAGACATGATAATCCAAATGACTTGGCTTAAGGAAAATATACGTGATCAAGATCCCTTAATTCTTCATGATATAGCTAAGTCTCCAATGCCCTCCAATAACACCTATTGATCAAGTTTGAGCTTGTTGGTCCCCAACCAAGTTGGGTCCTAAGAGGTTAGTCACAATAGGCTTGGCAACCCAAATGGTTCTTCTCTTGACACCACTTTGAGTACCAACATATTTGGCAAACACATTGCCCACATTATCCTTCTGAATGGAATACACATCATCAATTATGATAGGGTTGGATAATGTACCATTAGTGCATGAAGAAGCAAGATGGCCCTTTTCACGACATAAGTAGCAACAACGACTCCTTCCATTCTTCTTAGTTGATTTCTCAACTTGAGAAGCATTAGCTTGAGTCTTCATGGGAAGAGGCCTTTCTTCAACTTGAAGTTGAGATTGAAGTTGAACTTGTGGCCGCTTCCCTTGTTGCTTCTTGCTAAGTTTCTTCTTCTTCAAAGGGCATGATCTAACATGATGCCCTTCAACCTTGCACTTGAAGCAAACAATCTCGACCAAATTCTTGACTTGTTCATGGCTCTTCTTCTGTCGACCTTGGACTTGTTCTTGTGATTGGAAATGAATCCAAGTCCTCTCTTGTCATTGGGGGTTTTTTGGACACTCGACATATTGTCAAGTGTGGACTTCCCTTTATGACACTTCTCCAAGTCTTTCTTCAATGAAGTGACTTGGGACTTGAGCTCTTTGATTCCCTCTACATGGTTAGTATCAACACAAGAGCTAGAGGAAGTAGATGCATCATTATTAGAGCAACAAGGTAAGGAAAGCAATTCATAATAAGATGTGGGAACATTATGAGAGGATGAATTACTAGGACTAGCACAAGGCAATATAGCATTTAGACTAGATATTGTGCATTTGTCCACATGAGGCTCACAAGATGTTACCTTAGTTAAAATAGCCTCATGAGCTAATTTTAGCCTCTCATGGGAGACTAGAAGATCCTCATGAGAGCTTGAGAGCTTTTCATGAGTTTCTTCCAATTTCCCATAATTACTAGTTAGCAACACAAGTTGAGCCTGTAGCTCAACATTCTCCTTTAATATGGATGCTTGACGAGTAGCACAAGCATCATCATTTTTAGCTTTGAGGTCATTAGCAATAGCAAGAGATAATTCATTGTCCCTTCTAAGCTTAGAAACGCTAATATCATAGGTTTCTTCTAGACTATATAGTTTTTCTTCAAGAGAAGATCTAAGGGACCGCTCTTTCTCAAAAGCCTTTTCAAGCTCTTTGTCCTTGATAGAATGACTACCACTATTACTTTCCAAAGTCACGATGATATCCTCCTTTTCATCTATAAGCGAGTTGGCCTTATCAAGTTGTTCTAGGAGAGCATTCACATTTTCTTTGGTCTCACCAACAAGGCTTGATAACCATAAGCCTAATTTCTTAGACTCGTCATCAACCTCCTTACCAACATCATCATCACTACTATCATCATAAGATATATTGGGGTTCAAAGTGGAATATACCTTTGAATCCTTGACCATAAGGCGAAATGTGGTAGATGATGATGAATCATTACTTGAGGCACCACTCAAGTCCACATCTTGGTCCATAGAGAGTTGGGTTTCCTTTACATTGTTAGCCATACACATACTAGAGGAAACACAATCATTATTATCATGGGAACAAGATGAACCAAGCATATCATCATGAGATTTTGTCAAGCAATGTCGACATGATATGAAAAGACTATCAAGACAAGCATGTAAAACATTTTTTGTGATAGTTGTGTTTAAGTCCAAAGATTAGGCATTGCAATAAGACATACATGAATGATCATCAATAATAGGCTCACTATCATTATTGCAAAGACTATCACTACTCACCATCTCAGTAGTTTGTGGCTTACCACATGTTGGTGAAGTAGAAGAAGTTGAGAACTCATCACGACCGGAGATGGAGGGAGAGAAATCATCCTCAGTAATATTGGACACTCCATATTTATCGTGAATCTTTGTCCATAACTCATGAGCATTCCGGATAGGAAAAAGTGGCTTAATAACTACAAGGCTCACAAGAAGAAAAATGCATTAATAGCAAGAGCATCGAGAGATAAGTTTTTCTTTTCCTCTAAAGTTGGATTTTGAGGATCCTTTGGAGGAGAAAAACCCATCTCTACAATTTGCTCCATATGTGGGTCCATGACCCGGAAATAAATGAGCATGCAAAATTTCCAAACATCATAGTTTGTGCCATCGAAATGAAATGTGGGATCGGGCACTAATTCACTAAGCGACATAATTACTCTCAAGGCGGTGAAGCCTAACAATGAGAGCCCTGGCTCTGATACCAATTGAAAGTACAAGGATGCCGCCTAGAGGGGGGTGAATAGGCGCTTTAAAATAATTACGGTTTAGGCTTGAGTAAATGCGACATAAAACTAGCGTTTAATTTATCAAGCACAAAACCTATACAAGTTAGGTTTACCTATGTGCACCAACAACTTATGCTAGGCAAGATATACAACTATGTGATAGCAAGATAGATGACTTCAAGCACAATGGCTATCACAAAGGTAAATGCATAAGTAACGAGATAGAGTATAGAAATAACCGAAGCACAAGGAGACACCGATGTGATTACCGAAGTTCCTTCCCAAGGGAAGTACGTCTTCGTTAGAGAGGTGGGGAGCCACCTAGGTGCTCCTCAATAGCACAGATGTGCACACCTTATTCTCCTTGAGCTTCTCCGGTGAGGGAGTTGCTCATTTCCACTATGAGGTCGACTTGAAGGCGTTGACCAAACCTTACACGGGGTTGAGGCTATCTCCACAACTCAATTGGAGGCTCTCAACGAAGCTTCTTGCAACAAGGTGGAAGCCCCAAGCACTAGCCGTCTAGGGTTCTCAATACACCCAAGAGGAACAATCTCTCGGTGACCAAGCACCCAAGAGTAACAAGCTCACGAACTTCTCTTCCACGAATCGCACGAGGAACTCAAAACGATGCACCTAATGCAATGGCAAGAACACACAAAGTGGTCAAGAACTTCTCTCCCAAATACCCCAAAGAAACTAATGCTATGGAGGGAGAAAGGAGGAAGAACAAGAAAAACAACAAATGAATCCCTAGATCTAGATCCAATAGGTTCCCCTCACAAAGAGGAGGGATTGATTGGTGAAATTGTAGATATAGATCTCCTCTCTCTTTTCCCTCAAGTGGAAGCAAGAATCATTGGAGGGATTGAGACATAGCAAGCTTTTGGAGGTCAACAGTGGAGGTCAAACTTGCCCAAAAGGTTAGGGAATCATTGGGGAAGAAGGCCCCTTAAATAGGTCACCCAAATATCCAACCGTTGGGGGCAAAATCGCGCAGGGGCGGAACCTCCGGTGAAACCACCGGAACTACCGCCCTCCAGATGAGTTAGAACACCAAAAGGGTTGGAAAAACTGTCCTAGGCACCGGAACCTCCGGTGGTTTCACCGGAGGTTCCGCCATGGGCATCCTGAAAGGGTTTCCGGCGGAACCAGCACCGGAACTTCCGGTGCTGGAAAAAACTGCAGAACACCAGGTACGAAAACGGTCGTAACTTTTGCATCCGGAATCCGTTTTCGATGTTCTTGGGTTCGTTGAAATCGCAACAACGAGCACTACAAGAATATGCAGATAAACATCATAGTCAAAATGGAAATATAAAACCAAATGATGAAAGGTTTGACCTATCAATAAAGGACAACCGGTAGAAACCTCCAACGACAAAAATGCGATAAGTTTTTCATACGAAATCCATTTTTGATGAACTTGAGCTTGACATGAAGAACATGACAAGCTCTAAAACCTCACATGGAGAAAAACCCAAATAAGAACCAAGAAGGATGATGCCAAGTATGCAAAGGTTTGAGCTCTCTACGGTAGATACGATCAAGATATGCATTCAAGAGCCCCTCTTGATAGTACGGTTATCTATCATATAATCCGGTCTCCCAACTAGAATAATGAGAACGGTAAAATAGAAACCCTATATAAGTCATACCTTTGCCTTGAGAAATCCAATTGATCTATATGATGACGATCTTAATCACCTCAAGTTGGACCACCTTTCTTGATTGCGCTTCGTTTCGTGAAGACATGTAAATTGCTCCCCCATAAGCTAATATTAGAGAGTTTCTCACATGGCCATCTTCACTTGACCATAATCTCCATATGGGTGGAAGTCTTTGCACACCTACTTGATCAACCAAGTATATTATCTTTATTCATGATGATGATGACTTGAAGGTAAACATGAATATTCACACAATCTCCTTCTTCAAGACATGCTTGTAATATGGTCAATAGTAGCATGATAATTCTTCTATTGATCATATAGATATATTCATTAAGTGATGATCTTAATAGCATTTAACCTTGAATCCAACACATGTAGTTCAAGTGGTGCCAATGGACAAACCTATAAGAATGTCTCAATGCAAACATTAGTCCATAAGGATTGTCATTAATTACCAAAACCATACATGGGGGAACCATACACTTTCAACCGGGTTAGGGCTTAAAGAAAGGAAACCTAGATGACTACGGAAAGCATCTAGCTTGGAAAGGAAAGAATCCGTCTTCTACTCCAAGTCGTACCACTTTGGGCCGTGGTCCGGGTTCTTCTAGAATCCGGCTTTTGTGCGTCAGCTTACTGGGCCGCCCAATGGACCGTGGTCCATTACCAAAAAGCCACCCTGGTAACCTGGCTCTTTAGGACAATGCCAGATATACCCCTAATCGGTATATGTCCGACATATCTAGGCGTTATTTTACTTAATGTTTTATTAATAAATAGATAGGGAATTTGCTATTCTACCATGCCAAAGTGCACCGTTATGTCTATGTATGCATATTGTTGAAATCCCAAGAGATATTTAATACAAGGCATAAATAAGCATAATTGTACATAATATGAGGAGATCGCAACATTTAAGGCCATTCCAAGGTAACACAGTTTCGCTGAAGTCAAAGGAGAGGTGAAGAAGACTTAACAAGCTATAGTCCAGTCACCGTACTGCTAATGTTCTGCGAGCAAAATAGAGAGAGACATTTTAATGAGTCACGGTCCGGTCACCTTGACTATACCAGCGACTGTACCCGATGGAAGCAGCTCGACACGGAGGGCGAAACAAAAACACCAACCGTACCACTATGAGGCGATAACTCAAACGAATTAGGTATGGTGAGTACCGACCGTCCCACTCACCGTAAAAGGTGCGTCTGGCCTATTTCGGCCAGCATATTAAATCTGTGACAAAGGCATACTAGAGACACACCAGACGCACAACCACGAAAGTCCACCAAACCCTAGCCTCGGGAAGGAGTCCACAGGGGGAATTCGGAAAGGGAAATCCATCTCCATCAACTCCATCATTGTGAAGGCCTTCGCATCGATCTCCATCGCCATCACCACCATCTACATCTACATGATAGCATCTCCATCCTATCTCACTGTAATTCTAGACCATCTTGTGAATTTGCATGTGTATTCGTTCATACATTCATCCTTCATTTGCAATACAATCATTATGATATTTACTTCCTTCATGTGTGAGTAGTTCCATTAGTTCTTGGGGAGATGGTAAAACCGTAGGTACTATTATGAATTGAGATAAAGATGCAATGTTTTCTATTGGCTGGTTTGTGATAACTATCCTCATGATATTGTGTGAAGTAGACCGCACCAATATTGTGTCGTATAGTCATGATGGTTCATTCGTATTGGTTTGAGGACGACTGACGAGTGAGTATGACGGGACAAAAATTCGCTCCTCCTTTCACGCCATTCTCTGACATGGGATCAACGGAGAACTCACCGTACCAATACCACCTTCATGGGGAGACCCTTAATCATTAGTGCCCGTAGGAGCATCGCCTATCATCTGGGATATGTAGTGGTTGTGAGTAGTGTGTTAACCGAGGCATCGGGGCATATTAATTTACGGAGCTCCGCCCTCACAAATTATTTCTATGAAAACATGACGCACAAACATGACGCAGGGCTAATCAATTCATAAGTGTGCTAGTGGTAGAACCACGCCTTCCCAAGAACGCCTTTAGCCTTATTGTAGTTCCAATCGTTCAACTATCCATTAGTCCGCTTTTGTTTAACTTTGCTATTTAGTTTATTTTATTGTTTTGTTTACAATACTTTTACAATCTTTATTTCAGCCATTTTTACTGTTTGTTTTAGCCTATAGATAGTTTGCAAAGCACCAACGAGAGTAAGATCAAAGCAAGCCATAAATGACTATTTCCATAGCTCCACCATGGTATAACACTCTTATTTCAAAACTAGCTATAACAACCTCGTGAATTTGCAGGCATCAGGCTATTTTCTAGCGCCATTGCCGAGGAGCTAAGTGATTTTGGTCTTTTATTTTTAGCACTTGTTTATTTATTTTTCGTGTTAAAATTATCTACAGGTGAAGGCAAGCATCCTGGAAGAGGACCATCGTCCTTTCATTCGACTTTCTACTTTTAAGTCTTCGGAAAGGCCACCATTGGATGCTTTCAAAAAGGTATATCCCGGAACTAATGAAAAAGGGTATGAAATTAACCATGTAATGCTCATTCTGTTGCATAGCAGACAATATAAAGGTGATGGTACCGAGGATCCACACAGTCATATTTATTTCTTTGAAAATAGATGTGGAACTTCCACAGTAAATGCTTTTACCGATGATGAGATGAGACATAAAATATTTAATCATAATTTAGTTGATAAAGCTTTGTTATGGTATAAATCACACTCACTAAGAACTTTTGGAAGTTGGAAAGAACTTTGCTCTACGTTTTTCTTTTGTTTCTATCCAGAGAGGAAATCAAATGGAGAAAGGCGTATGATACCAACTTCAAGAATAGACCAGGGGAAAGTATACTAAAAGGGTTTGTAAGGTTTTGTGAACTACTTGATTATTGTCCTCACCATGAGCTTCCATCTTGGTTAGTTTTACATGTTTTCTATGTCGGAGTAAGTAGTGAGAATAGAGAAACTCTAGACCTTGTTTCTGGAGGAGTTTTTATGAAATATACAATTGATCAAGCATGGGAACTTCTTAATGATATGCGTATAAACAAAGAAGCTTGGTCAGAAGATCAAGCACATACAACTTTTACTTTTTCCTTTTGGTACTTATGCTTATCGTAAAATGCCTTTTGGTTTATGCAATGCTCCAGCTACTTTTTAGAGATGTATTGCTGCAATTTTTGTGAAGACATAATGGAACTATTTATGGATGGTTTTTTTGTCTACGGTAATACCTTTAAGAAATATCTTTTTATTCTTGACAAAGTTTTGCAGCGATGTGAAGACACAAACCTGGTGTTGAACTGGGAGAAATGCCACTTCATGGTAACAGAGGGCATAGTGTTGGAACATAAGATATATGTAAGAGGAATAGAAGTTGATAAAGCCAAATAAATGCTATTGAGAAATTACCATATCCTATAAATGTCAAAGGTATAAGAAGTTTTCTTGGACATGCTGAATTTTATAGACATTTTATAAAAGACTTCTCAAAGTTTTTGAATCCACTAACAAATTTATTGCAGAAAGGAGTCAAGGTCAACTTCAATGACGATTGCATTCTAGATTTCAACTATTTTAAGAATGCTCTTCTCAAAGCACCTATAGTAAAACCTCCCATTTGGGACTAGACTTTTGATTAATCTACAGTGCTAATAAATTTTCTGTTGGTGCAATTTTGGGACAGTATGATGGTGAAAAATTCAGTGTCATTCATTATGCTAGTCGTACCGTTAATGATGCTCAACATAGAATTGTTTGCTGTAGTCTTTTCTTGTGATACGTTTTGCTCACACTTAAGTGATGTTAAAGTTAAGGTTTACACTTATCATCAAGCGTTGAGAGAACTAATACTAGCAATAGATGTGCAGCCCAGACTAATCCGTTGTTTATTGCTATTACAAGAATTTGAATTACAGATTGTTGAAGGAACCAATGAAGAGTAGCAAAAAGAACTTTCAGTATTGATAGTAGGGAAAACTAACATCTTTGTGCCTAATTGGTACTATTATGCCCATTATGATTCCACGGGTTAAAGGATGCAGCGCTAAAGGTATGAACAAGTTCATTTCCCAACTAAGTAAGTCATCTAAAGTTAGGATGAAATAGCTAAAAGACGGTATTCTAAGACATCCACCTAAGTTCTCTTAGATTGCCTCTATTTTTCGTTTAGTTTTATAACCGCTTTTGTCTTTTCGTTTTCGTTTTTATTTTCCTTGCAATTTTTTTTGCTTCGAGGCAACTTTTTCAGAATCCAGTACGGTCACTGGTACGGTGAGATTCATCGTACCAGGCACTCGTTAAAAAGTTTCTGTTAATCGTTTTGTTTTAAGGAATAATAGTATGGTGAATAGTACATTAATATTCACCGTATTATTGGTCGTTAAAGCATCCGAAAAAGTTGCATCGCAGAAAATATTTTCTCTCTTAAAAAACCCGTAGATTAAGTCGGTTGTCGAGTTGGTACGGTGAACGGTACGGTCAGTTGCCACCGTACCATATTCGTTATAAAGCCCGATTTTCCTATTTCCTTTATTGCTTTCCAAGTTTGTTTAGATTGTTTTCTTGGCTGGCTGTTTAACCTAAATTCGTGAGTTTCAGGTACCTGACCCCCCCTTTATGTACCCAGCTAGAGGTCTATTTCATCCATTGTATTTCAGGTCAACACCATAAATATGACAAAACCGGAAGACGTTGAGAACATGATGGAGAAGTTAGAAGCACAAGGCTCGAGATTGGAGAAAGCCCTGAAGGCAAGGGATACCGCTAACATGACTAGATCACAGATGTTCATGGATTTTGTGGATGAAGGACTTCAAACCAAGCTATAGAAGATTGAAGAAAAGGTAAAGCATGTCGAGGTAATCTCACCAGGCTCGTCTTATCATAATAAGCTACTGCATGCACAACTCGATCTGTTAGATGAGAAGATCTGGAAGGGAATCGAAGTGACGTCGGCTATGAGTATGAGAGCTATCATGAATTTGGAGAACAAGAACATGTACTTTGAGCTTCAAATGAAAGAGCTGGAGAGGACCAATCAGTTACTTCTCAAGGCTCTTAACCGCTCGGCTTCTTCAACACCAAAAGACCACGGTATCTAAATAATCGCAAGGGTTATTTGATCCTGCATATATTATGTATCTATACTTCTTATAAAGTAAAACCCCACTAACATGCATTAATTATTTTTCTATCTCAACATCCATTCTTCTAGTCAATCTATTGTCCATGTCATCTCCACTTATATCTATTAACCACTACATGCAAGCTACACATTATCAATTTATTAAACCATCAAATTATCCATATTGACAAATTAAATTATATACTATGATCAACTGAATTTTGTATATTCACTTAGAAAACATAATGTATCACATCTCTTATAAATCCTGTTTACAATATAGTGCAGATTTTAAAGCGATCCCCGCAGCAACGCGCGGGGTATCGTTCTAGTTTAAGTTATGAGAGATCTATTAAGCCTTGTAATTTTATAGTTTTTATTCGTCTTAGTTTATTTTCAGTTTTAGTGATAAGAGCAACACCCTAGAATAGGAAAGGATTCGTATCCAATGAGTTTTTAGTCAATAATTACGAGTGAAGCTATTTCAGTTTGTGGTAATGTTATTAGATGCTTTGAATCATCATGAGTTCTACCTTACTTGTTACTTTGTTATGTTTTATTCGGAGGAATTCCACACTTTAACTTGCTAGTTGGAACAGTGCTAGACTTCTTCCAAGCATAAGAGAACCTGTTTAGCATGATTAAGCTTTATAAATTTAATAATTAGAAGATGAATGTAAAGAAGAAATAAGTATCAAGTAAGAAGCATTAATAATAAGTAATGGTGAGGTAAAATTCTCAAACCACAAAATACCGTGATTGCTTCATACTCCACTTCGGGGTTAATCCTTCGCTTGATCACTTTTACGTCTCTCCATGAGATTAAGTATGCTTTATTCTTTGACACGCCACTCTAAAAACAGTGCCAATAAAGTGTCAAGAATAACTAGGCGTACTAATTATAGAATTTCGAGGTTAATCCTTCGCTTGATCACTTTTACGTCTCTCCATGAGATTAAATATGCTTTATTCTTTGACACGCCACTCTAAAAACAGTGCCAATAAAGTGTCAATAATAACTAGGCATACTAATTATAGAATGTAAGAAATAATGAAGCTCTCAAGTGGTGTATCTCCAACAAGAATAACCAGGCCATTAGGCGTGACGCACCAAGGCCCACTAGTGTGTGGTGCGCCACGGCTAGTTAGGCGTGGCACACCGAACATGTGGTGCGTCACGGCTATGATTTCTCCTATAGCCATTTTCCTAGTAGTGGGAGCATATCTCCATTGTCTATGAAAGTTTAAACCCGTAATATTATTATCTCCGTGTACTAGTGATCATAGAAAAACAACACATGTAAATATTGGTCCAATATTACTTCATCCGGCTAAAACTTTTGGAATTACCTATCATCTGAAACCTACCAAATAGTAAACCGGATAAAATGTGAGAAACATGAAAAACATATCAGGTAACAACAAATATATATTTATTAAAATTTCATTCCAGTCAGCGAAAAATAAAAGAGAATGTATTTTGTACATGCACGCATGGGTACATTAGCTTTCCTAGCCATTTGGTATGTTTTTGAGATTCTTGTCGGTTGAGGTCATATAACAATTAGATTTTTCATTTTGTCCCATCACTACATTTTCCATCCACGTCCAGCTATCATGTTGAACATTGTTCCTCTCGCCGGAATCTCTGAGTAGCCTTCTAGCATTTCCCCCTACTACCATAGAAGTGCCTCTCTCCCATTCCCCACTCTTCCCTTGCCCCCTCCCCCTCCAGTTCGGCATTGTTGCAGTTATCCCCTGAACTCGTTTACTGGGATCTAGTTCAACCTTCCTCTCTCATATCTACCCCTGGAGAGAACCAGGACCAGCGAGCATCCTGCACCAAGGAGGTGTGCGGCAACGGCATAGCCTCCTCGTGTGGTGGCGAGTCGGACCCCCCCGGAGCTTCGTCTCTCCGACTACTCACCCTGAGTCCTCGAGTAGCTAGGCGCGCATATGCGTCGAGCATGTGTGTAACGTCGTCTATCTGGAGGAGTAGGCGATCAACGAGGCAGAGGTGCACCACGGCGATGAGGTGTCATCCGGGCAGAGCGCGTCCCCTGATGAGGAGCGCATATGCGACATTGCTCACATGCATCCCGACCACCTGCACTTTCATGAGGAGGTGGAAGGGAGCGAGCGAAGTATAATCTCATGTGGGATTTGTATGTTGCGGTCGTAGTACTCCTAGGGCCGCCTCTGGTGGTGTGGTGTTCATTTTCCGCGGTGAAGCAGCACACCACGAACTTGGAGGGAAGGCAAATAAAAAAAATATCAGTAACACAAATTATTTAAAAATTAAAAACACAAGTTGCATATTTAGAAAAGTTGCAAATAGTGTGTATATAAAATATCATGACATCAAAATTAATGTCACAAAGGAAATTATTTTAAACATTTTAAGTTAACTAGTTTCGAAATGTTTTCCTGAAGTGTTAACATTTTGAGCATCCTATAAACCCAACATTCTATCTAGAGGAGTAACTACTGCCAGTTTTCTAGCATGGCAGTTTTTTAGAGGATGGAGAGGTAGAGGAAGAGGAAGAGACAAAGGTCTAAGTGCTGACACATTAGCTGCTAGAAAGAGTAAGAATGGTACTATAGTAGGATGCAGTGGTGAAGGACAGCCCAAATTTTAGGGAGGGCGTGCATATCACTATTTACTTAGAATCATTAGTGGGGGACAATTGCCCCCACCTCCCAGGTAATATGTAAAAACTATTTAACATGGATTTTAAACACAAATAAGCTAGTTTCAGTTTTATAGAGTAGTTAAATTTATAGATATCATCAAAATTCACTTCTGGTCGTTTCAACAACTCAGCAATTTCATAGTAGATCTCTAACATAGGTACAACTTTAGACCTAACACTACAACAATGTAAGAGATATAGGACCCTTTATATATGCTGAATCGCATGTCTAGAGGCTGACATAGTGTTTTGGTGGCACTTCAAGGCCGCCAGAATTCATGTGGAGAAAGTACTCTCATGGCGCCTTTTGTAGCTACTTGGATAGAAATACGCCACGCAACGTGTATCGTGTCACTTAGCAATCCACTAACAACGTGTAGGCCAGCGATAACGATATCCTTGTATACACTACACACCTTGTAAGACACTTTATATTCCTTCTTATGTAATTTTGCGAAATTAGTAGAGTAATTAGTTTTATTGGAGATTGTGAGTACAAATATCCAATCATGAACATAAATAGTACAAAGTACCAGTTATTGACAAGAATATCCACAATTAGACACATCGGTCTTGCATCTACTAAACTACATCAAAAATTTCACATTCACACAAAAATGTCTCTATGAAAATTAAGTTTTATCATACAGAAAATTTCTTTGCCTATGAGCTTTTTTGGTAGCTTCCTTGCGTTGGCATCTTCGATCTGTCCATCCTCTCTTCCTTTTTGTCACTACTGCATAATCACTGATGTGCCTAAAATGTTTCCAACTAATTGTTGAACCTAGGATCGTGAAAAGAATATTTTGTTTACAAGAACACCGAAATTAGCAATGCCAAAGATCCAATGGAACTTGTGCGTCTCTATCTCTCGAATACTGCCGATTCTATATGCTTATTAACTAACAACCTAGAAAACCGTTCATAAATATCTTATTAGGATATTTGTGTAAGTACACACAGATCTCTCTAGCAAGGTATTAATACGTTGTTTACGCCATATATAAGACACCATAAACATATATACTGTCACACACATTAGTCGAAATATATTTGTTCTATATTATTTTCCGGAGCTTAAGTCGATGTTGTACTAAATTGAGAGATAAGTTTGTTAGGATTTTCTAGAGCTAAGTTCTAAGTGAATATCTGTGCCACAATAAAGTTGGTGTTGTAATTTTGTTTACAAGGCTATACTTCACAAGTTTAATGGAAAAAACTAAAATTTGCATCATAAATATATGATTAATTGTACTTAGAATGTCTCTCCCTCCTTTCGGGTTCACAAGGCCCTTGAAAAAATTATGGAATATAAGAAATAATGAGGCCCTCAAATCGCATTGTTCCTTTTCAATTCATCCATCTAACTCTTGTCAGCACATCGGTAGCGCGGGTATATGAAATTAGACATGCTTGATTGGGCTTGCAACAAATGAAGGACTGATCTCTTAGACTAGTCAAATGCAACCAAATTCGTGTGATTAATTTGAAAATTAAGGATGCATTGCAGTACTAGATGCCCAAATGTATGTGTTTCTAGATGCTTTGTAAACCCTACTAATACTACTAGAAAAATATACTAATAGGTTATAAATAAGTAAAAATATTTAGTATAAATCGTAACAAACTATATTATTCACAGTATATTGCAAGTACTTAAATTGAGAATCAGTTTTTACTTTTTGTTGATGGTAGGTAAGAACATCGATGCGATACTACAAAAAATGTTGTTGGAATGTAATCGAGTCGAATAAGTGACTCTGATTTTGAGATGGAGGGAAGGGCTCAGAAGCATGGCTTTCACAAGTGGATGTCAGACACTCTGAAGAAGGTTTTCTGCCATCAGGTTGAGATGAGAACAAGGATTATCTTGCTCATGTCCATAGCAACAAGGAGCGTCAGCTGACACGTGACGGATTTGGACATCTTGGTGTGCCCGTTGTTCAAGGGTCTGAGGACAGGATTACTGGTTCCAAAGAGTGGAAGTCCAAGCATGGTGGTTCTTGGGTGGACCCTGATCTTCTTGATGATGCTACCACTCCCCATGAGCCATGGACTCGTGGCAAGACTGATGATGAAGTTGAAGACATCAACTCTGAGGATGAGCGCATTCTGGGAAGCCCCGCACGTGCCTCTAGCCCGAGTGAGTGATCTTCGAAGGACGTTAGCATCGCCTCTTCCCTTTTTGGTGCCTTGATGCCAAAGTGGTATAGATTTCTATTTAGGCTCGTTTGTCATTTGCATGGGTGTTTTATGTCAAAGTTTGGTGTTATTTGGTGTTCTTCATGATGAACCTTATCTCGTTGTGATCTTGTGTTTGGATCTTATCGTCGTATGTCTATCACATTATAGTTTGTGGCAGGTTATTATTTTTTTTGTTACATCTTTTATCTTGCTAGGATTCTAAAAGATATGGGGCTCTCTTTCTTAAAAGGAAATAAAAGTTTGCCTCGAAAGCAAAGATTTATGAATTATTACATTTCCTTAAAAGAATTGATCTGCCTAAATTTTACGAGGTCTCTTAGTGGTGTTGTCATCAATCTCCAAAAAGGGGGAAATGAAAGTGCATTTATGCATTTGATCTCTTTTATTTTTTGGAGTTGATAACAACACGATTAAGTGTCTAACAGTGCGTCTAAGTAATTTCAAGGAACATCAAATTGACGCAAAAAGGAAGAGTGCAGAAAGACAAATCCAACGAAATTGACTCTGTGCAGCGGTAGTACCGGCCGCTCCATCGGTAGTACCGCTACCCCAGGAAGCGGTAATGCCGTGGGTGGTACCGCCAGAAGTGCCACCAATATGATTTTGGCTACTGCATCCAGCGGTATTTTGGCGGTACTGGCCTATTAGTACCGTTGGTACCGTGTCTATTTTGGAGCAACACTTCTCCTGGCGGTAGTACCGCTACCGTCAATGGTAGTACCATTCCTTCCGGGAAGCGGTAGTACGTTGGCAGTACCTGTCAAAGTACTGGCAGGGAGGTTTTGCTCACGGTAATGTTTAGGGTACTAGGGCGGTAGTGGCCTAGTACTACCTCTAGTCATTTCGATTTATATCGAGTATGTGGCCAGCGGTAGTACCGGTGACTCTATCGGTAGTACCGCTACTGGAAGTACATCGGTACTTCTCTGGTTGTACCGCATGGCACCAGTAGCTAGCACCCCCCAGTACCGCTCATGTTACCCAGCGATCTGTAGTATCGCTGACCCCAACGGTAGTACTGCCAGGCATAAAAAGGGTGAAATGTCTAGTTGTGGGGAGGGGGGTACAAATACCCATCCCCTTCTTCCCCAAGAGGGAGCTCATGAAACATTCAAGTCCAGCATTTATTGAACGTCCAAAAGCTAGATTTCTCCCAATCCCTCCACCCAAACTTGTTGATACTTGGAGGATTGAAGGAGAAGGCCCTGATCTACATCTTTACCAAGTCGTTCTTCATTTCCCCCTCATTTGCTTGAGGGATTCAAGTCTAGGGTTTGCTTGTGGAAAACCTAGACTCCGTTGCTAATTTTTTATTGTTTGTGATTCTTGGGAGCCCCCAATTTGGTTGTGGGTGTGTGCCTCAAGTTTTTTGTAAAGGACTCGATTCCCGCCTAAAAGGGGATCAATAGTGGAAGGTGAACTAGGCCTTTGTGGCGAGGTTCATCGGAGAATAGGGTGAGGCCTTTGTCGCGTTTATTAGGCCTTTGTGGCGAGCTCACACCCCTCCAACGAGACGTACTACCCTCAAAAGGAGTAACTCGGGATAACATCCTTGTCTCCGCGTGCTTCCTCTATCGGTTACCTCGTTCCATCTCCTTTACTTCATGTTTGTATCTTGTATCTTGTTGTTGTTGTCATATAGGTAAATTCACCGTAGTTGCATATCTAGAGAATTTACCTTTGTGTGAAGCCTTAATTTGAAGAAAAAATAAAATTGATCATAGCACCTATTCACCCTCTGTAGGTCCCCATACTATACGTTCAATTGGTATCAGAGTCTCGGCTCTTTTATTGGGCTTAACAACCTAAGAGGTTTAGTATGGTCAATGAAGGGCAAGCCGCCGTGCCCGCGGCTAGTGTCACTATGGACAAACTCAAGGAATTGAAAGATTTCTTGACCTCACCCATGGATGTCAAAATGACGGAGTTGCGAGATATGTTATTGCAATTCTTGAAAGAAAAGGGCCTGGACTCCTCATCATCTATTCCTTCTAAAGAAATTCCAAAGAATAAGGAAGATGAGGAGGAGGATGGTGGACAATCTAAAAATGAGTCCCACTCTAAGAACAAAACTTCTAAGGGGTCTTATGATAGGGTTAATTGGATAGATACCATTGCAATTTCTGGCTATTTGAGAAACGCCACTGCAACTTTGGACTTTTGAAAAACGCCACTGCAACTTTGGACTTTTGAAAAACGCCACAGCAATTTTGTATACATTCTATAGATGCCATTATGTTCGTTTATACACTCATAAAGGTCAATATACCCGAGTATTCCTGTCGTATGTACGTATACAAGGTGGCCCCCGCCTGAATTAGCTTTTTTAGAGAGCCAAAAAAATTACCGAACTAAATTTGTGACATGCGTACGTAATGTTTGTGATGACATTTGAACCTAGAGCTATATTCTTGTACGCAAGCCAGGTTTTTCGTATGCGCATGTAACAACGCTTTGAACCTTCTGTTGAACTTGGAGCTGTGTTCCTGTACGCATGGGGTATGCATATGAATTATCGATCTTCGTCGTCCCTGTAAGCATCTTCCTCGAGCCATTTCAATGATTATGTACACATATCAATTATTTTGTTCAATATTATTATGTCACAATTTTTCCGCGTGCATTTTTCCAATTTTATTTGGTCATAATTTTTGTGGTTGTCTCTGAAAAGGCTGATTCATGTGGGGGCCACCTTTTATATGTACATACGACATGAATACTTGAGTATATTGACTGGTATTAGTTTGTAAATAGGCATAATGGCATATCTAGAAAGTATACAGAATTGCGGTGGCGTTTTTCTAAAGACCGAAATTGATGTGGCGTTTCTCAAATAGCTCAAAATTGAAGTGGCATATATCTAATTAACCCCTTATGATAAGGGCGAGTACCACAATGTCGACGGACAGTACTCCCCGGATCCTCCTGTCCCACATCCTTATATTAACCCTAGAGGCGAACCTCCTAAAATTGATGCACATCCTTGTATTGAGCTTTGGAGGGTCACTCAAGATGTATACAAGCCTCGTGACCCCAAGAACTTGACAAGAAGAGAAGTGGTAGATTCCCAACTCAACTACACCGCCTTGTTAATTATTCAACAAGCCGTGGGTCCAAACCACATGCCTCGTCTTCAACAATATTCCACCGCCAAGAAAACTTGGGATTCTCTTGTAACATCCCATTGTTTGGGAAGTTATAAGGATCTAAATTTAATATGTGCATTTGCAAAGCATGCATCTAAAAGTACGGGAAATTTTGGCGCGAAAGTTTAAACGAATCAAAGTGACCCAAGTTTCACTTGACATGATGAAATAGGTCTAGTTCATCTAGTCAAGAGTGCATTTGGAATGATCTTTATAACATAGTATCTTAAGAAACCAAATCATCTGGTTACACAAACCATAAGTTGGTTATAACCAACACTAACTCTCAACAAGTCTAACCTCAATTCCATAAGTGACTTGGGATAATTCACTAGGTATCTAGAACTCAAAGAGGGGTGAGTATCCAAATCAAATATCTGATGATCATACTTCCACAATTAAGTAATACCTAATTGAACCATCTCATTAACAGAGATGTTATCTTCTATAAAACAACAACTCTTAAGTTATTAACCATTCACACCACATATGTCCAAATTATTAAGTAACTACTAAGTGAACCTTCACAAGTTAATAACAAAGGTTCAACAGAAAACAAGGGATACAAACAGGTGTTAACCCAAGTCCCACAAGTGGGAAGTAACTTAATTATCATTAGCAATATATTTATTGAATATGTACATATCTCCTCCACCATAAATGAAGTACCTAAAGGAAGAAGTAAATCTTCTTAACCAACTGTTAAACCTTGACCATTACATATGATCTTTCCAAATCTCTATATCTACATTATGAATGACAAAGGTAATAAAGAGAAGAATATAAAGTAACATCATGACACCTGGGAGAACAAATAACAACTATGACATAAGTCATTAGACTTCAATAACTTTCACATGCTCATTGTTTCAATCATCTTATACAAGTGAGCATATTAAATCTCAACACATCAATGAACTAGTAGGTCAATTTACTATCAAGTCATCAGTCTACAAACACTCCACATTTCTATCCAAATTATCATTCAACAACTAAAGTATCTCTGGATACAATTAAGGAATAACAACAAGTTATAACCTTTATTAGAGGAATTTAATGGAAAGCTAAGTAAAACTAATCATGTATGAAACAAGTACCTATCCTATGGGAAACAAAATAAGAAGAATATGAGACAAGAATAAAAGTTGAACTAACTCTTAACCTAGATCTTATTACTTTGTCTAGATCATTTCTATCTGGTTATCTCCCAATCTTCTCTAAGTCATTCTGCAAGAGAAGCAACCATAAGAACAGAGGAACTACCACAAGATCTTCAGAAGGATTCTTTGAAGGATTCTAGAAGTGCTATTTCAATTTATAATAAGAGTAGTTGGCAACTCTTATATCCTGATATGATCTTATTAACTCTCTTGAAATAGGGTGATACTCCAATGTTAGTGTTATATAGAAGTAGTTTGGTAACAAGCTTGTACACCTTGTTAACAGATCACTTTTGTATACTCAAACAATTGAGTGTCATACACAAACAAACATAAGATCATATAACCTAGTACATCTCATCCAATTGTATATGAGCAGTAACTTGGAGGCAAGTCTGGCCCACTTGTTAACAAATTATTCTTGTATGCATATGGCAACTGGATGTTACAAAATTAACTCACATCCTTTTACAATAATCTAAGTAAAATCCTTGCTTGGAGTAATGGGATGTTTTCACCATAATGGTGAGATAGTTGAAGTTGGAAACCAAGAGAGGAACCTACCTGCAATGGACAAAGGTGATAACAGAGGACTAGTGACAACCAGTGACAAGAACACCAAGCAACATGAGTCAACAAGGAGAAACACTAGTTTAGCAAGGAAGCCTAGCATAAGAAATTCTAAAGTGAAATGTTCAGTGATATTAGAGAAACTATAACCCAATGCCTTGTTAAGACTCATCATAGATGAGAAACAAATAACAATCACTTTAATGGAAACATTTGGCAAAAGAGAAAATAGCAACACTGCCTCAGTAAGGGAGTATGAGAAATTATCCAGTGAATCCTTAGGATTTACTAGGGAACCATTAACCTTTGTCAAACCCATCAGAGATGAAGAGCTCATAATAATGTCTTAGGTGAAAACAATTCTCAAGTATGAAATAATAACAAAATCATTAGATCCACATGTCTTAATATGTGGAGGTAGATGAAAACAAGCTTACTACCTTGTTTTCCAAATCCTTTTCATAGACAAGACTAACAGATGATAACAAAATTTCATCCACACATAAACATACAAATGATCACTTGTTTCTTAAACAAGCATGGGATAATATCCATATTGGAACCTATGTGGAAAACAAGAAAATAAGATCCCAAAAACCACATATGTTTTCCACTTGATCAAGTACTAAAAACGGCAAGCATGGCTTGCACACACACTCAGTAAAATGTTAAACAAGCTTGCTAGGAGTTTCAATTAAGGAAATAACAAAGCCTCATAAGAGAAAATAAGTTCATTACCTAATAAAAGTAATTTAGTATGTTATGGGATACAATTCTCTATTAAGTGAATTCCATTTCCATACATTGAAACAATACCAAATAATGTGATCAAATTATTTTCTAAAATAATTTGTATCTAAAAGTTCCAATGGGAACACACCACTTGGTGAACCCCATGTGTTTGGTGTGAAGATGACATTCATGCCTAAAATAGATTTAAGACATTTAATAAATTAAATAAAGTGAAAACAATAAAATCACTTAATCTAGCACCCTAGGTATAAAATCCAAATCTTGCTCAAAATTGAAGAATAAAAATATAGTGAGCTTGGAAATTTAATAAGGATTTCAAAACTGATTTTTATTATTTTTTTGGTTTACAGAAAGGCCCTGAAAACAATGTTACATTTAAACAGAAGGACCAATATGATAATTCCTGAAATCATAGGGGGTTATTGTAAATCTTCCTTTTCTTTTCTTTCTTCAACCTCTGGCCAGAAGGCCAGAGGCGTGCCACTGCCTCCGACGTCGTCGGGGCCACTTCCTACTCGCCGCTCTTCCGCGAGGATAAGAGCCATGAGAGGGCAAGCTCCTCTCCACTTCCTCTCCTCCCTCGCTGTCTCTCTCTCTCTCTCTCTGCAAACTGCCCCGAAACCCTAACCCTAAGCTGTACGGCCGCCGTTCGCCGCCGTCCACTCCGGTCATCCCGCGAAGAACAGAATACACCATTAGAACCGCCATCCTCCCTACTCCCTTCTCGCCGAATCTCGTTTCCAGGGAAGCCCGGAGGCGGATGAATTGGTTCATCTTGTTCATCTCCGGCCGCCGGGGAATTCATCACGCCGCCGTCGATTGGGAGCAAGCCGCACGCCATCGACCACATATTCATGCTCCCGGTGAGCTGCTGCACCTCTGAGCGCTTTTTGTTACGCAATTGGTCCAGTAAATCGTCGTGTCACCGTTATCCGTGCCGCGCCGCCGCGCCACCGCTCGTCGCCGGCGAACCGGTGACCACTTGGTCACTCCGCCACCGCCCCTGCACTCACCTGGGTACCCTCTAGCTCTAGGAAGCATCGAAACGTGCCAATTCGAGCTCGATCGATGGATTGGTAGATCACAGAGGGAGTCCCCTCTCTGGATGACGCAACAACGACGTCATCATGACGTCATATCATTTCTATTTTATTCTTTTTGAATTAAAACTGATTATGACAGGTGGGACCCACCTGTCAATTTAAATAGGGCAGAAAAATAATTAAAATTGATAATTCAACGACTTTAATTCTATAAAACAGAAAAATATAAATAATATATCATATTAATCAGAAAAATAAGATCTATTTGATTATGACATTTTCAAATGAATTTGATAAAGTTTAAAATTAAACATTTTCCTTAATTAATTAAATCATTTAAAATAAAGAAAAATAATAAATAATTCATAAAATCAGAAAAATACAAGCTATATACCAAAGTGCTTAAAATGACATATGCAACTCATCTATGATGTTTGCAAAGCCATTTGACCAAGATTTCATGAGTGCAATATTTGCCTAGTCATTTAATTCATTTACAATTAATAAATTAATCATTTATTCAAATATTTTCAAAAGGCATTGAATGATATATCAAATCAAAGAGAAAAGCATTACCAATTCAAATATGTCAAACATAAAATGTTTTGATTAAATTATAAACTTGTTTCCAAATATCTACCGGAACTCTATTATATTTCATTATGACAAGAAATAGCTGCCATAAATTATTTTCTTTATTAATAAAACCCTCAAATGTTCTCAAACGTAATAAACCTATTATCACCAAGCATTAGCAAGTTAGGTGATGATAGATTAATTATAATCATTCATCGTTTTCAATAAAACTCCTTGGCACTAGCTCTACACTTTTTAAATATAAAATGAAATGTGACTGTTATCTTATCACTAGTTGTTTTCCATGTGCTATTATCTTGTTACCTCACCAAGTAATCAACACTTCTACTTAAACAGGATAACAAGTGTTTGTTCAATAAAAGTGAAACACACTTAAACCTAAAATAAATAACAACATCACCACAAGTAATGAAACAACTCTAAGTCACCTAACAATTGTGTGAATACGTTATCGTTTCAAACGTGGCTTACACTTGTAAGCTGGGGTATTTTCCAGGGGATTTCACGATGCATCTCATTACTATGCATATATCATCTTGCCAGTGTTTTCTGTAGTCCTTACCGGGACTACTTTGCTATCTTTCAGATGTTTGGATTTCTCTTCGCGACCCTCGAACCCCGAAGACCTGGATTATTATTATGGTTATTTCAATCTCAGGCAAGTTCATCACTTGCTCATATCCTTTGCAGTACTTCATAACAAACTATTTGAAAAACCCTATCGTACTACCACCTATTCCAAAAAGAATGCATGATCCTATTTTTATAATAATATGACTAATTGAATGACTACCCGAGTGGTAGTGTTCTATGTGGTGGGCGGATGGAACCATGGTAAGATGAATAGGTCAAAGGAAGGTTCCATCTGCATGGGAACGTATTACCTAGGGATTAACAACAACTGCCGTCAGGATTCTTGCGCCGTAAATTCGCGTTGACCATGGATCTTTTGTGGGGGGAGTAAGTCAGCCGTGATACTTTTCTCGTTCGCATGTCAACGGACTGGCCAGAGACGTACGCTGTAGGTCTTGCAAGACTACATGCACATGGGTGGGAGCCCTTACGTCCCACGGGCTCTGGGGTCTATGAGTGTCTGCCAGGGGCGCGTAGATCTCCATCGTGAGGGGTGGAATCAGGCGTTCAACCTGCTGGCAGAAATGGGTGGGCATGCGTTGTGCGGAGAAGCACGGTTTGGCTTGGACCAACTACCGGGCCCCACACCTGAGTGGGAGTGGACAGGATCTCGAGCCTGGTTGTGCAACATGGTCTTGGTCGTCCATGGGTAAAGTAACGCACCTCTGCAGAGTGTAAAAGGATGTGACATGTTACCCCTTGTTCCGGGAAGGAGCTGCGAACGCCGCAGGAAAGGCAACTCCATGAAAGTTCTAATCCTGTGAAGATCTGGCGGGCATAGTTTTCAGAATTAAAAGCAACCTCTTGAAGAAAGTTTTACAAAACCTTGCATTAGCTTATGACTCTTTCGAGTCTAAAGCTGTAGTTAGTGCATCAACCACCCACGATATATCATGAACTTGCTGAGTAATGCTCGTTACTCATTCTATCCCGTTTGACCCCTTGCTTAGAGTTGAAGCCTATGGAAGTCGTCATCGTGAAGCCATCTTTACCTTATGAAGCTAGGTGGAGTGTTATACTACTTAGCCCGTAAAGCATCATCACCAACAACGCTGATGGAGGAGAAGCTATCAAGGTGTAGGTAGAGACCATTCTTGGACTTAACATTTACTAGCCATAGATTAGGGCTGATATCAGCCGTAGTGGATTAGTTCTGAGCTAGAGTTCTTCTCCGGCTTGGAGCTTCGAATTGCTTCTTCTGATGTTTCTTTTGCAGGAGATTTTCTTGATTCATCAAGGAGATTCCCAAGATTTTGTAATGAGGTTTGTATCCTATAGTTTTGCCTGGTCCCGCTGTGTTTCTGTTGTACCACTCTGAGAGATGTAATATTCACGGATAAGTCCTTTTGTGAGTATTATGTCACCGACTTGCGCACTACACATGCAGTGTTGTGCTGGGTCACCACAGGTGGTATCAGAGCGAAGCGACCTTAGGTTTAAAACCTTTTAGGAGATCTGTAGGTTGGTAAAGATTATAGGAAGCCATCTTATCTAAACCATACTTCCTACAACTATGATGATCATTCACTTGAGAATGAAATAATCATACTTGTATAGAATTATTTTTACTCAACCTGAGTAAATCTACTTATCTATTATCTTTATACCTAGGTATGAATAGTTAGAAGTCTAGCATATATTAGTGCTATTGTGAAAAAGAGTGTTCCAACATAATCAGAGATTCTTAAGTCAAAGTGATGATTACCCCATCCTATGAATGAATAGGATGGAGTACAACATGGTATAGAGTACGTATAATACTCGTCAAGAAGGGATGTTTGAGAATCATAAAGAAGCATTAGATCATGGTAACTATGGGGTACATACCATATCCTTAGTTATCAACTCTAGAGGTGAATCATCATAGTATAGAATAGAATTAGGAGAAGTCATAAACATGGATGGAAGCTACATTACTACTCCTACGATGTGATCAACATGAGGGATCAACAAATTCCATGAGAAGCTTATCATAATCAAGATGAAGTACTTCAAACAGCATGGTACTTAGTCCTATAGGGAACCAAGTTAGACAACAACTACTATATGATCAATTTGTCTTGGTTTATTCCATTGCAGTAAGGCATGCAATTGGAGTAATTACCTGGGCAAAGAGTGGTTGTGTAGAATAGGATTACAAGGTAATATATACCTACTTGTAGTGTATAGCATTTAAGAGCCTTGGTACTTGAGATGTTTTACTCTAAGTACTCTTATTTCACAGGCTTTTGATGATGAGTGATAAATGCATTTGGGATTTATTGCTTCTTATTTGATCTTTGATTGACTAGATCTGTACATGAAGATTGAATTTGATGTGCAAATGCATGTGCAAACATTGAGTTCTATTTTGATGTTACTGGTCTAGAGGGTATAGGATTAGTATGAGAGCGGTCTGAAATCTCAGCTGATTGAAGCAACCACCAAAGCTCTAGAAGACTAGAAAGTCAATGAAGCCACTGATGGGAATGGACCACATTCCACATCTTGTTTGGAGTTGGTGAGCTACTACATCAACACATGGTGAGCTACCACAAATCATGCCAGAAAAAAATAACATGGGGAGTTATATCTTAGAAGGAAACATGTAGAAGTTGATAAATAAACTTATATAATTGTCCCATAGAAGTCAAAAGCCAATGATGTAGAAGGACCATAGGAAGTAACCAATTGAATAGGGTATAATCATCTATAGGAAAAAGTTAAAACTCGAGGAAACTCGAAGATATTTTTACTAATTAGAAGAGTCTAAGTCAGTGTACACTACTTTGTACAAGTTTCTTTGAAAAAGCTTTATCTTGAGACCATTAGACTTTACCAAATGGAGTCAGAACCATAGACAATATCCAGTGTATCGGAAGAATCTTATTGGTTATTCATCACCTGGTGGATGTACCAATTGTTCTTCAGAAAGTTGTGAGGGATAGGAAACCATACCTATTCATCGGAGAATTAAACCTGGTATCCACTATATGGTGGAAATACCACGTGTTCTTCGTGAGACCATTAGGAAGGCCTAGTAACAGAACAGAGTTGGTATAATAACAGGCAAAGTATTAGATTATTATGTAAGACCGTGGAAGGTTAACAATCAAGACAAGAGGCTACATATGCCATGGTCAACACAAGGAAACAGTTGTGAAGATTCAACGGTCTACAGAAGTTCTTTCTACCTATCTTTACGTGAGAGAGGTTGAACTTCGGGACGAAGTTCTTGTTAAGGGGGAGATACTGTAACATACCAGTGTTTGGGAAGTTATAAGGATCTAAATTTAATATGTGCATTTGCAAAGCATGCATCTAAAAGTACGGGAAATTTTGGCGCGAAAGTTTAAACGAATCAAAGTGACCCAAGTTTCACTTGACATGATGAAATAGGTCTAGTTCATCTAGTCAAGAGTGCATTTGAAATGATCTTTATAACATAGTATCTTAAGAAACCAAATCATCTGGTTACACAAACCATAAGTTGGTTATAACCAACACTAACTCTCAACAAGTCTAACCTCAATTCCATAAGTGACTTGGGATAATTCACTAGGTATCTAGAACTCAAAGAGGGGTGAGTATCCAAATCAAATATCTGATGATCATACTTCCACAATTAAGTAATACCTAATTGAACCATCTCATTAACAGAGATGTTATCTTCTATAAAACAACAACTCTTAAGTTATTAACCATTCACACCACATATGTCCAAATTATTAAGTAACTACTAAGTGAACCTTCACAAGTTAATAACAAAGGTTCAACAGAAAACAAGGGATACAAACAGGTGTTAACCCAAGTCCCACAAGTGGGAAGTAACTTAATTATCATTAGCAATATATTTATTGAATATGTACATATCTCCTCCACCATAAATGAAGTACCTAAAGGAAGAAGTAAATCTTCTTAACCAACTGTTAAACCTTGAACATTACATATGATCTTTCCAAATCTCTATATCTGCATTATGAATGACAAAGGTAATAAAGAGAAGAATATAAAGTAACATCATGACACCTGGGAGAACAAATAACAACTATGACATAAGTCATTAGACTTCAATAACTTTCACATGCTCATTGTTTCAATCATCTTATACAAGTGAGCATATTAAATCTCAACACATCAATGAACTAGTAGGTCAATTTACTATCAAGTCATCAGTCTACAAACACTCCACATTTCTATCCAAATTATCATTGAACAACTAAAGTATCTCTGGATACAATTAAGGAATAACAACAAGTTATAACCTTTATTAGAGGAATTTAATGGAAAGCTAAGTAAAACTAATCATGTATGAAACAAGTACCTATCCTATGGGAAACAAAATAAGAAGAATATGAGACAAGAATAAAAGTTGAACTAACTCTTAACCTAGATCTTATTACTTTGTCTAGATCATTTCTATCTGGTTATCTCCCAATCTTCTCTAAGTCATTCTGCAAGAGAAGCAACCATAAGAACAGAGGAACTACCACAAGAAGATCTTCAGAAGGATTCTTTGAAGGATTCTAGAAGTGCTATTTCAATTTATAATAAGAGTAGTTGGCAACTCTTATATCCTGATATGATCTTATTAACTCTCTTGAAATAGGGTGATACTCCAATGTTAGTGTTATATAGAAGTAGTTTGGTAACAAGCTTGTACACCTCGTTAACAGATCACTTTTGTATACTCAAACAATTGAGTGTCATACACAAACAAACATAAGATCATATAACCTAGTACATCTCATCCAATTGTATATGAGCAGTAACTTGGAGGCAAGTCTGGCCCACTTGTTAACAAATTATTCTTGTATGCATATGGCAACTGGATGTTACAAAATTAACTCACATCCTTTTACAATAATCTAAGTAAAATCCTTGCTTGGAGTAATGGGATGTTTTCACCATAATGGTGAGATAGTTGAAGTTGGAAACCAAGAGAGGAACCTACCTGCAATGGACAAAGGTGATAACAGAGGACTAGTGACAACCAGTGACAAGAACACCAAGCAACATGAGTCAACAAGGAGAAACACTAGTTTAGCAAGGAAGCCTAGCATAAGAAATTCTAAAGTGAAATGTTCAGTGATATTAGAGAAACTATAACCCAATGCCTTGTTAAGACTCATCATAGATGAGAAACAAATAACAATCACTTTAATGGAAACATTTGGCAAAAGAGAAAATAGCAACACTGCCTCAGTAAGGGAGTATGAGAAATTATCCAGTGAATCCTTAGGATTTACTAGGGAACCATTAACCTTTGTCAAACCCATCAGAGATGAAGAGCTCATAATAATGTCTTAGGTGAAAACAATTCTCAAGTATGAAATAATAACAAAATCATTAGATCCACATGTCTTAATATGTGGAGGTAGATGAAAACAAGCTTACTACCTTGTTTTCCAAATCCTTTTCATAGACAAGACTAACAGATGATAACAAAATTTCATCCACACATAAACATACAAATGATCACTTGTTTCTTAAACAAGCATGGGATAATATCCATATTGGAACCTATGTGGAAAACAAGAAAATAAGATCCCAAAAACCACATATGTTTTCCACTTGATCAAGTACTAAAAACGGCAAGCATGGCTTGCACACACACTCAGTAAAATGTTAAACAAGCTTGCTAGGAGTTCCAATTAAGGAAATAACAAAGCCTCATAAGAGAAAATAAGTTCATTACCTAATAAAAGTAATTTAGTATGTTATGGGATACAATTCTCTATTAAGTGAATTCCATTTCCATACATTGAAACAATACCAAATAATGTGATCAAATTATTTTCTAAAATAATTTGTATCTAAAAGTTCCAATGGGAACACACCACTTGGTGAACCCCATGTGTTTGGTGTGAAGATGACATTCATGCCTAAAATAGATTTAAGACATTTAATAAATTAAATAAAGTGAAAACAATAAAATCACTTAATCTAGCACCCTAGGTATAAAATCCAAATCTTGCTCAAAATTGAAGAATAAAAATATAGTGAGCTTGGAAATTTAATAAGGATTTCAAAACTGATTTTTATTATTTTTTTGGTTTACAGAAAGGCCCTGAAAACAATGTTACATTTAAACAGAAGGACCAATATGATAATTCCTGAAATCATAGGGGGTTATTGTAAATCTTCCTTTTCTTTTCTTTCTTCAACCTCTGGCCAGAAGGCCAGAGGCGTGCCACTGCCTCCGACGTCGTCGGGGCCACCTCCTACTCGCCGCTCTTCCGCGAGGATAAGAGCCATGAGAGGGCAAGCTCCTCTCCACTTCCTCTCCTCCCTCGCTGTCTCTCTCTCTCTCTCTCTCTGCAAACTGCCCCGAAACCCTAACCCTAAGCTGTACGGCCGCCGTTCGCCGCCGTCCACTCCGGTCATCCCGCGAAGAACAGAATACACCATTAGAACCGCCATCCTCCCTACTCCCTCCTCGCCGAATCTCGTTTCCAGGGAAGCCCGGAGGCGGATGAATTGGTTCATCTTGTTCATCTCCGGCCGCCGGGGAATTCATCACGCCGCCGTCGATTGGGAGCAAGCCGCACGCCATCGACCACATATTCATGCTCCCGGTGAGCTGCTGCACCTCTGAGCGCTTTTTGTTACGCAATTGGTCCAGTAAATCGTCGTGTCACCGTTATCCGTGCCGCGCCGCCGCGCCACCGCTCGTCGCCGGCGAACCGGTGACCACTTGGTCACTCCGCCACCGCCCCTGCACTCACCTGGGTACCCTCTAGCTCTAGGAAGCATCGAAACGTGCCAATTCGAGCTCGATCGATGGATTGGTAGATCACAGAGGGAGTCCCCTCTCTGGATGACGCAACAACGACGTCATCATGACGTCATATCATTTCTATTTTATTCTTTTTGAATTAAAACTGATTATGACAGGTGGGACCCACCTGTCAATTTAAATAGGGCAGAAAAATAATTAAAATTGATAATTCAACGACTTTAATTCTATAAAACAGAAAAATATAAATAATATATCATATTAATCAGAAAAATAAGATCTATTTGATTATGACATTTTCAAATGAATTTGATAAAGTTTAAAATTAAACATTTTCCTTAATTAATTAAATCATTTAAAATAAAGAAAAATAATAAATAATTCATAAAATCAGAAAAATACAAGCTATATACCAAAGTGCTTAAAATGACATATGCAACTCATCTATGATGTTTGCAAAGCCATTTGACCAAGATTTCATGAGTGCAATATTTGCCTAGTCATTTAATTCATTTACAATTAATAAATTAATCATTTATTCAAATATTTTCAAAAGGCATTGAATGATATATCAAATCAAAGAGAAAAACATTACCAATTCAAATATGTCAAACATAAAATGTTTTGATTAAATTATAAACTTGTTTCCAAATATCTACCGGAACTCTATTATATTTCATTATGACAAGAAATAGCTGCCACAAATTATTTTCTTTATTAATAAAACCCTCAAATGTTCTCAAACATAATAAACCTATTATCACCAAGCATTAGCAAGTTAGGTGATGATAGATTAATTATAATCATTCATCATTTTCAATAAAACTCCTTGGCACTAGCTCTACACTTTTTAAATATAAAATGAAATGTGACTGTTATCTTATCACTAGTTGTTTTCCATGTGCTATTATCTTGTTACCTCACCAAGTAATCAACACTTCTACTTAAAAAGGATAACAAGTGTTTGTTCAATAAAAGTGAAACACACTTAAACCTAAAAGAAATAACAACATCACCACAAGTAATGAAACAACTCTAAGTCACCTAACAATTGTGTGAATACGTTATCGTTTCAAACGTGGCTTACACTTGTAAGCTGGGGTATTTTCCAGGGGATTTCACGATGCATCTCATTACTATGCATATATCATCTTGCCAGTGTTTTCTGTAGTCCTTACCGGGACTACTTTGCTATCTTTCAGATGTTTGGATTTCTCTACGCGACCCTCGAACCCCGAAGACCTGGATTATTATTATGGTTATTTCAATCTCAGGCAAGTTCATCACTTGCTCATATCCTTTGCAGTACTTCATAACAAACTATTTGAAAAACCCTATCGTACTACCACCTATTCCAAAAAGAATGCATGATCCTATTTTTATAATAATATGACTAATTGAATGACTACCCGAGTGGTAGTGTTCTATGTGGTGGGCGGATGGAACCATGGTAAGATGAATAGGTCAAAGGAAGGTTCCATCTGCATGGGAACGTATTACCTAGGGATTAACAACAACTGCCGTCAGGATTCTTGCGCCGTAAATTCGCGTTGACCATGGATCTTTTGTGGGGGGAGTAAGTCAGCCGTGATACTTTTCTCGTTCGCATGTCAACGGACTGGCCAGAGACGTACGCTGTAGGTCTTGCGAGACTACATGCACATGGGTGGGAGCCCTTACGTCCCACGGGCTCTGGGGTCTATGAGTGTCTGCCAGGGGCGCGTAGATCTCCATCGTGAGGGGTGGAATCAGGCGTTCAACCTGCTGGCAGAAATGGGTGGGCATGCGTTGTGCGGAGAAGCACGGTTTGGCTTGGACCAACTACCGGGCCCCACACCTGAGTGGGAGTGGACAGGATCTCGAGCCTGGTTGTGCAACATGGTCTTGGTCGTCCATGGGTAAAGTAACGCACCTCTGCAGAGTGTAAAAGGATGTGACATGTTACCCCTTGTTCCGGGAAGGAGCTGCGAACGCCGCAGGAAAGGCAACTCCATGAAAGTTCTAATCCTGTGAAGATCTGGCGGGCATAGTTTTCAGAATTAAAAGCAACCTCTTGAAGAAAGTTTTACAAAACCTTGCATTAGCTTATGACTCTTTCGAGTCTAAAGCTGTAGTTAGTGCATCAACCACCCACGATATATCATGAACTTGATGAGTAATGCTCGTTACTCATTCTATCCCGTTTGACCCCTTGCTTAGAGTTGAAGCCTATGGAAGTCGTCATCATGAAGCCATCTTTACCTTATGAAGCTAGGTGGAGTGTTATACTACTTAGCCCGTAAAGCATCATCACCAACAACGCTGATGGAGGAGAAGCTATCAAGGTGTAGGTAGAGACCATTCTTGGACTTAACATTTACTAGCCATAGATTAGGGCTGATATCAGCCGTAGTGGATTAGTTCTGAGCTAGAGTTCTTCTCCGTCTTGGAGCTTCGAATTGCTTCTTCTGATGTTTCTTTTGCAGGATATTTTCTTGATTTATCAAGGAGATTCCCAAGATTTTGTAATGAGGTTTGTATCCTATAGTTTTGCCTGGTCCCGCTGTGTTTCTGTTGTACCACTCTGAGAGATGTAATATTCACGGATAAGTCCTTCTGTGAGTATTATGTCACCGACTTGCGCACTACACATGCAGTGGTGTGCTGGGTCACCACATCTCTCGTCACCATGTTTGTGGGCAATGAAAGCATTCAAAGGAATAGGTATGATATTTTGTGCAATGAGGCCGAAGGGTTCTATATGCTCGATGGTGAGAGCCATGAGGAGATGTACCGAAGACTCAAGATCCTAGCTACTTCCTTTAGTGCTCTTGGTGCTAAATATGTTGATGATGCTTGGATCAAGAGGAAGTACATCAATTCCCTCTTGCCGTTTGAGCCCGTGGATGTGAAGATCCTTCAAGGGAAACACAACTTTTCCTCTATGACCTCAACCGAGGTGATGCAAGAAATGGCCTCCTTCAATGTGCAATCAAAGATAGCCCATGACACACGTGCTCGTGCTATTAGGATGCACAAAGGAGTCTCCATTGCTTTGAAGGCCAAGGTGGTGACCAAGATGGTGGATAAACATGAAGAGGTTGCTTTAGAAGAAAATTTGGCCCCGCTCAAAGATCAAGAATATGATCCCGTACTTAAGGATTGCATTGCTCTTGCGGTGCATAAGTTTTGGAAGAACCCTTCCTAGGACAAGGCATATGTTGAAGAGAATACCAAGTCAAGATATGGCAAAGAAGGGACTCAAAAAGTGAGAGCTTGTTTCAATTGCCAAGACAAGTATCACGTTGTTGCCGAATCCCCTTTGAGAATAGGGAGCACCATGGAGGAAAGCTTTACTCAAGCATAAGTCAAAGGCTACCAACAAGAAACCTCAATTCAAGAAGAACCCTTTCAACAAGAATCCATCATCTAGATATGTGCTTGTGACTCAAGAAGAGTATGATACCGGTGATGATGAAGAAGAAGAAACCACAAGTAAAGTGGACGCTATTGCTATTGCATTTTCATCACCGTCGTCACTCTTTGAATCCCCCAATGAGATTCTTCCTCAACCCTCCGCCAAGTTCTTCATGGCAAAGGCCACAGACATCTTCCTCCACCACTAAACTTGCTAGTTCTAGTGTTGAAGATGAAATTTCCTCCTTGAACATATATATTACTAACTTGCAAGGGGAAAACAAGAAGTATTTCACCCTTCTCATGAGTCAATTGGGAGAGTCCCAAGAGGATCTTGAGAATAAATGTGAAACCTAGAGGAATGATTGCTTTGAGAAGGGTTCCCTCTCTAATGCTCTTGAGGAGGGACATGAGCTTCGAGTATCTCTTGAGGAGAGACCTAAAACTATTGAAGAGTCACATAATGTGTGAATTTCTAAGCTCGCTAAAGAATGTGACCATGCGATTGCTAAATATAAGAGAACAAAAAAAAAATTAATTTGGTGTTGGTCATGAAAAACTAACCAAGGATCTAGAGAAGCTCACCGAGGCTCACAAGGCTTTGGAGAGTGAACTCTCTACCCTCAACAAGTCTCGTGAACAACTTCAAACTCAACTTGATCAATTTAATGTGCCTAGTACCTCTACTTCTTCTTGTGATCATGCAAATATTATCGAGGCGAATGCTAGGTTAAAGGAAAAGCTAGCAAGAATCATGGGCAAGGGCCCTAGTGTTGAGAAGGTTGTGGCTCCTAAGCCACAAGTGGCCCCCAAGCTACAAGTGGTAGACCACAAGTTGGCAAGCAAGGTCTTGGCTATGTAGCCAAGAGCAAGAACAGGAAGAAGAAGAACAAGAACAAGAACAAGGCCAAGCCCGCACAAGCTAAGAAGAATGTTGGTGCGAGTGGTATTGTCATTAGAGACAACACTACTCGTAGCAACTCCGCGGCAACTAACAATCCACACCATTTCTTATTTATTGATTATTATGGTGTTGTGCAAGCCAAATATGTTGTCCTATTGAGGGTTACACTGATTACTCTATTTGGGTTCCAAAGACCATTGTTGCTAACATGAGGGGGGCCTCCTCGGGTCCTAACTCAAGTCAATGATTCCTTGTAGGGTTATGCTTCCGGTGGTGCAAAATGGACACTTGATAGTGGGTGTACAAGTCCTATGACCGGAAGAAAAGAAATTGTGACGGAGTTGAAACCAATTCTAAATCAAGGAACCGTCACTTATGGAGATAAGTCCTAGTTTGAGGTAACGGGGTTTGGCAAGGTGGTTTTTTTCTCCTAATACCACCCTTGAAAATGTCATGCTTTTCGAATCCCTTGGTTTCAATTTGATTTCAGTTCCTGCTTTAGGGAAGATGGGCTTTTCCGTCTTCTTTGATCCTCACAAGGTGATTATTTTGTGGAGCAAGTCTCTCGATGTTGCTTACGTTGGGCATGTAAAAAATGAGTTGTATATGGTGGACTTCTCGGAGTCCACCAACTCTCAAACGACGTGTCTCTTAGGTAAGGCCGACGTGGGGTGGTTGTGGCATTGTCGTTTATCCCATGTCAACATGAGAACTATGAAAAGTCTTCACAAGGGTGGTCACATCCTCAGACCAAAATAAAATGTTTTATTTGCCAAATATCGTGTGTGTAGGACTTGTGTTGAAGAAAGATGCACAACATCGACCATAAAGCCAAGAAAATCATTTCATCAAAGAGGATCTTGGAGCTTCTCCATGTTGATCTCTTTTGATCCATGCCCGAGCCAAGCCTTGGAGGCAAGAAATATTGCTTGGTGATAGTGGATGACTACTCAAGATACACTTGGGTATATTTATTCAAGTCAAAGAATGAGACTCAAAAAACCGGCATCGACTTCTCCAATCAAGTGCAACGTCGACACAATCTTCCTATCTTGGCTATTAAGAGTGATAATGGATCCAAGTTCAAGAACTACACCCTTAATGAGTTCCTAAGTGAAGAGGGTACTCGTCATCAATATTCCATTGCATATACCCCTCAACAAAATGGTGTAGCAAAGAGGAAGAACCAGAATTTATTGGATATGTCTAGGACCATGTTGGCGGAGTTTAATTATCCCCAATATCTTTGGGCCAAAGCCATCTCCACCGCTTGTCATCCATCAAACTGTCTCTACATTCTCAGGGGCTTAGTGAAGACTCCATATTAGATTCTCACCGGCAACAAACCCAACATCTCCTACTTCCGTGTCTTCGATTGTAAGTGTTTCTATTTGATCAAAGATGTATGTTTGTCTAAATTCCAAGCTAAAACTATTGAGGGTACATTTGTTGGTTATGGTTCCGAATCCCACACTTATAGAGTCTTTGACAAGGCCTCACGGATTATCATTGAGTCTTTTAGTGTGGTGTTCGAAGAAAATGATGGCTCCCAAGTTGGGCAATTTCGTGTTTTCGATGTAGATGTTGAAATACCTCAAGAAGCGATAGGAAGAATGGGCGTGGGATTTTTCCGCCCCATTGTGGGACACCTTGTGGCGACTCTAGAAGAACTATGCTCCACTCATGTGGAGCCCTCGTCTACATTGGAAGATCAATCCAAGGGAGTAAGTGATTCACCAACCCAAGAACAAGTTCAAGACCCTCCCATTGTTGAAAAAGTTGCTATGCAAGATTCAACTACTCCTATAACTCAAGCGAGCCAAGGTCAAGGACAAGATCAAACTTCCTTATCTCAAGTTGAAGCTAGTCACGATGATTATGATGATCAAGGCCATCAAACCGGTCAATATGGGGACCCAAATGATCAAGATTATCAAGTGATTGCTCCTCGCAATAATGAAGAGATCGAAGCCCGTCGTGCTAGAAGGATTGCAAAAGCCTTGAAGCATATTGATGCATACGACAACAAGGTTGTTGAGTGATGTGCAAAACAAGAGATACACAATATCTCAATTGGCAAGCTTTAGTGAGCATCAAGCTCACATATCCATGGTGTAACCAATGAAAGTGTATGAAGCTCTTGAAGACTCGGATTGGTTGGAAGCTATGCATGATGAGCTCAATAACTTTGAGCGCAATAAAGTTAGGAAGATAGTTGAGAAGTCTAAAGATTGCCACAATATTATTGGAACCAAGTGGATATTAAAGAACAAGCAAGATGAGCATGGTATTCTTGTGAGAAACAAAGCAATATTTGTGGATCAAGGGTACACTCAAGTGTAAGGCATTGACTTTTATGAAACCTATGCTCTCGTAGCTCGCCTTGAGTCCATCTGTATCCTCCTTGCATATGCTTCTTATCACAACTTTAAATTTCAACAAATAGATGTCAAGAGTGCCTTTTTTAATGGTCCATTGAAAGAGGAGGTATATGTTAAGCAACCTCCGGGTTTCGAGTATCCAAACTTCCCTAACCATGTCTACAATCTCTCTAAGGCGCTCTATGGACTTAAGCAAGCTCCACGTGCATGGTATGTGCACCTTAGAGAGTTGTTGCAAGACCGTGGGTTTGAAGTGGGGAAAATTGATCCCACCCTCTTCACAAAGAGGGTAAAGGGAGAGCTTTTCATATGCCAACTCGACGTGTATGATATTATCTTTGTCTCAACTAACAAAGCTTTTAATGATGAGTTCTCAAAGCTTATGATTGACAAGTTTGAGATGTCTATGACAAGGGATCTTAAATTCTTCCTTGGATTTGAAATCAAGCAATTGGCTCGTGGGACTTTCATTTCTCAAGCCAAGTATACCCAAGACATGCTCAAGAGGTTTCACTTCCAAGGTGCAAAAGAGAAGGACTCTGCAATGCAAGTCAAATGCCACCTCAAACGCAATCCAGATGGTAAAGATGTGGACCAAAAGTTGTATCATTATATGATTGGTTCTTTTCTTTACCTTTGTTCATATAGACCTGATATTGTGTTGAGTGTAGGTGTGTGTGTGCAAGGTATCAAGCTGCTCCTAAGGAAAGTCACTTGGTGCCGGTCCATAGGATCTTTTGATATTTGGTTCATACCTCAAGGTTTGGTTTGTGGTACCCAAAGGGGGAACAATTTTCTCTCAAGGGGTACACGTGCTCGGATTGGTACGATGATCAAGATGATAGGAAGTCTACTTCCAGGGCATGCTAATTTCTTGGTGGGTCCTCGGTGAGTTGGTCCTCCAAGAAACAAAATTGTATATCTCTCTCCACCGCCGAAGTTGAGTATGTGGCGGCTGCTAGTGCTTGCACCCAATTTTTATGGATGAGGAAAACCCTCAAAGAGTATGATGTTCACTTGGATAAGGTGCCACTCTTATGTGACAATGAGAGTGTCATCAAGATCGCCTACAACCCCGTGCAACACACAAGGACAAAGCATATTGAGATTTGTCGCATTTCATCCGGGATCATGTGGCAAGAGGTGATATTGAGCTAGCATATGTATCAACCAAGGATAATCTCTCGGACATATTCACAAAGCCTCTAGATGATTCAAGATTCATGTATTTGAGGGATGAGCTAAATATCACCGATTCAAGGAGTTTGACTTGAGGATCTTGCACACACCCCTATAGTTGACTATGTGTATGGGTTTAGGTGTAGGGATGTACATAGGGGGGGGTGTTATCCTAACACATTGGATTCTCCCTCCCCCCATTATGCCAAAGAAAAAAAACATGGTTATCTCTCTATTTCCAATGTTTAATTGTGAGCTAAAATATTGAGAATTGGTAATGCATCCAAAATATATCTTTAAGGTGTCACACCATAATCTCTTACATGGTGGCTTAGGCCACCAATCTCTTCCGTTGAAGAGTTGGATCTTAGTTGGTTTTATTTGATTTTTATTTGCTCGTTTTGTGTTGTGGTGTTTGCGAAACACACTCTCACTTGGTTTTTAGGTGTTTTGCCTTTTTCAAGTTTGAGTGTGTAGTACCATCTCAGTTTGAGATCTTATCCCAAGCCCCGTGTTTCCACCTCCAAACATTTTCTATTCTCAAAACCTTAATCCTTAGACCCCTTGTCAAAAATAAGGAGCCCGGCTAGCGGTACTACCGCCAGTTGCAGCGGTACTACCGTTGTAACTGATAGTAGCACCCAACGCATGGTACTACCGGTAGCACCCGACGGTACTACCGCTGCTGGAGTGGTGCCTAGCACTTAAATCCAGGAATGGTACTATCTCCCGGCTCCGGAAGTACCATGTGGGTGGTACTACCGCTGGGCACAGCGGTACTACCGCTGTGGTCGAAAACCGTGGGGTTAAAATGGATCTGGGAGAGGGAGTTACCCCATTATCTCCACTCTCCCTCTCCCGCACCCCACACTCCCGTTTTTGCCGCCGCCGCTCCTTCTGTCCGTCGGGGGAGGCTCCCTCCGGCCGTCGAGTGCCCCTCTCACGCCGAGAGAAGTCCAAGGATCACCTCCAACCTTTTCTCCACGAAGATGAGCTCCGGTAACCCATCGAATCCCTCTCTCCCTCGAGTTGATCTTGTGAGATGACGTTGTCTAGGCTTCTAGAGATCTCCTAGTCTAGATGTGGTTAGATGTGGTGCCTAACCTGTAGATTCCTTAAGAAATTTTGAGTGCACGTGGTCTAGATTGAATCAGTTGTACCATTGTGCGTCTTGGTAGATCCAGCAATAGCGGTACTACTGCTATGGCTAGAGCTACTGGAACCAGCAGTACTACCGTGGCACCCAGCGGTACTACCGTTACCTGGAGTTCTTTAACTTTTCATTTCTTTTGCAAATCTATTTGTAGGTCTTTTGATTGATGTTTATATTTCCTAACTACTACCCCCCTATGCTTTCTTAGGAACAAGTGCAGGTAGTTCCAAGGGAGGAGGTCGCAAGAGTCTGACAAAGAGGTCTCGTAAGGGGACTGGACAGGATGAGACCCCGGAAGTGATGCCACAGGGCAATATGACTCACAGACAGAGGTTGGTTCTTATGAAGTCGCAGGCTACTAAGAATCAATCTCTCTCTCATGCCAGATGAGCAATTTCTTAAAGAGCGAAGAACTAATCCGTACAACAAGCCAATAGATGCTAGAGCAAATGAGTGCTTCTGGGCTCGCTTCCAGGAGCGCATCTTTTATGAGGAGTATCCACTTAACAAGAACAATGTTGTGACTCAGTTCTCCATCAATGTGCCTTTCATGTGATCCAAGATGGATTACTTTGGAGAAGCCTATGAGATATGTGAGGAATTTGGTATTCTAGACTTCATTGAGATCAACAAGGACTATGATGAAAACTTAGTGGGCCAATTCTATGCCACTTTGTATTTCCACACAGATAAGAGGAGGATCACTTGGATGACCAAGGATCACAAGCTCACAGCTTCTTGGATGGAGTTTGCTACTTTGCTGGGTGTTCAGGACTTCGGTGAGATACCCGATGCTTCTTTCTCCACCACCTTCTTCAGGGTTCCTTACCCTGAGAAGTCTATGCCTCCTCAAGGATTGTATGATCTCTATATTCTTGGACGTGCTATGGTTGGTTTTTCCAAGAACTTTCTGCGTGTATATGACATCCTGCACGGGATCTTTCGGAACACTCTCGCTCCTCGTGTTGGGAACTTTGATTAGATCCATGGCTCTCTTACTGATCTTATGGTCTATGCTCATAGGCGCCGTGGTGATAGTCTGAGATTGGACATTATGGATATCATCTGGAATGAGATGTACAACTCTGTGATGAAGAGAAGGGTTCCAGTGTTTGATGCTTTGGTATTCAAGCTCATTGCTATTACTTGGTGTCGTGCTCAGCTCCCTACTGCACTCTTGGACAAGGACCAAGAGCTCACTACTCACCGCGTCAAGGAGCTTCGTGTTAAGAAGCACTTGCCTCCTTTTCTGAGTGCTGATGATCTTGGTGCAGATATTGATGGCTCTAGTGACTCTGATTTTGAGATGGAGGGAAGGGATCAGAAGCATGGATTTCGCAGGTGTATGTTAGACACTCTGAAGAAGGTTTTCTGCCGCCAGGTTGACATGGAGAACAAGGATTATCTTGCTCATGTCCGTAGCAAGAAGGAGCGTCAGCTGACACGTGAAAGATTTGGACATATTTGTGTGGCCGTTGTTCATGGGTCTGAGGACATGATCACTGGTTCCAAAGAGTGGAAGTCCAAGCATGGTAGTTCTTGGGTGGAACCTGATCTTCTTGATGATGCTACCACTCCCCATGAGCCATGGACTCGTGGCGACACTGATGATAAAGTTGAAGACATCAACTCTGAGGATGAGCGCATTCTGGGAAGCCCCGCACGTGCCTCTAGCCCGAACAAGTGATCTCCGAGGGACGCTAGCATCGCATCTTCCCTTTTTGGTGCCTTGATTCCAGAGGGGGGAGAGTTCTATTTAGGCTTGTTTGTAATTTGCATGGGTGTTTTGTGTCAAACTTTGGTGTTATTTGGTGTTCTTCGTGTTGAACCTTATCTCGTTGTGATCTTGTGTTTGGATCTTATCGTCGTATGTCTATCACATTATAATTTGTGGCAAGTTATTATCTTTTTGTTATATATTTTATCTTGCTAGGCTTCTAAAGATAGGGGGAGCTATCTTTCTTAAAAGTAAATAAAAGTTTGTCTCAAAAGCAAAGATTCATGAATTATCACATTTCCTTAAAAGAATTGCTCCGCCTAAATTTTGCGAGCTCTCTTAGTGTTGTGGTCATCAATCTCCAAAAAGGGGAAGTTGAAAGTGCATTTATGCATTTGATCTCTTTTATGTTTTGGAGTTGATAAAAACACGATTAAGTGTCGAACAGTGCATCTAAGTAATTTCAGGGAACATCAAATTGACGCAAAAAGGAAGAGTGTAGAAAGACAAATCCAACGAAATTGACTCTGTGCAGCGGTAGTACCGCTACCCCCAGGAAGCGGTAGTACCGCGGGTGGTACCGCTAGAAGTACCACCAATATGATTTTGGCTACTACATCTAGTGGTACTTCAGTGGTACTGGCCTAGTAGTAAATTCCAATCATGTGGTTGAACAATAGGCGCAGTAGTTAAAGCCTTCTTTAAGTTTCAAAAGCTTCCTTACAATCATCATCAAAAACAAATGGTACATCTTTTTGAAGAAGATTAGTAAGAGGCTTTGATATTTTAGAGAAATCTTTAATAAACATCCTATAAAAACCAGCATGAAAGAGAACACTACACATACCTTTAACGTCCCTAGGACATGGCATTTTCTCTATGGCTTCCACTTTAGCTCTGTCAACTTTAATACCTCGTTTAGAAATTTTACGTCCAAGAACAATTCCTTCATTTACCATAAAGTGGCATTTCTCCTAGTTAAGAACAAGATTAGTTTCCTCACATCTCTGCAAAAATTTATCAAGGTTGTGCAAGCAATTATCAAAAGAAGTTCCATAGACGGAGAAATCGTCCATGAATACTTCCACAATTTCTTCACAAAACCATGAAAAATAGCAGACGTGCATCTTTGAAACATAGCATGAGCATTACACAAACCAAAAGGCATACGTCTATAAGCATAAGTACCATAAGGACAAGTAAAGGTTGTTTTCTCTTGATCTTTTGCCCTAACAGCAATTTGAGAAAACCTAGAATAACCATCAAGAAAGCAAAATTGAGTTTTCTTAGAAAACCTCTCTAGCATTTGATCAATAAAGGGTAAAGGATAATGATCCTTCTTGGTAACATTATTAACCTTTCTAAAATCAATGCACATTCTATAACCAACTACTACTCTTTGTGGAATAAGCTCATTGTTTTCATTAGGCACAACAGTCATTCCTCCCTTCTTAGGGACACAATGCACATGGCTCACCCATCTACTATCAGCAATAGAAAAAATAATACCACCATCGAGAAGTTTTAATGCCACATTTCTTACCACTTTCTTCATCTTAGGAATTAAACGACGTTGATGTTCAGCTACTGGCTTTGCATCAGGTCCAATATTAATAGCATGCTGACATATAGTAGGAGAAATCCCCTTCAAATCATCAAGAGTATATCCAATAGCTCCACGGTGTTTCTTTAGAATTCCCAATAATCTTTCCTCTTCTTCACTTGAAAGTTTAGCACTAATAATAATAGGATATATTTTCTTATCATCAATATAACTATATTTAAGATCATCAGGCAAAGTTTTTAAATCAAAAACATGATCCTCTTTGGGTGGTAATGTGGTACCCAAGTCTTCTACAGGTAAATATGTTTCAGTATCACCGGTTGATGAAGAAGAATATCGTCAATCTCATTTATCTCTTCCATAAAGACCTCACTTTCATGATCCTCCATATATTTCTGCAAAGCATTGTTAGGAGAAAAAGCAATAGAATCAAGTTGTTCAACTTTAAAATTCTCATCAGGTAATTTAGATTCATAAGTTTCTCTAGCAAATTTGGAGGAATTGAACTCATAAGATTTTTCATCAAATTTATTCAGTATCTTCTCCCTCTTAAAATCTATAATAGCACCACAAGTGTTCAAGAAATGTCTACCAAAAATAATAGGACAAGTTTTACTAGCAGCCTTACCAAGTACTAGAAAATCAGTGGGATATTTAGTCTTACCACATAAAACTTCCACATCTCTAACAATACCAATCGGAAAGACAATTTATCTATTAGCAAGCTGAATAACCACATCAGTATCTTCAAGCTCACAAGAACCAATTTCATGCATAATTTCTTTATAAAGATCATAAGGTATAGCACTAGAGCTTGCACCAATGTCACACAAACCATAATAGAAATGATCACCAATCTTAACAGAAAGCACAAGAACACTAGTTTCCTTAGGTCTATGAGGATGGGAAACAATATTAGAAGCATCCTCACAGAAGATAATGTGTTCATCCTCTACATTTCCACAAACAAGATCTTTTACTATTGCTACAGCAGGTTCAACAGTTATTTGTTCACCACGTTCAATAGATTTATTATTAATCTTATTAACCACGCTAGCCACAATAGAGTGTTCTTTCACCTTAGCAGGGAAAGACATTTTTTCAACATAAGGCTCGGGAACAACAGGATTAACAACATGCACTTCTATATTACTAGCATGAACAATATCTTTATAAGGTGCATGATATTTGTGATAATCCTTTTTAGGAATATCAAGATAGGAGGCAAAAACTTTAAGACAGTTTGCAAAGATTTGAGAATCAAGACCACAAACAACACTAACATTATAGAAATCATTGGTTCCCATAAAAGATTTAATTCATTCATAATCATAATTTATACCTGACTTTCTACCTTTGTCGCTCTCCCATCCTTCAGTGTTCTCTTGAATACGGTCAAGAAGATCCCATTTATCTTCTTCCTTCATACGTGTGAATGATCTAGAACAAGAAGCATCCAATAAATCCTTGGCGTGAAGAGAAAGCATTGCATAAAAAATATTGATAACAATATTACGCGGGAGTTCATGAACGGGAAATTTTAGCATTAATAACTTTATTGTCCCCCACGCTTGGGCAATACTCTCTCCATCATGAGGCCAGAAAGTATATATTTGATTCTGGTCTTTATGACTCTCACTAGGAGGATAAAATTTAGAATAAAAGAGAGGAACAATTTCCTCCCATCCAATAGATTCACCATTCTTCAGCAATTTGAACCATTCAACGGCTCTTCCTTTCAGTGATAAATAAAATATTTTCCTTTTAAATTGATCCATTGTAATACCTGCACACCTAAATAAATCGCATAATTCATGTATAAAGAGCAAATGATCACCGGGATGGACAATTCCATCACCATAATAGCAGTTATTCATAACACGTCCAACAATTTTCATAGGTATTTTATAAGGATCTAATTCAGCAGATAACGGGTCACCTACTACCCTAGAAGTAACAGTAGAAGTATCCCTAAGCAGAGAACCAAAAGTATTCTCCATAATGAAATAAAGCAGCAGACAGAAATAAAAAAAGCACTCACAGTAAAAGTTTCTCTTACCAATTCCACTTACCAATAGAGCTACACTCCCTGTCAACGGTGCTAGAAAATAGTCTTACACTAAAATATAAGATGTTTTAGCATTTTGTAGATATAATGTATCTAGACATGTTTTAGTGTGTAGATTCATATGCATCTTACACTAAAACATGTCTAGGTACATATTGTCTAGGAAATGCTAAAACATCTTATATTTCGATACGGAGGGAGTAGTACTTTCGATAAATAAGAGTGTCGAACCCAACGAGGAGCATAAGGTGTTGACAAGCAGGTTGGATAGAGGATTCATTGTAAACACTAGCAAACAGGTTTTTGGAGGTTTTTGATATAGCAGATAAATAAAGTGCAAGTAAATAAAGTGCAGTAAATAATACTGCAACGAGTGGCCTAATTATTTTTAGAGCAAAGGACAAGCCGGTTGTTCTACTTATGACTACCAAACGTTCTCGAGGACAAATGTGAATTTCGTCAACTGCTTTCGCTTCATTACGGTTGATTAATATCAATTAGTTCATGAAGTGTTGTGTGGGTGAACCTATGCTAATGCACCGCCCAACTAGGACTAATACATACTTGTGATTATACCCATCATAAGCATCCGCAAATACAAGAAAGTAATTAAGATAAATCTAACCACAACCTTAAAACTCCGGGATCCTACACTCCCTCGTGCATTGGTTTCCTAACGGGGGTTTAGGTTTCTGTCACTCCGGCAACCCCACAATTAGTAGAAAAATACACAATGCATCCTCCTAGGCCCCTAAAAGGTGAAGTATCATGTAGTCGACATTCACATGACACCACTAGAAGAATAGCACCACAACTTAAATACCGAACCACGAGATATTACTTCAACATAACTTCACTACTAAAATCATGACTTCTCCCATGTACTCAATAACTAAATGAACTACTCACAAGAAATCATATGGATCATAATCAGAGGTGATATAATGGATAATAACAATCTGGTCATAAAGTGCTAAAACCGATAAATCTCATAAGCATCAACTACTAACAAGTAATCCACACAGGGAGAGAGATCTAATGTAAAACAACGATAGAGACCCCTAATTGTTACAGCGGGATGAAGGTGGATGATGAGGGTGATGGTGCTGGTGGTGATGATGACGATGACGATCTTAATGATGCCCGGAGCGATGACGGTGACGATGGCAATGATTTTCCCTCTCTGGGGAGGAATTTCCCCGGCAGATTTCTCCCTGTCAGAGAGCTTTTCTCTCTCTGGTGTTTTCCGCCCGAGGCGGCGGAGGAATAATTCTTCGATGATGTTCTGGGGCTTAGGGTTCCCTGTGGGTTAAGTACGCAAAATGGGGCGCCCGGGAGTGGGCCAGGGGGCCACACCACCCCTAGGCGCGGCCAAGGGGGGGCGCCGCCTGGTGGTGTGGGCCCTAGGTGGCCCCCATCCGGGTGCCCTTCTGGCTCACTTCCTCCTCGGACCTTCTAAGACTCCTCCAGTATCCCCCTCTTCTTCTGATCTTCTGAAATAGAGTATCTCGATGGTGCTTTTTCCATCAGATTTCTGGTTCTGGTGTTTATTCTCCAAAAATGATAAAACATGCAATAATATAAAATAACATAATTGATGCATCATAACATGAAATATATCCATGAATAACAGAAAATAACAATATAAAATAGTGATGCAAAATGGACGTATCAGTTACTTACACGGTGGGGAATAGGATACATGTAGTGTCATACACATATCCATTTGCGGGGTTGTAGACTCCTAAGACTAGTCGCAGTGGGGAGTATTATACACTAGTATCATGCATATGATACTAGTCTATATTACTACTCCCACAATGGCTATTAACATGTTTGTGGTATCATATAGTGCTCCATTTATTATGTTGTAGACTCAACTTGTCTTGGGTTGCGTTATGTTACAGTATCTACCTATGATACTTATACTTCTCAAATGTATCCATAATTTCTGATGTTCCATGATGTTTTCATGCCATATGCTACATATTTCCTATACACTTTATGTCATTTTTATGGATTTTCTGGGACTAACCTATTGACAAGATGCCACAGAGCCAGTTCCTGTTTTCTGTTGTTTTTGGTTTCTGAAAAGTTGTTATGGAAATATTCTCGGAACTGGACGAAACGAAATCCCATAGTCTTAGAAATTTGTCACGTACATGGAGTCCAGAGGAGACCTCGAGGGGGGCCTCAGCCCCCCCCCCACACCATAGGTGGTGTGAGCCCCCTGGCCGCCCACTGACGTTGCCCTCTCTCCTATTTATACTTCTCCACGCGTTAACCCTAAATATCTGAGCCTTTTCCACCAAAAACATACACAGTCGCCGTCATCATCAACCCTAGTTCGGGAGGGGCCCACCGTGGGGCCTACGTCCAAGGGTGTTTACATCACGGGAGAAGCTCGGAAGAACATGGAGAACCTTGTCATCGGCGAGATCTACACCGACCCCGAAGGAGAGAAGATGGTGGATGATTCCGGCTGGGGGCCAGAGTTGGATCTGCTCGAATCCGGATCTGTCGTAACAATCGGCCAAATCAACGTCTTCGTCGGCATGGTACGTACGTCCGGTTCAATCCCTGACGATTTCGAATTTGATTCTGTGTCAGGGGAGGCCACCCACGCTCAATCAGATGGAGAAGAATCGGTCGGGACGGTAGATCCGACAGAAGAGCCCCCCACGAAGAGGGAACAGCCGGAGGAGCCGGCATGGACCCCGCGTGGCCGGGTCATGAGAGAAGACGATACCGAATCCATCCTGCATCTGCTGGAGAACCGGTACGAGGAAAAAAGCAGCGAAGAGAAAGTGTACGAGTCCGCGCCAAGCATTGTGCGCCAGGTTGCGGTTTACACGGCTCCTGCGACCAATCAGGGGAAATCGACCGCGGCCACAGTCGGAGCAGTACAAACATCGGCCCAGCAGCAAGATCCGGTTGACGGAAACCCGGTTCTCACCCGGGTTGACGGAGAAGCAGCATCAGTTACCAGTCACGCGGCGGACAGTGAGTTGCAGGCAAACATGTTTGGATATCTGGCAAACCGAACGTCAGGGGCGGGTCCTTCAAACCCGCAACACCCGGCCCTATTCAACAACAACTTGATTCTGGATCCAACCGTTTTAGCTACAGTTATTACTCCGGAAAACGCGGCGGAACGTGTCAGAGATCTGGACGTAGCCCGCCGTGCATTGGAGCAACAGAGAAGACTGGAGTCACCGCCGGCAAACACACAAGCCGGGTTACCCACATTACAGACTGGAGTCACCGCCGGCAATACATTACCACCACCACCACCATCACGGTTTCGCACACCAGCAGGTCATTACAACAACCCCATGGATAATGTGTATGCTGCAACGTTAGCATTGAATCAGATCCCCGTAAGAGAGTCACCCCACGCGGAGCAGACCCGACGGGCGATCGAGTTATTGCATACGGCAGTAGCACAGCAAGTTAATTACCCGGATCACAGAAGCGGGATGCATGGGACACCATATGTCAGCCAACAACGAGCTAATACCGGCAATATCCAGACAAGTTCAGCGCGGCGGAGGGAAGAGCAGCAGCAAATGCCGCCTCCTCCCCGCGTTCAGGCAGTACCAGCAGCATCAGCAGCACAAGCTATCGTGGACAGTTCCAGAGCCAGGAGGGCCGTGGCCGGGTCTGCGGTGCATGGGCCACCAGCCGTACCCGTCCAGCTGCACTTCCCGCAGGATCACATGTTTCCCGAGTGAGGCCAGTTCCGACTAATCTCGCTGGGCCTAAGTGCCTGTCGGACAACATCAGGGCTGAGCCTTACCCGGATAAATTCAAGGAACCGGGTAAAGTGGTGAATTATGAGCCGACTATGGATCCGGAAACATGCTTGAGCAGCTATGAGATGGCAATGTCGATTCGCAACGCAACTGAAAATCTTCAAGCCAAGTTCATGTACTTAATGATGTTAGAAGGAGCAGCAAAATTATGGTTCAATAATCTACCGGAGGGATCTATCAAGTCGTGGGAAGAGTTAAAAACTGCATTTATCAAACATTTTCATGGAACGTGCAGAAAGCTATTTACTATTGATGACCTAGAGCGATGTGTCCAAAAGAAGGGAGAATCGGCGCGCAGCTGGGTGCGCCGGGTTATGGAGATACTTCACTCATCTACGGATATTCAGCCCAAAGATGCGCTACAAGCTATGGCAAAGACGTGCAAGTACATACCTTTAGTGCAGAAGTTAACTCGCATGAAATCTAGTCGAAATGCTTCAGAGGTTACGATGGGAGAGCTAATGGATGCGTGCAACAAACACGCCGCAACGGATACTACAGAAGAGGATGTCGATGACAAGAAAGCAAAAACAATTACAAATGGAAGAACTGGCAATGGATCAACGCCGGGTAACAATGGAGGTAACAATGGGAACAACCAGAACAAGCGCCCGTTTGAGGGAGGCTCCGAGTTTGTTGCTAGCACGGAAGCCGGGTCCTCGAGACCCAGGGCAGAAGGAAATTTCAATACTGGAAACCACAATGGAGGAAATTATCAAGGACCGCCAAGGCCGGGTAACAATTGGGATATCTTCAGAATGGCGTGCCCAAAGCACAGCAGGAACGGTAGGCCGGCTAACCACTCATTGGATCAGTGCACGGACCTACAGAGATGGAAGAATAAGGAGATAAACAAGGCCATGCGAGGTGCAGGTCGAGGAGGAGGACCGGGTCCGGGTGGAAACCCGGGCAACGGCCCACCCCTAGCCGGTAACCCGGCAGGCGGAAATCCGGGTAACAACCAAGGGGGAGCTGGAGGTTTCCAAGCCAACCCCAAGCAATTGGGACAATATCACGTGCATACCACAGGAATTTCTAACAAGGATAAAAGGATACTGAAACAAGCAGTAAACTCGGTTTCTTCGGCTCTCCCGAGATACCTGAGATGGTTAGAGCAGGACGTAACATGGAGCAGAAGAGATCACCCGGAAAGGTTAGAACACCCGGGAGTCCTAGCATTGGTGGTTGCACCACAGGTCAGTGGTTATGAGCTGAAGAAGGTCCTAATGGACGGTGGAATTAGCATCAATATCTTGTATTGGGAAACCTTTCTACGCATGGGCCTCAAGGATTCTCAGCTACAGAAAAGTTCAACAGTCATTCACGGGATAGTGCCGGGTCACTCAGCATGCCCCGAGGGAAAAATAGCATTGGAGGTAGCTTTCGGAGAATCGAAGGACAATTTCCGGGTTGAATGGCTCACTTTCGAGGTGGTTAAGTTGCGCAGTCCTTATCACGCGCTATTCGGAAGGCCGGCTTATGCTAAGTTCATGGCTAGGCCGTGTTATGTGTATCTACAGCTAAAAATCCCGGGTCCTAAGCAGACCATCACCATACATGGAAGCCGGGATATAGCAGCTGAGTGCGATGAAGGAGATGCAGCCATGGCGGAGCAAGCTTGCAGAAAAGAGGAACTCAAGTATTACCGGTCTCAAGTAGACCCGGATGACAGAACATCGCTAAAAAGGCCAAATACTGAAGGTGAGAGAGCAAAATTCAAGGCAGCACAGGACACAAAGATGGTGGCTTTCATCGAGGGTGATCCCTCCAAACAATATGCCACAGGAGAAGAAATTGCACGGCCACTTATAGCCGGCCGTATCATGGAAGTACCCACCCCGGGTTGGTTAGCAAACCCGGTACTTATAAGGAAAAAGACCAACCAGTGGAGAATGTGTATTGATTACACTAGCTCGGGCGACGATCTCCAAGAATAATTAAACGATGTAACAGGCAGCAGGTTTCAGACGCACTCTTTTCCTATCCAGGGTACCTAAGGGGACTGGAGGGTTTTTAATGAGGCGGCTTGCTGACCTAACTTTCTCATATCAACAAAGAGATGGTTAAGCGATATATCTCCTTCACACGTTTTATCAAGTTCTATTTTTCTGTTATGTTTTTTACTTTTCTTCCAGGTAAGTATTATTTATTGTTTCCTTAGAGCATTAGTTTCCTTAGTATGTTGCATATATTTAGGTCTTGGGGGCTGATTGCTTGAATAGCACAGTTACAAACTCAAAGACCCGGCCATGATGCCTATGAGTTATAAGGGCCGATTACTCGCAAACGAGTACGGCTGCAATCTTATAACCGGACAAAGGAGCCAAATTTCTTGACTTTTCTTACTTAAGCTCGATGTGACTCGCACTAAAGTGGCATGATTTGCTCGCTTACGATTACAATCAGCCATGATGCCCAATGGGACTTGCCTGACCCTGTTTTCGTACAGATGTAACAACATGGTATCCACGCGAAAGCCGTCTTATAGTACAAGAGAGTCAAAAGGGTCATCTAAACCACAAGTTATGCAGAGTACAGGGTTAATAACCGGAAACTCAAAGTCTATCAAGCATAACTTCAACACCTATGTGAAACGGCTCTAGGTTTTGGGCTTAGCAGAAACAACCTGTTTTCTTTGAGAAACCTCACACCCCAGACTCGGAATTTCGGATCTTGGGGACTGGGGATTTTGAAAAAAAAAGAGGCAAGTTATCTAGCTATTAAGCACCAAAAACCCACAAATCCGGGTCTTGGGTACTTGGGGACTTAGAGAAAAGCCCACCTGTCAAAACCCACCAGACCCGGAAACTGAGTCTCGCAAAAGGAACCATAAAGAAAGTCGGAGTATCAAGAGCAAATAAGCTCAAAGGCAGATAAATATCAAAATCATCCAAAGGCCAGAAGGGCCACGAAGTACATTACGGCATTGAAGTGCATTACAACTCTCGATACTAGTATCAAAGGTGCACAGGCGCACCGTCAAAAATAATTGTTCAAAGGGCCCATCGGCCGACTGGCGCATACGAAATAACAGCGAATAGAAAGTATCACTCGGCACCCGGGTCTGAGGCATCCATCTTCCCCTTGCCTTTGCCAGCCGGGTCTTGTTCCTTAGCTTGCCCTTCAGTACCTTGGTAGCAGCAACACCCGGATCAGCAGTAGTGCCGGCCCGGGCAGGAGGAGGGACAATCGGCGTGGAGGTAGCAGGCGCAGAATCGGCCTCAGCCTTCTTCTTTGCGGCCTCCTCTCTCAACTGGGCAGCCTCCGCCTTCCATCGGGCTAGCATATCGTATGGCTTGGGAAGATCCGACTTGATAGCCTTGTCGTCAGAATCATACGCTGGAATAATGACACTAAGGTCCAAACCATCGGCAATCATGCTGGCCGGGTGACGGACTTCCTTCTGGATGGCCTTGAAATTCTTCGGGGAGAACTTTGATCTATCGTGATTAAATTCCGGAAACCCGCCCATAAGCTTTGCCGGCTCGAGCTTAGGAAAATAAGCTTTAGCCAGCGCAAGCCCCGAGTCACTCCAACCCGGCAGGACGAGCGGTTCCAATGCCAAATCCACTCGGGAATAGTGGAGCATGCGTCCAGCAGTTTCTTCAGGTTGCCGTGCCCAACACCCGGCCATCGCAGTTCTTCAAGAATCCACTTGGTTCCGGCACAGAGCTGCCGGAGAGTGCTCTTGATGGTTTTCAACTTGGCAATGTCATCTTCGTCCGGGATTACTTCATCCAGACCTGCAAGAAAACTCAACGAATAAGGAAACCCGACTATTTATCAGAATGAGAACCCGGATCATGATTATCAAGTTAAGAATTATACCGGTCAAAGCACGATATGTATCAGCGATTTGAACAGAAAGTGTCGTCAGCCTATCTTCTGCTGCATGAGCCCTCCTTCTATACTTCCTTGTGATCTTCCCGCTCCTCCTAGCTTCAGCTTCAGCCGACTCGCGTAGATCCGCCTCCTTCTCAGCAAGCTTGGTGGCCTTCGCCAATGCTTTCTCAGATTGGGTAACGAAGGCCTGCGTGGGCACAAGGAAGGATTAGCCGGATAAAAAGCAAGCTATCAGTCGGTTATACCACGAAGTCCCAAGCAAATTATCAATAAATTCACTCGGAACTTGGGGACTAGATAATGATACAGGCAATATTGCTCGGATTTACCTCATGTTTAGCTATCAAAGCTTCTAAGATATTCTCTTCATCGGCCCTCAAGGTGTGCAGGGCATCAAGCATCTGGGAGAACGTCATGTCTTCAGGCCTGACACCGGAAGAGCCGGCTGCTTGATCGCGTGGCGGGGGAACTTTCCCCGACTTTGGGGTTGATACCCAGACTGTCTGGGTGTCCGGGTTTGGAGAACTCACCCTTGTGTCCAGGATCTCAATCTCCTCGTCCACTGCCTCTTCGGACGACTTTGGAGACCCGGCTGCCTGGTGAGCCGGGTCAACAAAGGGATCTTGTTCTTGATTGCCTTCAACATCGCCGCCAGTCGCGGCGTCCATATCATCAGTCGGCTTATCCGTCTTCGGCTTATCCGTACCCATGTTCTCCAAGTCACTAAGTGTGGCTTGGGCACTAAGGAAGAAAGAAAAGAGGTAGTTAGCGACAGTGGATGAAAATTATCAGGTATATAAGGATATCATATAGTGAAGACTTACCCGGCGTTCACGGTGAAATCTGGTGGGAGCTCGCTGCTGGAAGCAGATGAAGCTGTTACATCAACCGATAGCGGAACCCGGAACTGCCCGGCCCGTGGATGGTTGGGGGAAGGGTGACGCTGAGGGGACTTGGAAGAATGAGGCGGGGGAGTACCGGCGCGGTGGACTGGTGGGGTGGAGATGCCCGGGTTGAGGGGATCGTCACCCGGGGAACTCCGGGTCACTCTACGCTTTGCCGGAAAAGGGTCCTTCAAGTATGATGAGTTTGATAATTGATGGTTAAGTTTGCGCATGTTATCAAAGGAGTAGGGTTCGGAGGATATATGGGAGAAAAGAACCTTGGATACCACCCCTCTGGCCTTCCGTTTGGTCCCGACTGTTATTTCTTGATCGGACTCGGTGGCCTCCGGGTCCTCCTCGTCCTTGTCCTCTTCGTCCTCCAACCCTGTAAGCTGAGTATGTATCGAGGGAAAAAGTTAGATGAGTGAGGAAAATGATGCAAGCAAAAGCTGATTCACGACTCGGATAAATACCTTCGTCGTTGTCAGCCGGCTCTTCATCTTCTTCCGGGTCTCCGGAAGAAGGGGGTCTCGACGTTCCAGAAGGCGTCATCAGCCTGAGATAAAAACATGGAAGTGAGAACTAACAGCTGTATCAAGTCAAGGAGTGGGAATAAATTTACGAGTATCGGTCTTACCGCTGGAGCCGGATTTTCCCGAGTGAACGTCGGTAACCCGGCAATATTCTTGATCACCTCCAACTTTTCCGTCAAGAAGCTCTTGATGGTCTTGTTGGTGTCACCAGCTGGATAATTCTTGGAGGAGTATTGGAGCGCGTCAGTGACGTGCCCCGAGCATTAATACATCAGCTTGGTGCGGATGGAATTAGGCTGGATCCGGAAATCCACCCATGTCTTAACCAAATTGAGCCCAAGGAGACCTTGGGCGGAAAGGACGGATATTTTTGTGAGGAGGGGTTGGATTGCCTCCCTGTCCGAGTCAGGGGCGAAGGCGTTGAAGTTTTTAGAGATATCGAGGAGACCCTCCGAATAACCCGGCAGTTTCCTCTCGCCGGGTGGGGAAGTGTATCGGCAGTAAAAGTAGGAGAGTTGCCAATGTTTGACATGGGAATTGAGGGTAAGGGTTGGCATAGGAGAGTTCTTGCGGTGTTGGATAGAGACCCCGCCGCAAGCAAGAAGTGCGCCGTCACCGCTTTCGCGGCACGACTTGCACTGAAAGAGTTCGATAAAGAGAGTCAAACTTGGCGGAGTGCACAAGTATGACTCGGAAAGAACGATAAAATGGGTTATATTCAACATAGAGTTAGGTCCTATGTCGAATACCCGGAGGCCGTAATGGCTCAAGACCTCACGGAAGAAAGGGTGACCCGGAGGGCGAAACCCCCGGGTCACATGTTCGACGAAGCAAATTACCTCGTCGTCAGCCGGCGTGGGCCGGGTTTCATCACCCGGCACCCTCCAGTGGATGTCTTTCTGAGGGGGAGGATTCCTAACTCGGCCAACTCTTCTAGCTTGGCCTTGGTAACCGTGGATCGCGCCCAGTTGGCGGAGATCGATTGAGTCGTCCGGGCTTTGGCCTGCTATTTCCCTTGCTTCTTGGGCGCCATGGGTTCAGCCTGCGAAGCACAAGACAAGTGTACAAAGCATAAGACTCGGAAATCACGAATTATCCGAGTATAGGCAAGCGGTATCAGCTAGACAAAGAAACTAAGAATCGTCTGGGTATCAATGGACGGAGCAAAAAATTACAAGTTATCCGGGTATCAAGTATCGACATAGAAATTATGGGGTACTTACGTATTGGAAAGTGTTTGAGGAAGAAGGATGATTACCCATGTATCTACTGCAAGCAAAAAGAACCGGAAGAAGTGGATTTTCCGGGTGTCAATGACAGACGCGGAAAATTAGGGCGAAATGGATCTAGATTGAGAAATTTGCGGATGATTTTATGGAGAAATTAAGGATTAATGGTGATAGGGGAGTGACATGTGACCATCTATCAAGCTATTGGGAAAATTAGCGTGGATTTATGCGATCTAATCCCGTGCGGCGAGAAAAATGGCCCGCGGATTGACCTAGATTCAATCCAGAACAAGTCGAGAAATTGCAAAGCTAGATCAATGGGAATAAGAGGCTTACCGGAGCGGATTGAAGCGAAGCCCGACGACGGCAGATGGCACAGTCCCGGTGCCCCTTTGCGATTCCCGGCGGGCAGGTCGAGGGCGCGGCGGCGAAGCTTGGTGGCGGCGCGGCACGAGCTGCGGCGGAACGTAGCCGGCGGTGGATTGGTTCTGGCGGCGCGCGTGTGGTCTCCGTGGCGGTGCTCTGTAATCTCGAGCGCGGAAATGGAGGAGAGGAAAAGGAAGGAGAAGTGGACCGTTGGAGTTGGGGTATCCCCCAGGTACCTATTTATAGGGTGCGGGTGGATAAACCTAGATCAACGGTTGAGAGCCGGAAATTTCGTGTAAAGGATACCCGCCCGGATTTTTCTGGATATGCGTTAAGTGCTGCACGGGATATCCGGAACAGATATGAAGCAGATCTTTCCCGTGATATTTGGATCGGTTAGATAACTGAAGTAAGCCGGATCCTTGGCATCATTATCAGGGCACTGGCCCGGAGAAATAAGTGATAGACTTGAAGAGAGCCGGGTTACCATATGGCCACCCTGGAGTTGGGCCTAGCTGTTTATCAAAGCAATCTAACCGGGCCTCTATGAACTTGAATGTTGATATTTTTGCAGGGAATAGCGTGCGCTTCAAGGAGAATCCCGTGAAGCCCAAGCTATTCTGGGGACTACTGATGGAGGGATGATAACCCGGTAGGCCAATGCCGATGTATAACTCGGCCCAAAGGACGCTGCGCGAGACCCGGCTAAGGATAAAGGAGCTTCTAGAAGGCCCAAGATCGTAGGCCTGGTAACCCGGATTGTGGGTTCCGGTAAGGAAGCTTAGGGTTTGTAAGAAGTGTCCGGGTAGGATTCAGAGTGCGCCTTGGAGAGTAAGCCAGGGGGTCCGGATATTATATAAGCCAGCCCCTAGGGTTAGACGAGAGAGATCCAAGAGTTAGAGCAATATCGCCAGGTATCGAGCATCCAGTGTAACACGAGAGCTGAATTAATAGATCGAGATCGGAGACTCGGCGACTAGATTGCCGGTTACCAGATCGCATATTGTCATGTTTTCCCTTGAGCTAAACCCTCTCCCAAACACCAGAGTCGTCTTGCCCCAAGATAAGTTACCCCCGGTAACGTCTGCCGTGATTATCCCACGACAGGACTATCCTCATATTACGATACCAGTTGGTGAAATTAGTTCCATTAAGATTATCTTTCTCTAGGATTGACCTCAACGCAAAAGTGGACAACTGAGGAAGGTTTCTAGGTGCCATTGATCTACAACAGAAAATATGCAAAAACACTTAAGACATGTATTCATAAAAGAGCAAGCATATTAAACGCTTTAATACTTATGCTCCCACTAGAACCAACACCCCTCCGATGGTTGCTAAGTGATTCAAGATCCTAAATAAGCAAGCCGACTAGTGAGCTTTAGCATCACCGCTAGCCGTCAAGTGATCTAGGTAGGCAACGCCTTGCCAATCGTATCCAATACGACTCCTGTTAGTTGGGTGGCATCACATGCCCCGGCTCCCAACCTACCTCGCCCCGAGCCCCACAACCGTTGTGATGGACTCGTCTAGATTACGAAGTGCTTCTACTTGTAAGAGTCCGACTCAAACCCACCTAACCGGAAAGAATTGGTAGCACCTCAATTTTATGAGCCCACTACCAAGAATGTCCGACTTGTGATGGTGCAGCACTGGCGGGGCGACCGACTAGACCTTCTTTGAGGGATTAAAGAATCTACCAACTATCTAAATAGAGGTAAATAGAGACATAACAATAACACAAATAAAGCAATTATAATGTGAAATGGTATGGCTCTCTTCATGGTGATCTCCATCTCCACGAAGCTTGCAAGTCGACTCGTGCCAACTCTTGTCACGTGCCATCTTGCTCTATGTAGCCGACTTGTACATTGACTTGCATGTCACCGGGTTCTCCAACAAGCTACACTAGCTAGTAAATCAAAGATTACATAGAGAATCCGACACACAGGCCGGTATACAATAAAATGACAGCACCTAGGCTCCAGCCGGCTGACAAGAACATGATACGCAGATCATGTATGGATTACACACATCACATGCACATAAGCCATACCATTCACAACTTCCTGCAAAAACAAGTTATGCATAGACACGATATCTACCGGCGTTGTGAAACTCGTAACGACAATCTAAGGCGCTACGACAGGGCGAAGCCGGCGTTCCGATCATGGATTTCTTCATCGGATAAAACGATTTTACCCGAATCTGATCCGTATTCCGATTCGACCAAACTCTTTGATCTTCGATCACTGCAACTGGATTTATGTGTCATGGTATACCCCGATGGCGGAAACCGACTGGTAGGGATAAGTTGTTCCACGACCTTAGCAGTATGATCACGGAAACCTGATCATCCATTAACCCCGAGTACGATTGATCCAATCAACCTTGTACAAAACCGATCTATCTCATAGATCGACCACCAAAACAGCAATTAGATCACATCTAACGCTAACTACATATCACATATGTACGGATCTCGGGCCTAATACCAGAAGCTACCGCTCTGATACCACTGTTGGAACGCGTAGAGATAAACAAAAACTTTTCCTACGCGATGCTTCCAAGATCTAGCCGAGGTAGAAGGCCACGATGATTACCACTAGACGCGCAGTTGCGGATTATCGATGAAGCGCGTCGGGGCAGTGCAGTCCCACGATCCAATCCCACGAACGTCGAAGTGCTGAACGTACAACACCTCTGCCGGTATCCACACGTACGAGGAGGAGCTCCGACGGCGGACTGCTAGGTCCGGTGCGGCGGCTAGACTAAGTGGGGCTAGGGTTTCCAACGCATGGGAGAGTGGACTCACGTGCCCGCTGGGCAACCCGCGCCCCTCTTTATATAGCGTATGGTAATGGGATTCACAACACTTGTGGACCATTCCCTCTGTGAGTCCGACTCACAAATCAGTCCATTTCCGGTTCGGGTCCAACCCGACCAATACTTGCTCCCGCTCTTAAGTGTGCGACCCTGCAGGCTCATGGCGACATAGACACGATTGGAGTCCGACTCTCAATCGATCAATCGGTAGCGGCTCCTAGCAGAACGTGCCGACTCCCAAGTCCCATTGAGTCATGACGACATACCTTCCAATGTGATTTACATCTTAGTCCCTTTTGCCTCACGATATACCTTGTCGAACTATAGCGATTTATCGTCATCCCTTAAATAGCTCAACTCTCTTCTCGATCCGTGATATGTGATTCATCTGACTAACTCTTAGTCAACAGACACAGTTAACACTTAACTGAGTCGCGCATGGCCATGCTTCCTGAATCATATCACTCGAGAGGGCCTAGAGAATATCTCTCCATTCGGAGGGGCAAAATCCCATCTTGATTATCCACATCACGCAGCTTGCTTCTCATTCGACCCGAACTCTGCCTTTATAGTTGCCTTGTCATAGAACAACTTTTGACAGAACCTAAGTCGGTGATCCACAACTCGGATTGTGCGACAACCTCAGGTTTAAGGATTACATTGATTGAGACATGCAAATAACGACTTGATCGTTGCATCTCAATGTGGGTCAGTCCGACTTGCTAAACTCTTTAGCCAAGTCCGTGAACGTTGGAATAGCATCACCATGCCCATGACAAGTGGAACCGTGTCATCAGTCAACACTCACATTACTCTAGGGTGTGTGTCCAGCACAACCTAAATGACCAAGGATAATCTAGTATGAACAACATGAATATATAGGTCCACAATCGAATCACATATTCAATGACATATATCAGATGTTCAAAACAAGGACAACTTAATAACTTTATGAATACAGTGGGAATTACATCGTACATGATTGCCTCTAGGGCATATTCCCAACAGATGCTTGTAACTCCAAGATGGAGTATTTATGCTCGATAGTGGGTTCATGCCTCCCTTTCACTCACGCTCGAGTGACAGAAACGTAACGGTGGGGGATGTGCTGTTGCCATCAGGGAGAAAACAACAATGCTTTGTCTAAGGATAATTTTATTTTTTACATTACACACTTTGCTTAATGCAATTATCTGTTGCTTGCAACTTAATACCCAAGGTTTGCTCGGATGACACTCTGAGGATGGATTATTAGTCATAGATGCAGTTGGATAACGGTCTATGTATCTTGTTGTTATGCCTGCATGAATCACATAGTAATCATCATGTCATGCATATGCACTATGGTGCAGCCTTTATATCTGTCAATTGCCCAGCTGCAATTTGTTTACCCAGCATGTTATCTATTTGTTTTGGAGAGACACCTCTAGTGAACTGTGGACCCCGGTCCATTTCTTTACACTGATATACAACCAGTGCAACCGTTGTTTTACTACTGCAATCCACTGCAACAACTCTTCATACCTTACACTTGGGGTCTCCCAACGAGCGTGTGTTTACCCGCCATCAGATACAACAATCATCTCTCTCATCATTAATTGCACTGACACATCAGGTTTTTGCCAACATGGCATGCATTATACTACCTATGATACCCCCACTGTGACTAGTCTAAGACCAACCCCAACACGTGCGGCCTATTTCGAGATTCCGGACAGACGCCCGGATTTCTGTCCATTCTGATCCATTCTCGGCCCAAATACGGGACGAAAATGCGTTGGCGCGGATGTGCGTGGACGCGTTCGGAGCGCCCCCTTTGTACACGCATGGCCTTCACGCATGACCTGTTGATACGTCATAAACGTATCCTTATATTATGATGTTCCATGTTGTTTTCATATTGTTTCCTACATGTTTGCTATACACTTTATGTCATTTTTATCGATTTTCCGGACTAACGTATTGACAAGATGCCACAGAGCAAGTTTCCTGTTTTTCTGTTGATTTTAGTTACAGAAAAGTTGTTCTGAAAATATTCTCGGAATTGGAAAATTTGAAGCTCGGAAGTCTTAGAATCTCCGAAGGCTCCACGAAGTCCCGAAGAGGCCCGGAGGGCGGCCGGAGAGGGGCCACACAATAGGGCGCGCCCCCTGGCCGCGCCTGGGGGTGGTGTGGGCCCCTCGGGCGTCCACCGCGATCGCCCTTTAGCCTATTTGTACCCCCTGATACGCCAACCCTAAAATTATACCACTTCGTCCCGAGAAACACCCGAGGCCGCCGTCATCGTCATCCCGAGATCGGGAGGGTTCTGGAGCTCTCCCCGGCACCTTGCCGGGAGGGCAATTCATCAGCGGAGTGGTCTACACCAGCATGCCCTCCTCCGAAGTGATGCGTGAGTAGTTCATCCCTGGACTACGGGTCCATAGCAGTAGCTAGATGGTTGTCTTCTCCACTTTGTACCTCATGTTTAGATCTTGTAAGCTGCCCTACATTATCGAGATCATCTTTATGTAATCCTACATGTTGTGTTTGAGGAGATCTGATGTATGTTGAGTGCTATGTCTTCTGATTATCAATCTATCATGTTATCTTCATGCATATGTTATTTATGATCTTGCATGCTCTCCGTTATTAGTAGATGCTCTGGCCAATTAGATGCTAGTAACTCCAAGAGGGAGTATTTATGCTCGATAGTGGGTTCATGCCTCCTTTGCATATGTGCTTGAGTGACAGAAATGTGACGGATGGATGATAATACACTGCTTCCACTGTTTTCAGACTGATGCCAATGTTTTCATACCGTTTTCATATTGTTTTCCACACCATACATTTAACCTCTTTGTTATCAGCAAAATCGGCGAGATTGGCAACCTCACTACTACGTTGGGGCAAAGTGAATTGATTGTGTTGTGTAGGTTCCACGTTGCTGCTGAACCGGTAGTGCTCCCTACCACAACAACTTCATCAACCTTTAGAACTTTCTTTTCCTCCTACTGGTCGATTCAACCTTGGTTTCTTTTCTGAGGGAAAACTTGCTTCTGCACTCTTCACACCTTGCGCTTGGGGTCTCCTAAGGAGCGTGTGTATATACTCCATCAAGCTTTTCTGGCGCCGTTACCGGGAAGGAAGAGAATTTCTGCAAGGGGAGTCTCTCACTTCCAATCTATTTACCTTGTTTTAGTTTTGCTTAGTTTATTTTATTTTGTCCTGTTTGCTTCTCTTTATCAAAAAAAAAATAGTTCTTATTCTAGCTGTAGTTTTATTCCTTTTTCAGTTTTGCTAAATTGACTAATCCTGAGAACACTAAGTTGTGTGACTTTACTAGCACCAACAACAATTATTTTATTAGCACACCTATTGCTCCACCTGCTCCTATTGTTGATTTTTATGAGATAAATCCTGCCCTGCTAAACCTTGTTATGAGAGAGCAATTTTCTGGTTAGTACTGATGATGCTGCTGCCCATCTTAATAATTTTTTTGAACTATGTAATATGCAAAAATATAAATATGTAGATGGATATATTATTAAATTGAAATTGTTTCCTTTCTCTTTGAGAGGAAGAGCCAAAGAATGCTTGCTATCTTTGCCTAGAAATAGTATTGATTCTTGGACTAAGTGTAAAGATGCTTTCATTGGAAAATATTATCCTCCTGCTAAGATTATATCTTTAAGAAGTATCATTATGAATTTTAAGCAACTTGATAATGAGCATGTTGCTAAATCTTGGGAAAGAATGAAATATTTAGTAAAGAATTGTCCCACTCATGGACCGACTACTTGGATGATCATCCAAACCTTTTATGAAGGTCTAAATTTTTCTTCAAGAAACCTTCTGGATTCAGCTGCTGGAGGAACCTTTATGTCCATTACCTTGGGGTCAACAACAAAGCTACTTGATGATATGATGGTAAATTATTCTGAATAGCACACTGAGAGAGCTACAACTGGTAAGAAGGTAAACTATGTTGAAGAAACCTCCTCTATGAGTGATAGACTTCATGCTATTATATCTATGCTTGTGAATGGACATGCTCCTATTGATCCAAATAATGTTCCTTTAGCCTCTTTGGTTGCTCAATAAGAGCATGTTGTTGTGAACTTCATTAAAAATAATAATTTCAACCCCAATGCTTATAGGAATAATTTTGGTAGCAACAATTATAGGCTGTATCCTTCCAATAATAGTAATGCTTATGGTAATTATTATGGTAATTCCTACAACAACAATAAAAGTGTAACCTCTGATCTTGAGAACATGCTTAATAATTTTATTAGTACACAAACTGCTTTCAATAAATCCGTTGAGCAAAAATTTGGCAAAATTGACATTCTTGATTTTAAAGTTGATAGCCTTGCTCTTGATGTTAATTTTTTAAAACTAAAGGTAATGCCTTATGATGTTAAATAAAGCAAAACTTTAAATTATATCCAAATTAGAATTGATGATAATGTTAGGATGTTAGCTGAATTGCATGCTAGATGGGAAAGAGAAAATTAAATAGCTAGAAAGAATAATATAGCTAATGTTTGCACCATTAGCACCAGTAGTAAAACTGAATCCTCTCATGGTAGTAAAGCTTCTACTATCAATGGTAAAGAAATTGGTGTTGGAAATACTCCCACTTCTACTATTAAAAATGCAAAACTGCCTGAAACTCCTATAAATGTTCCCGATAAAAGTGCTGAAATTTTTAGAAACATGGGAGACAACGGTACCATTATCTTTGATAAAAATGATCTTTATTTCGATGATTGCAACATAAATGAAGTTATTAAGTTCTTACAAAAGCTTCCTAGTTGTCCTAATGCTATTACTATGAATATGGCTTTAACAAAAGATATTACAAATGCTCTCATGCAAATTAGAGAGGATGAATTAAGATGTGAAGCCTCTATCCCTAGGAAGATAGAGGATGGATGGGAACCTATTAAAAATGAAATTGAATGATTTTGATTCCAATGCTCGATGTGATCTTGGTGCTAGTATCTCTGTTATGCCTAAGAAACTCTATGATATTCTTGATTTACCACCATTGGAACGCTGCTATTTGGATGTGCGTCTTATTGATAATGTTAGAAAGAAACCTTTGAGGAGAGTTTATGATATTCTTATCATGGTTAATAATAATCTTGTCCCCGTTGATTTTGTTGTCTTGAATATTTAATGCAATGCTTCTTGTCCAATTGTTTTTGGAAGACCTTTTCTTAGAACTGTTGGTGCTGTTATTGATATGAAAGAGGGGAATATTAAATTTTAGCTCCCACTCAAGAAAGGTATGAAACACTTTCCTATAAAGAGAATGAAGTTTCCTTTTGATTCTATTATTCTAACAAATTACAATTTGTATGCTTCTTCACTTGAAAACACTTGATTCCACTTTTCTGGGCCTAGCTAAAAAGGCGTTAAAGAAATGCACTTCTTGGGAGATAAACCATGGTTTTATTTTTGCTTTGTTTTTTTCTATGTTTTCTTTGAGTCAAGGGGTTGTATACCTATGTAGAAACTCCTTTGTATCTTTAGTTCCATGTTTTAGTTGTGCCATGTAAAGTTTCTGACGAGAATTTGAGTTGGTTTTGGATTTCTGCGCAGGAAACAGATTTCTGCTGTCCACCGTAAAATATCTTATAATTCACACAAAAATAAGAATGACCTGAATTTTTTTTTGATTATTCCTCAGCTAATTCCGCAAATTTTTCGTTCTCTAAGTTTTTTGATCTGAGCAACATAAGTGCCCCGAAAAAATTCGTCTTTACAGACTATTCTGGTTTTGACAGATTCTGCCATTTTTCTTGCATTTGCTCTTTTACGATGTCAAGTGGATTTATTTGCTTCGCGAAACATCAGTGTCTGTAGATAATGTTTTAAAATTATCAATAGCACTTGTGCCCATACAGAACCAGGGTTTTTTATTCTTGCACTAACCCTCTAATGTGAATTACGCTTTGAGTGTGGTGTGAAGGAAGTTTTCAAGGGTCAAGAGAAGAGGGTGATATATGTGATCAAGAAGAGTGCAAGGTCAAAGCTTGGGGATGCCCCCGTGGTTCATCCCAGAAAATTCTAATGGAATCAAGGATCTAAGATTGGGGGTGCCTAAGGCATTCCCTTCTTCATAAACAATATATCAGGTCACTTCTAGTGAAACTATATTTTTATTCGGTCACATCGTATAAAGTTTACTTGGAGCGTATGTTTGTTTTTCTTTTGTTTTCCTTGCTGCAATAATATATTTGGACCCTAGAATTCCTTGTTTGGGAGAGAGATGCTCTGCTTTTTCGTTTGAATACTCATTATGCTCGTATTCTTAGTTTTTCTTCTAGCTGCTGCAAAATTCCTGTTTAGCTCTTCTTTTCTTTGCATCTCTTATTCAGAGCTGTTATTTTTAGTAGTGTTATGTGAGTACTCTCATGCTTTCTTTATTTATCATTTAGAGAGTTTTTGTTAAAACATATTTTGTATGGTGCTTGTTGGGAAAAGAAACTGCTGCTTGTAGTAGAATTTTTAACGGTGCAAGTAGAAGCTTGTATAGACTGTGGCTAGACTTTTTTATATCATGCTAGATGTTATTTTAATTCTAAAACCTAGTGGTTATTTAGTAGCATGATTAGTCTCAAATATCTGAGAGTATTTAATGTGCCATTGAAAGAATCATGAGTTGTTCTTGTCATATTGAAGCATAAATTTGTGGTGTTCTCCTTTGAATGTTTTATTTGGTTGACTTGGCGCATGCTCACACCATGTTTATGACTATGAAACAGTCACTTATAGCCTCTATGATCATTTAGTTTTTGAACTTGTTGTACCACTTATGCTTCGATTAATGATGTTTATGTCGCTATGTATGATTATGGCTCTTATGCTCTCTTGATTTGTCACTCCCAGTCTTTTGCTAGCCTCCACATGTACTGACTATGAGCTCTACTTGTGCATACAACTCCAAAAAACCAAAGTTTACCAAATGGTCCAACATACCTATCTACATGTGGTATTTAACCTCCACACCAAAGTAAATTGCTTATGTGTTACGTTTAAACTTTCAAAATTACTCCTGTTTTGTGTTCCTGTTTTAGCTCATGAGGTTGTAAATAGAGAATCTTTATCTCACTTGTTAATCGGACTTTCACACCCTGGACTAGTGGCTTCATCCGCTTATCCAATTGATAGAAGAGCTGGCAGCGAGGTGCCCAGCCCCAAATTAATAACAACAAATTCTCTTCACTATTTTTGCCCCTGATTTCTCAGTCAAAGCATAATTGTGTAAACAAAAGAGTAAGAGGGATGACCTTCTACCCATATGCGTTCTTCTATGGGAGCCGCTCTTGTGAAGTCTAGTTGGCTTGTGACATACTGTATTTTCTGTTTACCATTCGTTGACATAAGCATACACCTCTCTAAAAAATAGACACTCCTCCATGGTATGTGATTGTTGGCAGGAACCCGAGGATTCGGTTAGCCATGGTTTGTTTAAGATGGATGGGAGGAGTGTCAACCATTTTATACCTATGTTTAATAGAATAAAAGCTCTAGCACATGAGTGATCCATGCTTCCCTCTGCGAAGGCTCTTTCTTTTACTTTTATGTTGAGTCTCCATCTTCTAACTTTATGCACAGTTGAGAGAGCATAGTTGCCATTCTGAGTTTAATGTGCATTTGTCCTAGAAATATTATTAATTGATTCATGATGTGTTATTGTTTGTTCTCTAATTATTTGTTCTAGTCTTTCTCATGAACTTTGAAGGTGTCCTGGCATTTATGTTTTGCCCCACTCTTAAGGACTAGCGAAATATCACTTTGCCATGTTTTCTCTATACTTGAAACGAACGTATAACTTTTGATGCATTGTTATTCATGATCTTTTATTTATGTTACTTCTCAAGATGCAAGGTGATTGCTATGCTTTATTGTAATTTTTTTATTTATCATGCTCGTGTTGAAGTTCTATGATCTGAGGCTTACATATGCTTTTACATTATTTATGATCAAGTTTATGTTGGTAGCATGTCACCTCAGAAATTATGTGTTTTTATCGTTTACCTACTCAAGGACGAGTAGGAACTAAGCTTGGGGATGTTGATACGTCATAAACGTATCCTTAATTTCTAATGTTCCATATTTTTTTTTCATGTTGTTTCCTACATGTTTGCTATACACTTTATGTTATTTTTATCGATTTTCCGGACTAACCTATTGACAAGATGCCACAGAGCCAGTTCCCTGTTTTCTGCTGTTTTTGGTTTGTTCTGGAAATATAATTGGAATTGGAAAATTCGAAGCCCGGAAGTCTTAGAATTCCCGAAGGTTCCACGGAGTCCCGAAGAGGCCCGGAGGGGGCCACACCATAGGGCGGCGCGCCCCCTGGCCGCGCCTTGGCGTGGTGTGGGCCCCTCGGGCGTCCACCGCCATCGCCCTTTCGCCTATTTATACCCCCCGGTACGTCAACCTTAAAAACAATGATGTTTACTTAGTTTACATTGTTTATATTACACACTTTGCTTACTGCGATAATCTATTGCTTGCAACTTAATACCCAACGTTTGTTCGGATGATATTCGGAGGGTGGATTATTAGTCATAGATGCAGTTGGATGACGGTCTATGTATTTTTTTTGTTGTGCCTGTATGAATCACATAGTAATCTTTATGTCTTACATATGCACTATGGTGCATCCTTCATTTTTGTCAATTGTCCAGCTCTAATTTGTTCACCACACATGTTATTTATCTTTCACGGAGGGACACCACTAGTGATCTGTGGACCCCGGTCCATTTTCTCATACTAATAATACACACAATGCTTCCACTGCTTTCACACTGCTTCCACTGCTTTCACACTGCTGCTACTGTTTTCATATTGTTTTCCACACCATACATTTAACCTCTTTTTTATCAGCAAAACCGGTGAAATTGACAACCTCACTGCTATGTTGGGACAAAGTGAATTTATTGTGTTGTGTAGGTTCCATGTTGTTGCTGAACCGGTAGTGCGCCCTACCACATCAACTGCATCAACCTTCAGAAGTTGCTTTTCCTCCTACTGGTCGATTAAACATTGGTTTCTTTTCTGAGGGAAAACTTGCTGCTACACTCTTCACACCTTGCGCTTGGGGTCTCCCAACGAGCGTGTGTATACACTCCATCACTTGTCTCCTCTCTATTACCCTAGCCATACCGCCCTGCTCCACCCCACCCCCGGCCGCCGAGAACCTCCGTCCGTCGCCTCCGCCACCCCTCGCGCCCGCTCCCCATCCAGTCGCCCCTCCCCAAGTCCGGCTTCCTCGCCTAATACACCGTCACCGACCTATCCCTCGTGTTGGAGCCTTGTCGAGGATCACCGACCAGCGCGCCCACAACCTGTTCGACGGATTGCCCAAGGTACGGTTCCATCACCTACCATGGATAGCTCAGATGAGTACTACTACAGTAGCCTGCAGTACTCATCGTCGTCCTTTGAATCATCAGACGATGAGTGCGAGGCTTTGGTTGCTACGCTCCTCGTCAATGAGCACATTTGGAGGCTGCAACCGATGTACAGGGGCTCGGTTCCTGGCCGTTCCCCTCCGTTGGACCATGACAGAGAAGGCGGCCATGCCCAGCTCTACAAAGATTACTTCCACCCCACGAAGCTTATATACCTAGATCATAAGTTCCGGCGGCAGTTCCGGATGGTAAGGCATATGTTCACCTACATTCGGCTAGGCGTGATGGCCCATGATGATTATTTCGTTTGCAAGCCTGATGCCCTTGGTAAGGTTGGTTTCACCTCGTACCAAAAGTGCACGACAACCATTCGAATGCTTGCATATGGGGTTGTTGGAGATCTTGTTGACGAGTACATGTGCATGCATTAGCGAGGCCACATGCCTCGACTCAATCTACAAGTTTTGTAGGGATCTCATTGCGGTGTTTGGGAAGGAGTACTTGAGGGAGCCAACTGTTGAAGAGACAACCCGACTCTTGGCCATTAACGAGCAAATAGGATTCCCTGGCATGCTTGGGAGCATAGATTGCATGCACTGGGAGTGGAAAAATTGCCCATTTTCTTGGCAGTGCCAGTACAAGGGACATTCGGGGGCGTGCTCGGTTGTGCTCAAAGCGGTGGCATCACAAGACCTATGGATTTGGCACTCGTTCTTTGGCATGGCCAACACGCACAATGACATCAACGTGCTTCTGCGGACATCGATCTTTGTTAGGCTCTCCAAAGGCAATGCACCGGAGGTGAGTTTTGAGGTCAATGGCCACCGGTACACCAATGGCTACTACCTCGCTGATCGTATCTATCCCGAATGGTCCACATTTGTGAATACGATCGCATTCCCTGTCGGTGACAAGAGGACAAGGTCTGCCCAAGAACAAGAGGGTGCTAGGAAGGATGTGGAGAGAGCTTTCAGGGTATTCCAACTCCGTTGGGCTATTGTTCGGCACCCTACTAGGACATGGAGCCTCCAGGTCATGTGGGAGGTGATGACTTGTTGTGTCATCGTGCACAACATGATCGTCAAGGATGAGCGCAACGAGACCCTCTTTGACCAGGATTGGGAGTTCGGGGGCGAGCTGGTTGAGCCCCAACCTAGAGTGGTATCATTTGAAGAATTTGTCGAATTTCATCATGACACGTGTGATAGGAATCTTTGCAAGAAGCTCCAAAATGATTTGGTGGAGCATATGTGGGTTCACTTGGGGAGCAACTAGTTGCCCCATCAATATATTTGAAACATTTTATTTCGATTTGGTTGTAATACATTTTATTTGTTTGAACGACTCATTTACTTGGTACAATTTTGTTGTAAAACATTATATTTATATCTATTTCAAACATTGTATGTTTGTTAGGTGTCTAAAATGATCAAAATTGGAAAAACAACCCCCGGCCGGACCAAATGGGTCGGCGCGTTGGGTTCAGTGGCCACGAATGACCGGACATGGGCCGGATGGCCCTCCGATTCCCTACCCAAATAGATGAAAACGAAACACGCGCGGACCCTAAATGGGTCTGCACATTGGAGTTGCACTAATGCATTAAAATGTTCCATATTAATTACTTGACGAGTCAGACTTGTTTTTTTTGGCTAGGTGGCGTTTAATGTTACTAGTTATTTTACTCCCACTTCCACGAGCTTACATGTACTATAAACCAAACAAGTTTGGGAATTTTCCATTGTTTACGCTTCACTCCGTGAACTGATTTCCAATATCATTAATGTTAACAAAGCTAAACCAAACACACCCTTAACTGGTTCCAACAACGCTGCTAGCTTAGGTTCCGCCGCCGGCGGCGGCTACCGTCATGGCGTTGCCGCCGACGAATATCCAGGCCGTGAGGCCGTCATTATCCACTACTACCCCCCTGCCCTTGCCAAACACACAATCCCACAGCCGCCGTTGCCTCCCTGTTACAGTCGTTTTTGTTCGGCACCCTGCTAGGACATGGAGCCTCCAGGTCATGTGAGAGGTGATGACCTGTTGTGTCATCATGCACAATATGATCATCGAGGATGAGTGTAATGAGGCCCTCTTTGACCAGGTTTGGGAGTTCGGGGGCGAGCTGGTTGAGCCTCAGCCTGGAGTGGGATCATTTGAAGAATTCGTCGAATTTCATCGTGACATGCGTGATAGGAATCTTCACTGGAAGCTCCAAAATGATTTGGTGGAGCATATGTGGGTTCACTTGGGGAGCAACTAGTTGCCCCATCAATCTATTTAAAACATTTTATTTTGATTTGGTTGTAATACATTTTATTTGCTTGAATGACTCGTTTATTTGGACAATTTTGTTGTAAAACATTATATTTCTATCTATTTCGAACATTGTATGTTTGTTAGGTGTGTGAAATGATCAAAATTGGAAAAAACAGCCCCCCGGCCGGACCAAATGGGTCGGCGTATTGGACGAATGTCCTGGATGACCCTCTAATTGCCGACCCAAACAGATGAAAACGGAGCACGCGCCGACCCATTTAGGGTCCGCGTTGTAGTTGCTCTAATGCATTAAAATGTTCCATATTAATTACCTGACGAGTATAGGAAAGGACCTGGAGCGGTAGATCCGCTCATCCTGGCTTCGAATCCTAGTTCAGTTGCCATGGGAACATTAGCGCTGCGTGTGTGTTGTACTCCAAGAAAAAGAAAGAGGCATAGAAATAGTGACAAAGCTCAATCAAAAACACGAAAGCGGAATCATATTTGTCTCACGAAAGAAGTGTCTCAAGCAGTGTGTTCATGGTCACTCCAAACATATGATTTTTGACCTTTTAAGCATGTTTGCATGGGTTTGTGCATAGATTTACATTCAATAATCTCTTGGGCTTTCACTTCGACACACCTTTGTTCGTGATCTCTTATAGCCTCTTTTCCATCAATAGGTACTTCCAAGGCGTCAAACGCACGAAAACTTTTTTTTTACTAGGTGGGGTTTAATGTTACTAATTATTTAGTCCCACCGCCACGATCTTACATATACTACTCCCATAAACCAAACAAGTTTGGGAATTTTTCATTCTTTACCGGTGAACCGATTTCCAATACCATTAATGTTAGGAAAATGCTTCCTTTAGGGCGCCCTATCTTAGGTCGCTCGCGTCAGGTAGCGCATGCGAGCCAGGGAATCTACTAAATGGGCCGGTTCTGGCCCAATTAATAGCAATTTCGTCATTTTGCATTTTAGGGTCCGTTTGCTGAGAATCCACAGCCCAACTGATTAGAGTGTCACCTCTACACCAAGTTCTTTTTACTTGTTCAATGTTGCGTACATCTTCCAAATTTGTAATAAAGTCGCATAAAATTTGTTGAGAAAGCACAAACGCGATGTTGCAATGTTTTTTCTGGATGATTTCTAGAAAATATTTATATGTTTATTAGAACTCATTTTGGAATGATATGTTTATGCGCTCATTCACATGTTGTAAATACGTAATTTTTTTGTTGCTATCGATTTACCTTTTTTGTTGAAATATGTGATGATTTTTGTTGCAACCGAAACAGTGACAAATTATTTTGTTGTTTACCAACTTTTCTATTTGGTGCAATTTTTTTGTTGTTGTAATAGGTTGTGATTTTTGTTGCATTGTTGTAACTTTTTTGTTGCAACGCAATAACATATTGTTTAACTATTATTTGTAACATTACTTATTTTCCGAAAAAGTTTTGGAAATTTTTGTTGCAATACTTTTTTTGTGTACACGGAGCGATATTTTTTGTTGCGACGCAAGTGAAATTGTTGCAATGGCAGATTTGCTGTAATTATCGAGATGACCGGGGCAACACAATATACCTTTTCGTTTTAAGTGGGCTGCTGTGGACTGCGGGTTCTATATGCGAAAAGCAGGGGGGCTAAAGTGTAAAACTGGGTTTGTGCTGTTTTGAGCCATCGGATGAAGATCGGACGGCTCGCGAGGGGACCTAAAACGGGACGGTGTAGGGCGCCCTACGCCTAGCGTGCGCCTTAATGTTAACAAAGCTAAACCAAACACAACCCTGGTTGCAACAGCGCTGCTAGCTTAGGTTCCGCCGCCGCCGGCGGCTACAGTCACGGCCCTGCCGCCGACGAATATCCAGGCCGTGAGGCCGTCATTCTCCACTGCTACCCCCGCCCTTGCCAATCACACAATCCCACAGGTACCGCCTACCTCCCTGTTACGGCCGTTGCCGACGGCGATAGAGGCGACAGCGGCGGTACAAAGCCCCAGCTCGACGCCGTTGTTCGCCAAAGCAGTCACTGATCAAGCGCGGGTAATTTCTCTTCAATCTTTCAGAACTGGAACCAGCTTTTAGAAGAGAGAGGACCGAGCAGTCGGAGTTGTTCCATCTACCAGTTCGATTTAGAGTCTAATCGAATCGATACTGAGGCCTCCCATAAGTATTCCCAGGCCCTCTAACCTCGGAGTATCAGAGATTGCAACTTCAGCTAGGTGGGAATCAGAGGTTGCAGCCTTCCAAGTACCCGCTGAAGAAATTCATCTTCCGTAGGTCGGGATCAAAGATTCGCTCCCATATATGCTTGTAGCGTAAGCGAGGATTATTGGCTTACGGAGTTTACCCGTACACCCAAGGTTGTTCTGCTCTCTGGTCTTCAGAGTTTTACCCAAGCTGGTAGGTCTTCCTCCCAGTTTAGTGAAGAAATTCCTCAAACGTGAACATATTCATACACCACACATGGAGATTGAAGTCCGCGGATTGCCAGAGCTGCCACAAGAGATCCTCATAGATATATTTTCCCTCGTAGAGATTCTTGACCTAAAGCGTGCCAACTCCGTCTGCTCCTCCTTGCGCTCAGTTTCTACCAGCCTATGCAGCCTTGGGCTGTAAAAGCGGCCCCAGACGCCGTGCCTCCTCCACACCTCTGAATCTTCCGGTGAGAGTGTTGCGTTCCTCTACAGCCTCGCAGATAAGAGGTCGTACAAGTTGACTCTCCCGGAGCCACCTATCCGCAGTAGGTATCTGATCGGCTCTTCAAATGGCTGGCTGCTTACTGCCGATGAGAGGTCTGAGATGCACCTTCTCAATCCAATCACCTATGAACAGATCGCTCTCCCGTCGGTGATCACCATCGAGCATGTGACTCCCATTTTCAATGAAGCAGGTGCCTTATGCAAGTACCATTACTCGCGGCACACAGATGGGCTTTGTACTGACCCACCTTCAATCCTAGCTCTTGACGAGCTGCGGGACTACCTCCATACAAAGGCATTTCTATTTTATGATGCGTCCGCGGGTGGATATATCGTGGTGCTTATCCACAATCTATACGGGAAGCTTTAAGTTGCTAGGTTAGGGGATGACAAGTGGACCTGGCTGCCACAACACCCTTATTTCCATGGCTGCATCTATGTAACATCCCAAGTATGAAAAATAGCCATTAGAATGTTTGCTACCTGTTATTTTATGTTTTGCATCATGACATCATGTTCATTGCATTTGTTTTGCTTGTTTTCCATTTGTTTTCCTCTGTTTTACTTTGTTTTCCAACTGTTTTCCTTTGTTTTCTATTTGAATTTCAAACCAAATTTCAAACCTTTTGTTTCATACTTGTGATGTTACAATTTTCCAAATGAATATTTCAAATCAAAACAATCAATTGTTTCCATTAAACCATAAGGTTCAAACTATTTAAAAATTGGCTTTTAGTAATTCACTTAATGCAATTTGCATTCAAATTCAAATAAGTTTCCAAACAGCAACCATGTGGAGATTATAAAAATTACAACACAAATATAATCTTTTGCTTCCAATTAAACAATAATGATCACCCTATTTAAAATCTTGTTTTCAATAATCAATTTAATCTCAAAATCCATCCAAATTCAATCAATTACAAAACAACACTTTTATTTTGAATCTTTTTGAAAACAAAACTTGACAAGTTGTTAATATTACATAATTAATCAATACCAAATTTATTCTAAAATTTTCCAACATCTAAAACCTTTCTATTTCTCTTCCTATTCATGTTTCAGCAAAAAAAAAAGTAATAGAACCAAAAAGAATAAATAAAAGGGAAGCAACCAGAGAGAGAGAGAGGCCCAGCCCAACATACCCCTTCGACCCACCCCACCTTCTTCTTCCTCGTACGGATGCATCTGAACCTGTCCACGTATGTGCAGAGAAGCAGGGACGGCTGCAGCACCATCTCCTCCCCCTATAAACCTAAGCCATAACCCTAGGGTTCCAACCTACCCTCCTTCTTCCTCCTTCTCCCTCTTCCCCGCCTCCAATCTTCTTCCTTCCACCTCCCCTCCATCTCTCTGCTCGCTGCCTATTCTCTTCTGTAACTGAACCACCACCTGAACCACCTCACCTCCGTCCGGTGATCGCCGGCGTTCGGGGCCCCCTCCGGCCAGGGAGAGGCCGGGAATGGAACCCCCCGGCCGCCCTCTCCCTCCTCCACCACTCGGCGCGGGCCGGGGGGCACCGGAGCGCCGCCTCCATGCTCCACTCGCCACCGTCGCTCCCTGTTCGACCTCTGCCCGACCGCCTCCTCCTGCCAGCTCGAGGTGAGCCTCCACCCGCTCCTCTCCTCCCCCACTCGCTCTCCTCCCTCATCTCCTTTCCCCACAGCACCGCACCCCCCCACGGACGGCGCCCCACGTCGAGGCGCAGCCACGCTCGCCGGCAACCATCCCTCGTCGTCTGTCCGCGTGCAGTTCAGGTTCAGTTAAAATCGCGCCCACCTGCACCTTATCCACCCCCCACGACCCCTGCTGTCACCAAACAAATCTCTACCACAGTGGCAGCAACCCCTAGCGCGTGCACGGGAGGTGCTGGGTTCGATCCCCCTAACCCCCACATTTTTATCTCTGTTTTTCTTTTTCTGCACGAAGTTCAGAAACTCAGATCTGGCCCATTACTTCTAAAATCCATATAAAATTGAATATCACTCCAATTTGAATGATTCAAAATCCTGTGGATTCATAATTTTGTGCTCCTTCTATTAATGCCAAGTTTGCAACATGTTTCTGTAACAATGTTTGCACTAAATAATTAATTACTGAAAATGCCATAAAAATTGGAAACTTTGGAATTTCATAACTTTAGTTCTATTCATCCAATTTAAGCAAACTTGGGCTCTAAAAATTTGTCTTAACAAACTATACACATTGGTATTTTATTTGGTCACAATTGAATTAATTTTGAGCATGTTTCCCTCTGTTTACTAAAAATGGCAGAATAAGAATGATTATGGAAAATTGCATAATAAATTCAATAATCACCCAAAAATTATGTTTGATAGCTCAAAATGTTCAGTGAAACATTTGCTACATGTTTTCAACCTTTTCAATGCAATTTGTTACTGTTTTGAAATATTTTAAATTGGTGCAATATTTGAAAACTTGTTTAATTCACTTAATTTTGCAAAAATCATAACTTGGGCATAAAAATTCCAAATTCAACAAACTAAATATGTTTTCCAATCAACTTTTCATGTACTTTCCAAATATCAATTTTGTTTGCTGTTTTGAATAATTTAAATTGCTGAAAACAACTGTTTCTTAATTAATGCATTTAAAATTGCTAAAATAATAACTTGCTCATTTTAAAACCTTTTTCAACAAATGAAATATGTTTTCCATGCTAAATTAAACCCTCTTTCCAAATATAAAATTTGTTTCATGTTTTGAATAATTAAAATTGGTTAAATAATTTGAACCTTGTTTAAATCCTTTAAAATTGCTAAATTCATAACTTGGTCAAATTAATTTCTTTTGGGACATATAAAATATGTTTTCCAACCATAAAAGTATAAGCTTTTCAAATATGAATCTCACTTAATGTTTTGCACAAAAAAAAATTCAATTAAATTCAAACTTGAATTAAATTCATGTAATTCTTGCTTAAACTTGTTTAATTCATAAATAATTTATTTGAAATCCTTTTTCAACAAGTGAAACATGTAATCCACCTAAAATTTGGTGTTCTTTCTAAATATGAACTTTGTTATTTATTTTGAACAATTTAAATTGGTGAAAACAACAAATGCTTGTGTGACCCCTTTAAGTAACCAAAATTCCATAACTTAATAAATAAAATTCCAAACTTGGTAAACCTTATTTCCAATTGATTCTGTTGTTGTTATTTTTCTGTTTTCCTCATCCATGCATCATGCTAATCCACCTTCACCTGTTGTTTAGTTGTAAAACAATTAATTCAACCATAATTCATGGGCTTTCCATATGCAATCCAATTGCATATGGGTCCATTTAAACATGTTATCTTGTCAACTAGTTTATTTTGATGCATCAAGTAAATGGTCATGCATCATCCCATGTTTGTGCACTATGCCATGATATTGATTGTTCATCTCTCTGTGTTTTTTGTTTGCTTCTTCTCGGATAAACGACGATGTTGAGACCGACGATACTTACGACACCCCTTCTAAGGATCTAGCTCAGTACTAGGCTGCTGAGTTTGCAGGCAAGTATTCACTCACATGAACCATTGTGTTCCTTTCAACATTGGATACCGATACTTTCCGTTGTCTATTCTGCTAGCCCTATGAATCGTTGCTTCTGTTCGAACCTATCACATGTATCCTTTAACCCTGATATTGCCTCACCTCCACTCCTATAACCCCGTTGTTTGAGCCCGTGTCTTACTAGCATGCTTAGGGTTGTTTTGCTCGAGTCTGTCACCCGTTACTTTCTGTTACTATATTTCTATCATGTTCTGGGGCTCGATGTTAAACAACAATCTGTTAATCTTGAGGTAATAATAATTTGCTGAGAAGGCACCGGCAGGAGGCCCGGCGTGGTTTTGAGGCCTGCTAGTGTCGACCCTAATTAGGAAAAGGGTCTTGTCTACTGATCCATGATGAGCGCACTAACCGCATGTGGGAAGCGAGTATGGGCGCCCCCCTCAATTTGATTCGATTCGCATCTCGTCCAAATCGCCACACTTAGTTCGGGCTTTCCATTTGATGCATGCATGTGCAGGTGCGAACCCTTGGCGCCAGGGTGGAACTTTTGTAGTCGGCATTTAGGGCAGCGTGGTCTTAGAGTGCTATGAGGGTCCCCTTTTCTTCATGGGGCTCGATTAGCCGCGCACGCACAGCATGTGATTCTTTAGGCTTGATGCGAAGAAGAGTTGAGTTGTCTTGAGTGCCTCGCTTGGTGGGTTAGCTCCCCGCCTGGCGGGTCATTCTTACGTGTACAGCCAAATTGGTGCATCCCTGCAGGGTTAAATCTTCTCGAGAAGCCGTGTTTTCCGCGGTTATGGATTACTTGGTGAAAGTACTGGCTAACAAGTACTCAGAACAACTTACACCTAACTAATGATAACTTGATTAGTAATAGGCTTATTTACGCAACAATCTGAACCATCACTAATCCAACTGTGTGAGTTATCCTCGGATTGCTTCTTTGGATAAGGGGCGAGATCCAGGATGGGTTTGTTTGGAGTTAGTTGGTAGTTGGTTACGATACGCTATCTTATCCCTTTTCTGATAGCCGGAAGTTGTAGCATGTTTCTGTAGTTGGTTAGGGCAGCCAGTTGCAGCATCTTTTATATCCCCTTCCTTCCGTTGAACCCAAAGCATCTGTGCTTGGTGTTGACGGGTTACACTTTGGTGAATTGTGAGTCTTGCTTGCCAGTACGTTTATGTACTGACCCCGTTGGGGCTGTGGTTTTCGCATACTACGTTTCCAAGGATCCCCATGGAGGCTACTACGTGGAGTATGACGAGGCTGCTGACGAGTAGATAGCGGACCCGGGCAGGATCCGAGACTTCGTGGATGGGCTCCGTCTTTTCGTTTCCGGCCTCTTAGGCCTATTTGGTTCTTGTATGTACTCAGACATGTTGAATGCTTCCGCTGTGATGTAATGATGAATTGTTGGGACACGTGTCCTCTGGATGAGTGTATTTGCTATCTCTGCTCTAATGAGAGCTATTTGCAACTTATTTCAATCTTTTGTGTCGTAGAGATCTGTTGTGATATCACTTGTTCCAATGCCGTTGACGTACCATGTGTGTATGTTTTGAAGTACGTCAACGGAAGTATCTGGATTTCTATGGGATGGTTTGCGCAGACGATGAATAGTAAGGGAATGGTTGTCACACCTTTACGTGTTGGCCTGCTCATATTGAGATGCGGGTGCCGGTATGCCCCGTAAGCCATTTATCTACTGTTTAACGGACTGTGAGTATCCCCTAGAAGTCCGGGTGCGACAAATGGTATCAGAGCCTGTCTGCCTGTAGGATCCCTTTTTACTGGTCGCAGTTGAGTCTAGAAACTATTTTGTAGCTATATAGGAAAAATGAAACGCGAGAGTAGGAATTCTGCCATTTTATTTCTTTCCCCACCCACCCTCCCTTTTCTGGTAAGGAAGTGCAACGTTGTTTTCTCTTCTCATCTAAACTTTCAAGTTAGCGTTTCACGAATCCTGGTTTCTCTAGGATGGTTATATCTACTAGACCATAGGAATGGAGGTGGTTGTGACATGATTTATCATATTGCCTACTCACGATTGAGAATGGAGGCGTGTAAGCCCCGGAAGCAGATCCTCTATTCCTTAAGCAGTAGATATTGATCCTTTAGAAGCCCGGATGGGTTTTCCGTAGTACCTCAGGAGTTTTGTTCTCGTGTATCCCGATGTTGCTTCGTTATCCTGTTCTTCTCAACATCCTTTTCGTCCGTTGAAATCTTGTTGTTGCTCCCCACTTCAGTTATTCTACCGGCGTCTAATCAATAACTCTGTTTCACACTTCTGGCCAGATAGTCTATTCTCCAAATGAATCAAATTCTATCCAGCTATACACCCTCAATACAAAACCTCTCCCTTTACTTGAAATGTTCCGGTGGTTTCCAAATTCCCTGACGTTTTTCCAGAAGAGTTGCCAGGAATGCCTATCGTTTTGAACTTCCAGAAAAACTATCCGAGGTGCACGATGTGTTTCACGTATCACAGCTCACGAGGATCTTCGCAAGAAGTATCCGGACCTTTTCTTTTCTCAGTAGGAATCTCGGGGCGCGATTCCTTCAAGGGGGGGCGTTTTGTAACATCCCAAGTATGAAAAATAGCCATTAGAATGTTTGCTACCTGTTATTTTATGTTTTACATCATGGCATCATGTTCATTGCATTTGTTTTGCTTGTTTTCCATTTGTTTTCCTCTGTTTTACTTTGTTTTCCAACTGTTTTCCTTTGTTTTCTATTTGAATTTCAAACCAAATTTCAAACCTTTTGTTTCATACTTGTGATGTTACAATTTTCCAAATGAATATTTCAAATCAAAACAATCAATTGTTTCCATTAAACCATAAGGTTCAAACTATTTAAAAATTGGCTTTTAGTAATTCACTTAATGCAATTTGCATTCAAATTCAAATAAGTTTCCAAACAGCAACCATGTGGAGATTATAAAAATTACAACACAAATATAATCTTTTGCTTCCAATTAAACAATAATGATCACCCTATTTAAAATCTTGTTTTCAATAATCAATTTAATCTCAAAATCCATCCAAATTCAATCAATTACAAAACAACACTTTTATTTTGAATCTTTTTGAAAACAAAACTTGACAAGTTGTTAATATTACATAATTAATCAATACCAAATTTATTCTAAAATTTTCCAACATCTAAAACCTTTCTATTTCTCTTCCTATTCATGTTTCAGCAAAAAAAAAAGTAATAGAACCAAAAAGAATAAATAAAAGGGAAGCAACTAGAGAGAGAGAGAGGCCCAGCCCAACATACCCCTTCGACCCACCCCACCTTCTTCTTCCTCGTACGGATGCATCTGAACCTGTCCACGTATGTGCAGAGAAGCAGGGACGGCTGCAGCACCATCTCCTCCCCCTATAAACCTAAGCCCTAACCCTAAGGTTCCAACCTACCCTCCTTCTTCCTCCTTCTCCCTCTTCCCCGCCTCCAATCTTCTTCCTTCCACCTCCCCTCCATCTCTCTGCTCGCTGCCTATTCTCTTCTGTAACTGAACCACCACCTGAACCACCTCACCTCCATCCGGTGATCGCCGGTGTTCGGGGCCCCCTCCGGCCAGGGAGAGGCCGGGAATGGAACCCCCCGGCCTCCCTCTCCCTCCTCCACCACTCGGCGCGGGCCGGGGGGCACCGGAGCGCCGCCTCCATGCTCCACTCGCCACCGTCGCTCCCTGTTTGACCTCTGCCCGACCGCCTCCTCCTGCCAGCTCGAGGTGAGCCTCCACCCGCTCCTTTCCTCCCCCACTCGCTCTCCTCCCTCATCTCCTTTCCCCACAGCACCGCACCCCCCCACGGATGGCGCCCCACGTCGAGGCGCAGCCACGCTCGCCGGCAACCATCCCTCGTCGTCTGTCCGCGTGCAGTTCAGGTTCAGTTAAAATCGCGCCCACCTGCACCTTATCCACCCCCCACGACCCCTGCTGTCACCAAACAAATCTCTACCGCAGTGGCAGCAACCCCTAGCGCGCGCACGGGAGGTGCTGGGTTCGATCCCCCTAACCCCCACATTTTTATCTCTGTTTTTCTTTTTCTGCCCGAAGTTCGGAAACTCAGATCTGGCCCATTACTTCTAAAATCCATATAAAATTGAATATCACTCCAATTTGAATGATTCAAAATCCTGTGGATTCATAATTTTGTGCTCCTTCTATTAATGCCAAGTTTGCAACATATTTCTGTAACAATGTTTGCACTAAATAATTAATTACTGAAAATGCCATAAAAATTGGAAACTTTGGAATTTCATAACTTTAGTTCTACTCATCCAATTTAAGCAAACTTGGGCTCTAAAAATTTGTCTTAACAAACTCTACACATTGGTATTTTATTTGGTCACAATTGAATTAATTTTGAGCATGTTTCCCTCTGTTTACTAAAAATGGCAGAATAAGAATGATTATGGAAAATTGCATAATAAATTCAATAATCACCCAAAAATTATGTTTGATAGCTCAAAATGCTCAGTGAAACATTTGCTACATGTTTTCAACCTTTTCAATGCAATTTGTTTACTGTTTTGAAATATTTTAAATTGGTGCAATATTTGAAAACTTGTTTAATTCACTTAATTTTGCAAAAATCATAACTTGGGCATAAAAATTCCAAATTCAACAAACTAAATATGTTTTCCAATCAAATTTTCATGTACTTTCCAAATATCAATTTTGTTTGATGTTTTGAATAATTTAAATTGCTGAAAACAACTGTTTCTTAATTAATGCATTTAAAATTGCCAAAATAATAACTTGCTCATTTTAAATCCTTTTTCAACAAATGAAATATGTTTTCCATGCTAAATTAAACCCTCTTTCCAAATATAAAATTTGTTTCATGTTTTGAATAATTAAAATTGGTTAAATAATTTGAACCTTGTTTAAATCCTTTAAAATTGCTAAATTCATAACTTGGTCAAATTAATTTCTTTTGGGACATATAAAATATGTTTTCCAACCATAAAAGTATAAGCTTTTCAAATATGAATCTCACTTAATGTTTTGCACAAATAAAAAATTCAATTAAATTCAAACTTGAATTAAATTCATGCAATTCTTGCTTAAACTTGTTTAATTCATAAATAATTTATTTGAAATCCTTTTTCAACAAGTGAAACATGTAATCCACCTAAAATTTGGTGTTCTTTCTAAATATGAACTTTGTTATTTATTTTGAACAATTTAAATTGGTGAAAACAACAAATGCTTGTGTGACCCCTTTAAGTAACCAAAATTCCATAACTTAATAAATAAAATTCCAAACTTGGTAAACCTTATTTCCAATTGATTTTGTTGTTGTTATTTTTCTGTTTTCCTCATCCATGCATCATGCTAATCCACCTTAACCTGTTGTTTAGTTGTAAAACAATTAATTCAACCATAATTCATGGGCTTTCCATATGCAATCCAATTGCATATGGGTCCATTTAAACATGTTATCTTGTCAACTAGTTTATTTTGATGCATCAAGTAAATGGTCATGCATCATCCCATGTTTGTGCACTATGCCATGATATTGATTGTTCATCTCTCTGTGTTGTTTGTTTGCTTCTTCTCGGATAAACGACGACGTTGAGACCGACGATACTTACGACACCCCTTCTAAGGATCTAGCTCAGTACCAGGCTGCTGAGTTTGCAGGCAAGTATTCACTCACATGAACCATTGTGTTCCTTTCAACATTGGATACCGATACTTTTCGTTGTCTATTCTGCTAGCCCTATGAATCGTTGCTTCTGTTCGAACCTATCACATGTATCCTTTAACCCTGATATTGCCTCACTTCCACTCCTATAACCCCGTTGTTTGAGCCCGTGTCTTACTAGCATGCTTAGGGTTGTTTTGCTCGAGTCTGTCACCCGTTACTTTCTGTTACTATATTTCTATCATGTTCTGGGGCTCGATGTTAAACAACAATCTGTTAATCTTGAGGTAATAATAATTTTCTGATAAGGCACCGGCAGGAGGCCCGGCGTGGTTTTGAGGCCTGCTAGTGTCGACCCTAATTAGGAAAAGGGTCTTGTCTACTGATCCATGATGAGCGCACTAACCGCATGTGGGAAGCGAGTATGGGCGCCCCCCTCAATTTGATTCGATTCGCATCTCGTCCAAATCGCCACACTTAGTTCGGGCTTTCCATTTGATGCATGCATGTGCAGGTGCGAACCCTTGGCGCCAGGGTGGAACTTTTGTAGTCGGCATTTAGGGCGGCATGGTCTTAGAGTGCTATGAGGGTCCCCTTTTCTTCGTGGGGCTCGATTAGCCGCGCACGCACATCATGTGGTTCTTTGGGCTTGATGCGAAGAAGAGTTGAGTTGTGTTGAGTGCCTCGCTTGGTGGGTTAGCTCCCCGCCTGGCGGGTCATTCTTACGTGTACGGCCAAATTGGTGCATCCCTGCAGGGTTAAATCTTCTCGAGAAGCCGTGTTTTCCGCGGTTATGGATTACTTGGTGAAAGTACTGGCTAACAAGTACTCAGAACAACTTACACCTAACTAATGATAACTTGATTAGTAATAGGCTTATTTACGCAACAATCTGAACCATCACTAATCCAACTGTGTGAGTTATCCTTGGATTGCTTCTTTGGATAAGGGGCGAGATCCAGGATGGGTTTGTTTGGAGTTAGTTGGTAGTTGGTTACGATACGCTATCTTATCCCTTTTCTGATAGCCGGAAGTTGTAGCATGTTTCTGTAGTTGGTTAGGGCAGCCAGTTGCAGCATCTTTTATATCCCCTTCCTTCCGTTGAACCCAAAGCATCTGTGCTTGGTGTTGACGGGTTACACTTTGGTGAATTGTCAGTCTTGCTTGCCAGTACGTTTATGTACTGACCCCGTTGGGGCTGTGGTTTTCGCAGACTACGTTTCCGAGGATCCCCATGGAGGCTACTACGTGGAGTATGACGAGGCTGCTGACGAGTAGATAGCGGACCCGGGCAGGATCCGAGACTTCGTGGATGGGCTCCGTCTTTTCGTTTCCGGCCTCTTAGGCCTATTTGGTTCTTGTCTGTACTCAGACATGTTGAATGCTTCCGCTGTGATGTAATGATGAATTGTTGGGACACGTGTCCTCTGGATGAGTGTATTTGCTATCTCTGCTCTAATGAGAGCTTTTTGCAACTTATTTCAATCTTTTGTGTCGTAGAGATCTGTTGTGATATCACTTGTTCCAATGCCGTTGACGTACCATGTGTGTATGTTTTGAAGTACGTCAACGGAAGTATCTGGATTTCTATGGGATGGTTTGCGCAGACGATGAATAGTAAGGGAATGGTTGTCACACATTTACGTGTTGGCCTGCTCATATTGAGATGCGGGTGCCGGTATGCCCCGTAAGCCATTTATCTACTGTTTAACGGACTGTGAGTATCCCCTAGAAGTCCGGGTGCGACAATCTACAAGGATGGCCTATTATATGCAGTGACAGCGCAAGGGAAAATTCTCACCTTCAATCTCAGAGGCCCTGTGGTCACTACAGAGTTAGTTATGGACACTACAAAAGACTATTTATATGAAAATGTTTATATTGCCCAGGCTCCATGTGGCGGTCTACTGCAAATCTGGAGAACCCAAGAGGCTAGTGAGTATGTTGAAGATGCTGACCCTGCAACAGATTTGACTAATACCAGGAATATCAAGATATTTAAAGTTGACACCATGGCTGAGAAGCTTGTGGGAATAGATAGCTTGGATGATCATGTGTTTCTTTTTGGGCACAACCAGACACTTTGTCTGAGTGCTGCTAAGTATCCGCATCTAAGGCAAACCATGCCTACTTTACAGATGATTGTGAGCCGTATCTTTTTGGATGGAAGAACAAGAGTCGTGATATTGGAATCTATGAATTGGCAAATAACAGTTGTGAGGAACTTGTGTCCTGTAGCACCCTACCTTTTAATAAAGATAGAACACCTGTGTATCCTGCTATTCCCGGGATCTCTGATAGCATACACATGACAAAATGAAATATTCATTGCAATAACATCATTCTACATCGTTGATCCAGTGGATAAGAAATAAAATAGCCTTACAACTGGCATAGCCATCATGGACTAGACCTAATAACAAAGTTTCAAAGTAAACGTAGCGGAAACAAATCATCAATGAGCCTTCTTCATCTTCATGCGCCACAGGAAGAACATGTTGGCGATAGACTCAAGATCCTAAACGAAATACTCACTCGTCTTCAAATTCATCTGCACGTTGGAATATGCAGCCCCCACATGGGAGGAAGTCAGTACAAACAATGTACTGGAAAGTGACACTTGTATGGTGGCAGTTTTGAGGAATAACTAGCTACATGATATTTGGCTGGTGGAGTCTGGGCTATTTGCATAAAGCCAGTTTTGTCCTATATTTGATAAACCATTGAAAAATCTTTAGAAATCAACATGGGTAGACACACCATGTAGTTTGATAAAGGCATCATTGGTAGACACACCATGAAGTTTGATAAAGTCATCATGGGTAGACACACCATGAGTTTGAAAAGTCATCATGGGTAGACACACCATGAGTTTGAAAAGGTAGCACAGAGGGGTAGACACACCATGTGATCTAGGAAAAAGGTTTCTACCATGTTTTAATTCATTAAAAAAAGATGAGGAGATCCTTCAGCATCAACTATGTCTAGTTTGCTCAAATTGCCCATAACCGGGGATACAGCTAAGATCTTAGTTTTTAACTCTGCAGAGGTTGTGCACTTTCACCTTGAGACTCATTTTCCCCGAGAGAAGAATGAGACAAGATCTTTGGGAAGAGGGATTCAACCATACCAGTATTGACTCATTGCTCCTAAAATTCTACCACCACTTGTCAATACAACAGGAGTAACCCCCACATTTTACTTAATCTTGGCAGAGCCCATATTACCTCAAGGCTGCACTAGAAGCTAACTATACATTGAAGACCTACAGATCGCTTTATTCCTAGGTGGCAATCCACAAGTGTACCCTCATGTGACAACCACCACATCCATGGCCCTGGGAGTGACCCACGTGACAACCACCATGGACATGGCCCTGAGTAGCCACTCAACATAATCCAAGCAATTATCAATCCACCCAGGTGTTTCATTGGGTTGTTAAATTTCAATTCCCAAAGTACCACAACCCAATAAATAGCAGCAGTTGTGATATTGTTCTAGTATAGCTAAACTAGTACCTAGCAGGGGTTTCAGGTTGGCTACACACTACTAGGTGTTCTGAGCATAGCATATACTTGGAAAATAATAAGATCACCTATCATGCACACTACTGAAAACACTAATGCATTTGAAAACAAAAGTAGGACATGAGTATCACTTGCCTTGTGGGAGTTGGTATAGACACACTCTCTTTAAAAATAGATCGCTGCTCTCCGTACAATCTAAACAATACAAATAAATAACAATAAACAAGCAATTCACAAACATACAAACAAATACAACAAAATACAATACAAAAGCATCACAAGTTATTCAACTTGATTGGTGTTAACATGGATAAGTATTTGACACATAATTCAATATGCAAAAAGAATTATGATGAGATGGTTATTGTTTAGTCTTGTATGGACAAGTTCAAGGTTTATCACAATAATTCAATTTACAAAAAGAATTATGGTAAAAGGTTTTAGGGCTATGGGTTTCTGGTCCAAAAGTTATTGTCACGTGTGGTTAACATACAATTGGTGTTGGTATTTAGTTTACAATTCTATTGGAATAAAAGTGATTTGTGTGATGTAGTGTATTCAATGTTTTATTGGATACAAACGATCAACATAAAGTCATAGGAAAAAGAATGAGTACAATGAAGTTTAATGATTATGAGATATGACCTTGAAATTAGAAAGATATGAGATCGAGTTTGAAGTCATGTAGAGTAGAAGGATTCAATTTAATTCGGATTATTTTTTTTGTGCCAAAATCACTCAACCACTCAAAAGAAAATTTGAAAATTTCATAGTAGGCATACATGGGAACTAATGATGTAGAAGTGTCCTACATGTTTTATAGATTCTCTAGACAAATTTGGATAAATAGAACACGACATATGTATATTTTTTTGTTCGGCAATTTTCTGTATAAAATTAAACGATACAAAATTTAACTGGCGTGTGTAAATTATAATGGAATTTTAAAATCTAGGTTTTAGTATTTCCACCTTTTATCTCTAATAGTTTTATAATTAGTTGTACATATGTGTAATTGTGCATGTACAAAGTTTACTAGTATCTCAAGTGTACATGAATTTCTCTATACGGGACTTTTTTTTTTGACATATCTCTATACGGGACTGGTGTCATGTGTGTGCGACTTCATGGAATGTATATGTCGTTTTGGCATTGACCTACACATTCTTTTTGCTAAAACATGCATAAGACCTAGCTATTGTACACTGAAGCGACAAACCTGATTGCAAACAAGAGTTACGAAGAAAAGGCACGAGCAGCTCACCGGCGGGAGTTGGATATTAGTCGCCAAAGACATTTGTGCGGGACGACGGCTGCTCGGCCATGAACGGGCTCGTCGAAGGGGCGTCACCGGAGCTCGGTGATTTGACAAGGGCTACTGGCGGACGACGGAGAAGACATAGCTGGCCACAGCGACGACCTGATCGCTCGGGAAAGAGTACGTGGGCGAGGTCACCTGAGTGGGGTGCGCGCCGGAGAGGTCTGGCCGTGGACGTTCACTAGTGGAAACAACCCCTTTCGTCCAGGGGGCCAGGGGGCACCTGTCCCGGTTGCAACCAAATCCGGGACAAATGTTATGCATTGGTCCCGGTTTGTGAGCCCGAGGCAACAGAAATCGCCTGGGGGCATTGGTCCCGGTTCGTGGGGAGATATTGGTCCCGGTTCGTGGCATGAACCGGGACCAATGCCTAGCCGCAGGCCACGTGGCACGCACATGGGCATTGGTCCCGGTTCATTCCACAAACCGGGACCAATGTCCCCCCTTCCCCTATATATACTGCCCCAGCCCCCCCTTCCATCTTTTTTTTTGCTTGGAGGTGTGAGAGAGGTGGGTGTTAGTGTGTTTTATTTTACTATGCACACGAGGTGTTCGACGAAATTCCCGAGCCACACATAAGATCACTGAAAATGGTATCTTCGACCGAGCTTAACAAACTTATCTTTTTCATCTATAACTGATACATAAAAAAGTAATATTTGTCGATGTATTGTGGTCATTTCTGTATTAATATGTTATTGTAATGTATTTTGTTAAACTTAATTATACGATGCAGATGGATGCACGGCAGCGATGGATGTACGGTGACCAACGCACTTCCGAGTATATGGCAGGCCTGAATGCATTTCTTGTTGTAGCTCAAGCGAACAAAGATAATGGCTTTATGTGTTGCCCATGTGTTGATTGTCGGAACGTCCGAGAGCACTCTTCCGAAAGAATCCTTCACGGCCACCTACTTCGAAGAGGTTTCATGCCCAGCTATAATTGCTGGACCAAGCATGGAGAAATAGGGGTTGTGATGGAAGACGATGAAGAAGAAGAAGATCATTTGTTCCCTTAATACGACGATACTGCAATGGAAGATAATGCAGAAGAAGGAGGTGATCAAGAACAGGCATCAGAGGAGCCCGATGATGATTTTGGCCGAGTTATTGCTGATGCAAGGGAAGACTGTGAAAGTAAATTGGAGAGGTTGAAGCTGGACAACATGTTACAGGATCACAAAAAGTTGTGTACCCAAATTGCGAAGATGGTAGCACAAAGCTCGGTACCACACTGAAGTTGCTGAAATGGAAGGCACAGAACGGTGTGACTGACAAGGCATTTGAGAGTTTACTTCAACTAATGAAGCCAAAACTTCCAAAGGATAACGAATTGCCTAAGAGTACGTACGAAGCAAAGAAAGCTCTCTGCCCTCTAGGATTAGATGTGCAGAAGATACATGCATGCATTAATGACTGCATCCTCTACCGCGATGAGAAGTACGAGAATTTGGATGAATGTCCAGTATGCACTGCACTGCGGTATAAGATCAGAGCAGATGACCCTGGTGATGTTGACGGCGAGCCCCCCGTAAGAGGGTTCCTGCTAAGGTGATGTGATATGCTCCTATAATACCACGGTTGAAACGTCAGTTTAGAAACAAAGAGCATGCTAGGTTGTTGCGATGACACAAAGAAGACCGTAAGAAAGACGGAAAGTTGAGACACCCCACCGATGGATCGTAGTGGAGAAAGATCGAGAGAGACTTCCCGGAATTTACAGGAGAGGTGAGAAACTTATGGTTTGGTCTAAGTACAGATGGCTTTAATCTTTTTGGGGAGCAGAGCTCCAGTCATAGCACCTGGCCCGTAACTCTATGTATGTACAACCTTCCTCCTTGGTTGTGCATGAAGCGCAAGTTCATTATGATGCCAGTTCTCATCCAAGGCCCGAGGCAACCTGGCAACGACATTAATGTGTATCTAAGGCCATTAGTGGAAGAACTCTTACAATTATGGGGCAAACCAGGTGTACGTGTGTGGGATGAGAACGAACAAAAGCCATTTAACCTACGGGCGTTGCTTTTCGTAACCATCAATGATTGGCCTGCTTTTAGTAACATTTCCGGACATACAAACAAGGGATACAATGCATGCACACACTGTTTAAATAAGACTGACAGTGTTTTTTTTGGATAAATGTAAAAAGGTTGTATACCTGGGGCATCGTAGATTTCTTCCGATCAAGCATCCCGTAAGAAAGAAAGGAGGGAAGCATTTCAGAGGTGAGGCAGATAACCGGAAGAAGGTTGAGCTCCGTAGTGGTAATGATATATTCGATATGGTCAAGAACCTAGAAGTAATCTTTGGTAAGGGTGCTGGCAGCCAACCAGTTCCGAACGGCCCTGATAAGCGTGCACCCATGTGGAAGATGAAATCTATATTTTGGGAGCTACCCTATTGGAAAGTTTTAGAGGTCCGGTCTTCGATCGACATGATGCACGTGACAAAGAATCTCTGCGTCAATCTGCTATGCTTCCTGGGCGTGTATGGGAAGTCAAAAGATACGCCAGAAGCACGGGAGGACCAGCAACGTATGAAAGAACCAAGCAACAAGCACACGGATACAGAGCGCCATTACTTAAGCAGCTACGCTCTTACTAAAGCAGAGAAGGAAACATTTTTTGAAGTCCTTTACAGTATCAAGGTTCCGTCTGGATTCTCGTCGAATATAAAGGGGATAATAAACATGGCAGAGAAAAAATTCCAAAACCTAAAGTCTCATGACTGCAACGTGATTATGATGCAGTTGCTTCCGATTGCATTGAGGGGGCTTCTACCGGAAAATGTTCGAGTACCCATTGTGAAGCTATATGCATTCATGAACACAATATCTCAGAAGGTAATCGATCCAGAAATTCTTGCAAGATTACAGAGGGATGTGGTCCAGTGTCTTGTTAGTTTTGAGTTGGTGTTCCCACCATCATTCTTCAACATTATGACTCATCTCCTGGTTCACCTATGTGAAGAGATTCATATTCTCGGTCCGGTATTTCTACACAATATGTTCCCCTTTGAGAGGTTCATGGGAGTCTTGAAGAAATATGTTCATAACCGTGCTAGGCTAGAAGGAAGCATCTCGAAGGGCTATGGAACAGAGGAGGTCATTGGGTTTTGTGTTGACTTTATTCCTGACCTTAAGACGATTGGTGTTCATGAATCGCGGCATGAGGGGAGACTGGGGGGGAGGAACGCTGGGAAAGAAAACAATGATACCCAGGGACGGGCATTCTTTCACCAAAGCACACTACACAGTTCTACATTATTCGATGTTCGTGGCTACATATCTCGAGGAACACAAGAATATTGTACGCTCCACAAACCCGGGGAAGTATGACTCATGGATTAAACGCAAACACATGGAGACTTTCGGAAGTTGGTTGCAAACACATCTTATAAATGACACCACTGTTGAAGATCAGCTGTACATGTTGGCAGGGTCACCATCTTCGACTATTGGGAGTTTTCAAGGGTACGAGATAAATGGGAATATATTTTACACGATCTCCCAAGATAAGAAGAGCACCAACCAAAACAGTGGTGTCCGCTTTGATACAAAAAACGAGAATGGAAAAAATGACACATACTATGGTTACATAGAGGAGATATGGGAACTTGACTATGGACCTTCTTTTAAGGTCCCTTTGTTCAAGTCCAAATGGGTCAACCTGAATGGAGAAGGGGTAAAGGTAGACCCGCTTTATGGAATGGCAAAAGTGGATCTCAACAATATTGGTTACAATGACGAACCATTCGTCCTAGCCAATGATGTGGCTCAGGTCTTCTATGTGAAGGACATGTCCTCCAGACCGAAAAAAGAAAAAATAAGCAAACAGATTCATCATACGATGAGCCGAAGCGTCACATAGTTCTTTCAGGGAAAAGAAACATCGTGGGAATCGAGGACACGACAGACATGTCAGAATATTATAATAAGTTTGTTGAAATTCCACCCTTCACAGTGAAAGCTGACCACACCATCCCGTTAAATAATGAAGATGCTCCATGGTTACGGCCGAAGCGATCATAAGCAAGGGACAAGGGTTCATGGACCATCTCTACACGAAGAAAATTAAGAAGACTAGATAGGGATGTTGTTGGTGATGTGTAATAATAAACGTGGAATACATGATCATAGTTCTGTTTGACCAATAATTTGTATTGACCGGTCAAAAGCTGACAACTATGACCAGCCTGACTTCATTATTATCCCAACCAGTGGCACACCCACCCACTTTTCTGTTTCTCTCTCCTCTGTCTGTTGGTGACGTGTAATAATAAACGTGGAATACATGATCACATAGTTCTGTTTGACCAATAATTTGTATTGATCGGTAAAAAACTGACAACTATGACCAGCCTGACTTCATTATTATCCCAACCAGCGGCACACCCACCCACTTTTCTGTTTTTCTCTCCTCCGTCTCGTCCATTGGGATGTGCGCTGCACACAGGGCCGCTATAACCAGCCTTGTGTGCAGCCGCGCATACGGAAGGAGCGCAACGGCCGACACATATTTCCCCTTTATCCCCGACCCCTCGCTTGAGAACAGAGCATACGTCATGTCGTGCATTCGGTATGCATATATGCACTCAGTAGCCACGGATTCGTCATCCCCCCTTGAAGGTTTGATACATCATTCAGTTCATCGACCAAATACAAATCATCTGGATTTGTCATCATACGTCCGACCGTTCTTTTGATTCGCCATCATACGTCCGACAGTTCTGTTCTACATCCCCCTGTATGCTCTGGACTCACTCGGAGGATCACAGGAGAAAACAAAAATAATACAAGATAAAACAAAATGAAAATAATATAAAACATAAAGGAAAACAATAGAAAACAAAATAAATGATGAAGATTGTTCATGGTTGGGGCGAAATCCGAACAAAGTGACACAGAAGAAGAAGACGCAAACCGAAAAACTCTAGAAACTGATTTGTGGTTTTGTACGTAAACACTCTACGGCCAGTGAGACAAGGAGTCTGTTAATTATGTTGCTATTAATGTAATTTTTACTAATTTTAAAACAATATAAGATATTTATATTCAAATTATATGCAAATAGTAAACTAATTAATAGTTTCAATAGTTAGAATAATTATCCGTCCTTACATGCATCGGGGGCGGCGGCGCGGCCACAGGCGGCCGGCCGTTTCTTGGGGGGGTAGCCTAGGTACTATAGGTGGCCGGGGGCGCACCGGCGCCGGCCTAGTCCTCCTCTTCGGAGGAGATGCAGTGGTGGGGGGCCGCACCCACAAGTGGGCAGGGAGCTGGGGGCGCCCGCCGGTGGCTGGGGAGGCATCTGGGGCGGCGGAGGCATCGGGGGCGGCAGCTCCTCTGGCGGCGGCAGCTCCTGCGTCGACCATTCGCCGCCGGTCCAGGCCTAGGTCATGCCGTAGTTGAGGCCCGGGGGCAGCGGCTATGGATCCGGCTGGTTCTTCGACGCCTCCATGGCGGCGTTCATCGTCTGCCACCACGGCCCCGGCGGTGGAGGGGGCGGCATCGCGTCGGCGTCGGCGCTGGCCAGGACCTTCTCCCACCGCTTAATATCGTCCTCGACGAGGGAGCGGCGGGAGGCCTCGTAGGCCTCCTCCATAGAGGCCTGCAGCTCGGGGTCCTCCTCATCGTCGAGGATGTCCTCCTCGAACCACAGCTCCGGCTCGCTGCCGGGCGGCGGCGCCGGGTACGTCTCGACGCTGGGCTCCTTCGGGGGTGTAGGGAAGTAGGAGCAGCGGCGCTGGTCGTGCTCCTGCTCGAACCAGACGTTCCAGTTCGGGGAGTTCCGCGTGTAGGCGGGGTCCCTGAGGAGGTGGGCCGGCAGGAGCGCGCGTCGGCGAGTTATCTCCTCTCGGGCGCCTTCATTGGTCGGGGACGGCGGCACCGGGATCCTCTGGGGGTCGAGTTGCCAGCCGTCCGGGAGGTGGACGTCCGACCAGAAGACCGGCGTGGCGTGGTCCCAGTGCCACGTCGCCTCCTCCTTCCGCACGTACCGGCGGAGCCTCTTGCCTGGCGCGGCGCGAGGCGGCGGATTGCGCGCTGCCGGAGGTGGTGCGGGGACGCCCGGGCCGCCCGGACCGAAGCCAATCGCCTCCCGCGACGGGGGAGGAGGGAAACGCCGCCGCCTCTCCGACCGGCGCCGCTGGAGGACCGGGCCTCGTGCTCATTATTGGCGCGCTTGAACCAGCGGCGGGGCGACATGGCTAGGGTTCGTGCTGGGAGCGGGGGTGTGCCGGTGTACGGGGCAGCGGGGCCCCTTTAAAAAGGACCCGGGGGGTTGGCATGCCAACCGGCGGCGAGAACGTGGCGGCGGTTGCAGGCGGCCATGAATGCGCGGGGAGAAAGCCGAGGCAGGGCGTGGGTTGGCATGCCAACCGGCGGCGAGAACGTGGCGGCGGTTGCAGGCGGCCATGAATGCGCGGGGGAAAGCCGAGGCAGGGCGTGGGTCGCTGGCCAGTGGGCCCTTTGATCGTTCGTCGCCACGCGTGGGGGAAGTGGGGGCGCGGGGAAGCCGAGGCGGCTGCTGGAGTCGCTGGCCAGTGGGCCTGATGGAGGGATGATAACCCGGTAGGCCAACGCCAAGGAGTAACTCGGCCCAAAGGACGCTGCACAAGACTCGGCTTAAGATAATGGAGTTTCTAGAAGGCCCAAGAACGTAGGCCTCGTAACCCGATTGTGGGTTCCGATAAGGAAGTTTAGGGTTTGTAAGCACTGTCCGGGTAGGATTCAGAGTACGCCTTGGAGAATAGGCCAGGGGGTCCGGATATTATATAAGCCGGCCCCTAGGGTTAGAGAGAGAGATCCAAGAATTCGAGCAATATCGCTAGGTATCGAGTATCCAGTGTAATACGAGAGTTGAGTTAGTATATCTAGATCGGAGACTTGGCGACTTGATTGCCGGCTACCAGATCGCATATCATCATGTTTTCCCTTGAGCTAAACCCTCTCCCAAACACCAGAGTCGATTTGCCCCAAGATAAGTTACCCCCGGTAACGTCTGCCGTGATTATCCCACGACAGTTGGCGCCCACCGTGGGGCCTACGTCCAAGGGTGTTTATATCACGGGAGAAGCTCGGAAGAACATGGAGAACCTCGTCATCGGCGAGATCTACACCGACCGCCAAGGAGAGAAGATGGTGGACGATTCCGGCTGGGGGCCAGAGTCGGATCTGCTCAAATCTGGATCTGTCGTAACAATCGGCCAGATCAACGTCTTCATCGGCATGGTACGTACGTCCGGTTCAATCCCTGACGATTTCGGATTTGATTCTGTGTCAGGGGAAGCCACCTGCGTCCAATCAGATAGGGAAGAATTGGTCGGGACGGTAGATCCGACAGAAAAGCCCCCCACGAAGAGGGAACAGCCGGAGGAGCCGGCATGGACCCCGCGTGTGGGGGTCGTGAGAGAAGATGATACCGAGTCCATCCTGCATCTGCTGGAGAACCGGTACGAGGAAAATAGCAGCGAAGAGGAAGAGTACGAATCTGCGCCAAGCATTACGCGCCAGGTTGCGGTTTACACGGCCCCGACGATCAATCTTAATCAGGGAAACGTGACCGCGGCCACAGTCGGAACAGCACCAGCAGTGGCCCAGCAGCAAGGTCCGGTTGACGGAAACCCGGTTCTCACCCGAGTTGACGGAGAATCGGCATCGGTTACCAGCCACGCGGCGGACAGCGAGTTGCAGGCAAACATGTTCGGATATCTAGCAAACCGGACGCCAGGGGCGGGTCCTTCAAACCCGCAACACCCGGCCCTATTCAACAACAACTTGATTCTGGATCCAACCGTTTTAGCCACAGTTATTACTCCGGAAAACGCGGCGGAACGTGTCAGAGATCTGGACGTAGCCCGCCATGCATGTGAGCAACAGAGGAGGCAAGTAGAAGCAGAAAGGCAGGGGATGGCCACCCGCCAACGTGAGCTGGATGCATTGGAAACCCGGCTCCGAGAAGAGACAACCAGGGTGCGTCAAAGGCACCAAACCATGTTACCAGCAACGGGTGGAGTTATAAACCCGACCAACCTATTTATCACACCTCAGGATCAACCGATTCCGGCAGCAAACCAAGGAACCATACAGCAACCTGCAACTGGAGGAGCACAGCCGGCAAACATACAAGCCGGGTTACCCACATTGCAGACTGGAGTCGCTGCCGGCAATACATTACCACCACCACCACCATCGCGATTTCGCACACCAGCAGGTCATTACAACAACCCCATGGATAATGTGTACGCAGCAACGCTCGCATTGAATCAAATCCCCGTGAGAGAGTCACCCCACGCGGAGCAGACCCGACGGGCGATCGAGTTATTGCATACGGCAGTAGCACAGCAAGTTAATTACCCGGATCACAAAAGCGGGATGCATGGGACACCATATGTCAGCCAACAACGAGCTAATACCGGCAATATCCAGACAAGTTCAGCGCGGCGGAGGGAAGAGCAGCAGCAAATGCCTCCTCCTCCCCGCGTTCAGGCAGTACCAGCAGCATCAGCAGCACAACCTATCGTGGACAGTTCCAGAGCCAGGAGGGCCGCGGCCGGGTCTGCGGTGCATGGGCCACCAGCCGTACCGCGTCCAGCTGCACCTCCCGCAGGATCACATGTTTCCCGGGTGAGACCAGTTCCGACTAATCTCGCTGGGCCTAAGTGTCTGTCGGATAACATCAGAGCTGAGGCTTACCCGGATAAATTCAAGGAACCGGGTAAAGTTGTGAATTATGAGCCGACTATGGATCCAGAAACATGGTTGAGCAGTTATGAGATGGCTATGTCGATTCACAATGCATCAGAAAATCTTCAAGCCAAGTTCATGTACTTAATGATGTCAGAAGGAGCAGCAAAGTTATGGTTTAATAATTTACCGGAAGGATCTATCAAGTCATGGGAGGAGTTGAAAACTGCGTTTATCAAGCACTTTCATGGGACGTGCAGAAAGCTATTTACTATTGATGACCTAGAGCGATGTGCACAAAAGAAAGGAGAATCGGCGCGCAGCTGGGTGCGCCGGGTTATGGAGATACTACACTCCTCTACGGATATTCAGCCCAAAGATGCGCTACAAGCTATGGCAAAGACGTGCAAGTACAAACCTTTAGTGCAAAAGTTAACTCGCATGAAATCTAGTCGAAATGCTTCAGAGGTTACGATGGGAGAGCTAATGGATGCATGCAATAAACACGCTGCAACGGATACTACAGAAGAGGATGTCGATGACAAGAAAGCAAAAGCAAATACAAATAATAGTGGAAGAACCGGCAATGGATCAACGCCGGGTAACAATGGAGGTAACAATGGGAACAACCAGAACAAGCGCCCGTTTGAGGGAGGCTCCGAGTTTGTCGCTAGCACAGAAGCCGGGTCTTCGAGACCTAGGGCAGAAGGAAATTTCAATACTGGAAACCACAACGGAGGAAATTATCAAGGACCGCCGAGGCCGGGTAACAATTGGGATATCTTCAGAATGGCGTGCCCAAAGCACAGCAGGAACGGTAGGCCGGCTAACCACTCATTGGAGCAGTGCGCGGACCTACAGAGATGGAAGAATGAGGAGATAAACAAGGCCATGCGAGGTGCAGGTCGGGGAGGAGGACCGGGTCCGGGTGGAAACCCGGGCAATGGCCCACCCCCAGCCGGTAACCCGGCAGGCGGAAATCCGGGTAACAACCAAGGGGGAGCTGGAGGTTTCCAAGCTAACCCCAAGCAATTGGGACAATATCACGTGCATACCACAGGAATTTCTAACAAGGATAAAAAGATACTGAAACAAGCAGTAAACTCGGTTTCTTCGGCTGTCCCGAGATACCTGAGATGGTCAGAGCAGGACGTAACATGGAGCAGAAGAGATCACCCGGAAAGGATAGAACACCCGGGAGTCTTAGCATTGGTGGTGGCACCTCAGGTTAATGGTTATGAGCTTAAAAAGGTCCTAATGGACGGTGGAAGTAGCATCAATATCTTGTATTGGGAAACCTTTCTACGCATGGGTCTCAAGGAGTCTCAGCTGCAGAAGAGTTCAACGGTTTTTCACGGGATTGTGCCGGGTCACTCAGCGTGCCCCGAGGGAAAGATCACATTGGAGGTAGCTTTTGGAGAATCAAAGGATAATTATCGAGTCGAGTGGCTTACTTTCGAGGTGGTTAAGTTGCGCAGTCCTTACCACGCGCTATTCGGATGGCCGGCTTATGCCAAGTTCATGGCCAGGCCGTGTTATGTGTATCTACAACTAAAAATCCCGGGCCCCAAGCAGACCATCACCATACACGGGAGCCGGGATATAGCAGCTGAGTGCGATGAAGGAGACGCAGCCATGGCGGAGCAAGCTTGCAGAAAAGAGGAACTTAAGTATTACCGGTCTCAAGTAGACCCGGATGACAGAACAGCGTTAAAAAGACCAAATACTGAAGATGAGAGAGCAAAATTCAAGGCAGCACAGGACACCAAGATGGTAGCTTTTGTCGAGGGTGATCCCTCTAAGCAATTTTCTATAGGATCTAACTTGGACAGCGAGCAGGAGAAAGCACTTGTGGAGTTCATTCGTTCAAATCAGGATGTGTTCGCCTGGACGCCTAGCGATATGCCGGGTATCCCCACAAAGTTGGCAGAGCACAGTTTGCACGTCGATCCCAAGTCCAGACCCGTGAAACAAGGCTTGAGAAAGATGAATGAGGAAAGAAGGAAAGCTATAGGGGAAGAAATTGCTCGGCCGCTGACAGCCGGCTTTATTATGGAAGTGTTTCACCCGGACTGGTTAGCAAATCCGGTTCTCGTGATGAAAAAGACCAATGAGTGGAGGATGTGCATTGATTACACGAGTCTCAACAAGCATTGCCCAAAGGATCCGTTTGCTCTACCAAGGATAGATCAGATCATAGACGCAGTAGCTGGCAGCGACTTATTATGTTTCCTGGATGCATATTCCGGATATCATCAAATCAAGCTCAAGAAGGAGGATTGGGAGAAAACATCATTCGTAACCCCTTTTGGGGCCTTTTGTTACAAGACAATGACATTTGGACTGAAGAACGCTGGCGCAACCTATCAACGGTGTATTCAGAAGTGCTTCGAGGACCAAATTGGACGCAACGTACATGCTTACGTAGACGATGTGGTGATCAAGACCAGAAAGGCGGAGACATTTATTGACGATCTAAAGGAAACGTTCAAGAACTTGAGAAGGTATCAGATGAAACTCAACCCGACAAAGTGCGTTTTTGGAGTTCCAGCTGGGAAATTACTCGGCTTTATCGTTTCTGAGAGAGGAATTGAAGCAAACCCGGACAAAATCAAAGCTATCCAGAGCCTGAAAAAGCCGGAAAATTTGAAAAATGTTCAGAAGCTCACAGGGTGCATGGCAGCGCTCAGCCGGTTTATATCCAGACTCGGAGAAAAGGCGATACCCTTGTACCGGCTCTTGAAAAAATCTGATAAATTCGTATGGGATCAAGAGGCGGACGAGGCGTTCGAGGCACTAAAAAAGCAGCTATCTGAGGCACCAGTCCTAGCAGCTCCGGGTCCTAAAGAGCCTATGTTATTATACGTTGCAGCAGGCTACGTCAGTGAGGTATTATCAGAGGCAAAATAGCGCTATCCACATTGGCAAAAGCTGGTTTTCGGGGTCTTCATGGCCAGCCGGAAATTGAAGCCATATTTTCAGGAACACCCCATAACAGTGGTTAGTTCTATACCAATGTCGGATATCATCAGAAACTCGGATGCAACAGGTAGAATAGCCAAGTGGGCGATCGAGATGGGGGATTATCATATCAATTACGAGCCAAGGTCAGCAATTAAATCTCAAGCTCTAGTCGATTTTATTAATAATTGGACACACACAGGCATGCCTACCATGGCTCCAAACTCCGAGTCTTGGATCATACACTTTGATGGCTCCAAGCAATACGAGGGGTCAGGAGCTGGAGTGGTGCTAACATCACCCAAAGGAGACAAGTTGAGCTACGTGCTGCAGATTCATTTTGATTGTTCCAACAACGTGGCCGAGTATGAGGCCTTATTGGACGGCTTAAAGGTAGCCAAGGAGATGAATATTAAGAGGATACGATGCTTTGGAGATTCGGACCTTGTGGTACAGCAGGTCTCAGGAACTTGGGATAGAAAAGATGCAACTATGGCAGCATACCGCAGAGAGGTTGATAGAGTTGCCGGGTGTTTCTCCGGGTACGAGGTGGAGCACATAGACAGAAGAAAAAACGAGGCAGCAGATGCACTCGCCAGACTCGGCTCGCGCAGAGAGCCGGTTCCACCTAATGTTTTCCTGGATGAACTATGGCGACCATCAGTTAAAACCGAGTCTGAGGAAGAACTGGCAAATCAAGACCCGGATTTGGAGCTCGTGGCCACAGTACGTGCTGTTCCCGAGTGGACAGAGCCGTTCTTGGCCTACCTATCACGGGGCGAGTTACCACAGCAGGAAGTATTAGCAAGACAAATTCTGAGGCGAGCAAAAGGATATTCTATCATCAACGGAGAGTTATACAAGAGAAGTGCAGCAGGAGTCTTTTTGCGCTGTGTAGCACCAGAAGAAGGCCGACAGATCCTCAAGGAAATCCATGAAGGTGATTGTGGGCATCATGCATCCACAAGATCCCTGGTGGCCAAAGCTTATCGACATGGTTTTTTCTGGCTCACGGCCCTAGCAGACGCGGAGCGCTTGGTGGCAAGGTGTGACGGATGTCAAAGGTACGCTCGCCAAACCCATGTGCCGGCTATGGAACTACGGACTATCCCGTTAACTTGGCCGTTTGCTGTTTGGGGTATGGACATGGTTGGCCCCTTTCACATGTCACCTTGCAAAAAGACGCACCTCTTGGTGGCCATTGACAAGTTTACCAAGTAGGTTGAGGTTATGCCAGTTACCAACTGTGAAGCAATTACAACAGTCAAGTTCCTGAAAAGGGTTCGGGTATCCCCATAGCATAATTACCGACAATGGAACCAATATGGGTGTCCTAGCATAATTACCGACAATGGAACCAATATGCCCCTTGGCGAGATGGAGAAATTTTGTGGTAACAATGGAATCCGGCTTGACATAGCTTCCGTGGCCCATCCACAGGCTAATGGACAAGTGGAGAGGGCAAATCAAGAGTTGCTTCGTGGATTAAAGCCACGATTGCGAGTTCCGTGTATCAGAGCTGCTGGTGCATGGGTCGAAGAGTTACCTGCATTGGTTTGGGGTATAAACACAACGCCTAACAGATCCACTCAGATGACACCGTTTTTCATGGTTTATGGCGCAGAGGCGGTGTTGCCGAGTGATATCATCCATGACTCGCCTCGAGTGTCGGCTTACGTCGAGGTAGAGAACGAGAAGACCCGGCAGGACGCCGTGGATATGCTAGAAGAAGAAAGGGAACAAGCACTGGAAAGATCAGCCATATATCAGCAGGATCTGCGGAGATATCATAGCCGGCGCGTGAAAACCCGGGTCTTCCAGGAAGGAGACCTGGTTCTGCGCCTGGTACAGTCAAAAGAAGGAAAACATAAGTTATCACCGCCATGGGAAGGGCCGTTTATCATAAGCCGGAATCTGCACAATGGATCGTATTACTTGATAGATAAAAGGGAAGAGTCGGCTACGGTTAACGACACCGCTCATACCACTTCATCTGTGCAAGAGAAAGAAAGACCATGGAACGTAGCTCAGCTGCGTCCCTACTATACCTAGTATAGACCAGACTCACAAGTGGAATTACACGATGTAACAGGCAGCAGGTTTCAGACGCACTCTTTTCCCATCCAGGGTACCTAAGGGGACTGGAGGGTTTTTAATGAGGCGGCTTGCTGACCTAACTTTCTCATATCAATAAAGAGATGGTTACGCAAGTTTTATTCTTCTGTTATGTTTTTATTTTTCTTCCAGGTAAGTATTATTTATTGTTTTCTTAGTGCGTTAGTTTCTTTAGTATGTTGCATATATTTAGGTCTTGGGGGCTGATTGCTTGAATAGCACAGTTACAAACTCAAAGACCCGGCCATGATGCCTATGAGTTATAAGGACCGATTACTCGCAAACGAGTACGGCTGCAATCTTATAACCGGACAAAGGAGCCAAATTTCTTGACTTTTCTTACTTAAGCTCGATGTGACTCGCACTAAAGTGGCATGATTTGCTCGCTTATGATTACAATCAGCCATGATGCCCAATGGGACTTGCCTGACCCTGTTTTCGTACAGATGTAACAACATGGTATCCACGCGAAAGCCGGCTTATAGTACAAGAGAGTCAAAAGGGTCATCTAAACCACAAGTTATGCAGAGTACAAGGTTAATAACCGGAAACTCAAAGTCTATCAAGCATAACTTCAAAAACCTATGTGAAACGGCTCTAGGTTTTGGGCTTAGCAGAAACAATTTGTTTTCTTTGAGAAACCTCACACCCCAGACTCGGAATTTCGGGCCTTGGGGACTGGGAATTTTGAACAAAGAGGCAAGTTACCTAGCTATTAAGCACAACAACCCAAAAATCCGAGTCTTGGGGACTTGGGGACTTAGAGAAAAGTCCACCTGTCAAAACCCACCAAACTCGGAAACTGGGTCTCGCAAAAGGAACCATAAAGAAAGTCGGAGTATCAAGAGTAAATAAGCTCAAAGGCAGATAGATATCAAATTCATCCAAAGGCCGGAAGGGCCAGGAAAGCTATTAAAGCTTCATAATGTATTTACATGATGCGATGATAGTATCAAAAGTGCACATCTGCACTAACAAAAGAATATCTGTCTTTACAAGGGCATCGAGAGAACAAGGTGTTAGGATGGCATCAGGTAATAATTCACTCGGCCTCCTGAGTCGGATCCACACCCTTACCCTTGCCCTCCGGGTCTTGTTCTGGGGTTTTCTTAGAAGAGTTCCCAGCATCATCATCCGGTTTTTCAGCATCAGGACGAACAGGTGGACGGACAGCTGGCGTAGAGGAAGTTGGTGCTGATTGCAATTCGGCTTCCCTCTTTGCAGCTTCCTCCCTCCTCCTGGCCGAGTGCATTCCACTTTTCTAAAATGTCGAAAGGCACGTGCGTATCTTCCTTCACAGCCTTGTCCTTAGCATCGTATGGAGACATAAACCTACTCAAGTCCATACTGTCGGCAAGAGCAGTTGCCGAGTGACGTACCTCGGATTGCACGGCTTTGAAATCCTTGGGGGAAAACCTAGAGCCATCTGCCTTGAATTCTGGAAATCCGGCCACCACCGTTGCCGGCTCAAGCTTAGGAAAATAAGCTTTCGCAAGCATAAGTCCCCGGGTCATCCCAACCCGGCATGCTGAGCGTTTCCAGAGCTCAATCCATGCAGGGACAGTAGAGCATGCATGGATTAGGGTCTCCATACCCGGATAGAGTTCAGTCGGCCACTGAATGGCGTCTAGTATCCACTTGGTGCCGGCACAATACCTCCGGAGGACATTCTTCAATCTCTTTACCTTTTCGATATCATCTTCTTCTGAAGGCGCAAGGTTGGAAGATGCAATATGAACAACAAAGGTTACATCAAAGTATTCCGGGTATCATGTATCAAGAAAACAAGAAACCAAGGCACGAACCAGTAAGTAGCGAAATCTCACCAACGAGGACATGATAAGTGTCGGCCACTTGGGCTGATAACTTCTTCAGCGCAGCTTGAGCAGTGGTGTATTTCTCTTTGTATTTTGTGACATCTTTCTCCAAGGCTGCCACCTCGGACTCAAGTGCTTCCCTTAGCTTTATCTCGGTGTCCAGGAGCTGCTTGGTCTTGTCCAAAATCTCCTCGGACCGAGACGCCTACGCCTAAAATAATGGAAGGTTAAACATTAGTCGGATATCACAATCAGCCGAGTATTGCAAGGAGTACCGAGTGTAACTTCGACAAGTTAGACTCGGAACTTGGGGACTAGGTGGACACTATGAGATATCAACTAACGTACCTGATGCTCCGCGGCCATGCGCTCCAACATGCTGCTCTCTGAGGCCTTCATGGCGAGGAGGACGCTCATCATTTGGTCGAAGGAATGGTTGCCCGAGTTGGAAGACCCGGGGACTTGATAACTCGGAGTGGAGGGTTTCTCCTTTGCAGGGGAAGGTACCCCAGTCGCCCGAATGTCGGGGCTCGGTACGCCTCCTCCTGTGCCCAAGAAGGTGGCTTCTTCCTCCTCGCGTGCATGTGAGGCTATCGGGTACTCGGCTTCCTGATCAGCCGGGCGTGTCGGTGACATTTGTTGTTCTTCGTCGCCAGTTGCATCCGTCATATCATCAATCGGTTTCTCTTTACCCGGGTCATCGGTCTCCATATTTTCTTGGTCACTGATTGTGACCGTGGCTCTGTGGACAGTATAAAAAAGCGGTTAGCATGTAGACTGGAGAAAATTATGGCAAAGTGATGGAACATTAGGAGAAGAACCTTACCCGGGATTCACCGCGAAATCCGAGGGAAACGCGCTGCTGGACCCGGATGAAGCTGATAAATATCAAGAGAATAAGGCATGGAACTGCCCTATTAAAAGATGATTCGAAAAGAAAAAGAATTCGATATTTTGGAAAGGATTGAAAGATACCAGCGCATCGAGGAGGGGACGATGGAATACCCGGATTAAGTGCGGATTCACCCGGAAAGTTCCGGGTCATCCTGCGCTTGGTCACGGGCGGATCCTTCAAGTACGGCCAGTTAGACAACTCTCGGTTTAACTCGCACATGTTAGCAAAGGAGTACGGTTTAGAAGCAAGGGAACGGTATGGCACCTTAAAGACGACCCCTCGGGGTTTCCTCTTTGCTCCGACCTTGACTGTCGGCTCAGCTTCATCTTCATCGCTTGCTGTTTCCACCTTGCCTTCCGGTTCTTCTTCTTCTTCTTCGTCCTTGTCCTCTGGCTCTGGAAGTTGCCAAGGTATATTGTCGGAAAAACAGAGAATAAACAGCAATGAGCTTGCATAGTCTAAGTGAAACTCGGAATGTACCTTCCTCCGAGTTAACTGCGTCCTCTTCCTCCTCTAGACTCTCGGAGTTAGGGGGCGTTTCGATGTTCCAAAATGCGTCATCAGCCTAAGTCAAAGGCACCAGGGTAAGGATCAGTAGTTGTATCGAGAGAAAGGTGTGAAGGTAAAAGTATGAGAACCGGATTTTACCTCAGGAGCTGGTTTCTCGCGAGTAAATGGTTCCAACCCGGCTATGTTCCGGATTACCTCCAATTTCTCCGTCAAGAAGCTCTTGATGGTCTTGTTGGTGTCACCGGCCGGGTAGTTCTTGGAAGAGTATCGGAGGGAATCCGTAGAGTGCCCCGAATACTCGCACATCAGTTTTGGACGGATGGAATTGGGTTGTATGCGAAAGTTCACCCAAGTTTTGACTAAGTTGAGCCCAAGGAGACCTTGGGCGGAAAGGACGGCTATTTTCGAGAGGAGCGGTCGGATCGCCTCCCTGTCCGACTCAGGGGCAAAGGCGTTGAAAGATTCGGAGATATCTAGGAGGCCCTCCGAGTAACCCGGCAGTTTCCTTTCGCCGGGTGGGGAGGTGTCTCGGCAGTAAAAGAAGGAAAGTTGCCAATGCTTAACGTGAGAACTCAGGTTAAGAGTCGGCATTGGAGAATTCTTACGGCGCTGGATGGAAACCCCGCCGCAAGCAAGAAGTGCCCCGTCACCGCTTTCGCGGCACGGTTTGCACTGGAAGAGTTCAACGAAGAGAGTCAAATTTGGCGGAGTGCACAAATATGACTCGGAAAGGACGATAAAATGGGTTATGTTCAACATAGAGTTAGGCCCTATGTCGAACACCCGGAGGCCATAGTGGCTCAAGACCTCGCGGAAAAAAGGGTGACCCGGAGGGCGAAACCCCCGGGTCACATGTTCAATGAAGTAGATTACCTCACCGGCAGCAGGTGTAGGTCGGGTCTCATCACCCGACGCTCTCCAGTGGATATCTTCCTGAGGGGGGAGGACCCCTAACTCGGCCAGCTCTTCTAACTTGGCCTTGGTGACGGTGGATCGCGCCCAGTTGGCGGATATTGATTGGGTTGTCCTTGCTCTTGCTTGCTGCTTCCCTTGCTTCTTGGGAGCCATGGGTTCGGTCTGCAAAAGCACGAGACAAAAAGGTACAAGACGTAAGACTCGGAAATCATGGGTTATCCGGATATATGCGAGCAGTATCAAAAGAAGGCATGAGGACTATGAATTATCCGGGTATCACTGGACGGGGAGAAAATTACAGGTTATCCGGGTATCGAGTAGCAATACAGAAACTATGGGGGACTTACGTATTGGTGATCGTTCGCGGAAGAAGGCTGATTGCCCATGTATCTACTGCAAGTAAATGAACCGGAAGAAACGGACTTTCCGGGTATCAAGGGCAGTTGCGGGAAATTTGGGCGGCCCGAGCCTAGATTGGAAATTTCATTTTCAAATTCGTGGTGAAATTAGTGACTACAAGCAATAGGAGAATGAAGTGGAGCCTATATACAAGCCATTGGATGAATTAGTATGAGTCTAAGCGACCTAATCCGGCGCGGGGCAAGAAATAGCCCGCGGTTGACCTAGATCCAATCTAGAACGAATCAAGAAATTGCGAGGCTAATTCGACGGGAGCAAGAAGCTTACCGGAGGAGATTGGAGTAAAGCACGACGGCGGCAGATGGCGCAATCTGAATGTCCCTTCGCGACTCCCGGCGGGCAAGATGATGGCGCGGCGGCGGAACTTGGCGGCGGCGCGGAGCGGTTCGAGGACGAACGTAGCCGACGGCGGCTTTGCTCCAGCGGTGAGCTCGAGGTTCCCGTGGTGGTGTTGCACAAGCGCGAGAGATGGGGAGGAAGAAGGAGTTGGAATGGACCGTTGGGGGTTAGGTTATCCCCTGGGTACCTATTTATAAGGTACGGGCGGATAAACCTAGTCCAACGGACGGGAACCGGAAATTTCGGGATAACGGATACCTGCCCGGATTTTCCGAGATATGCTTTAAGTGCTGGACGAGATATCCGGAATGGATGCGAAACAAATCTTCTCCGTGATACCTGGAATAATTAAACAAGTAAAGTAAGCCAGATCTTTGGCGTCTGCATCAGGGGCGTTGACCCGGAAAAGTAAACACTGGACTTGGAGAAAGCCGGGTTACTATATGGCCACCATGGAGTTAGGCCTAGTTGTTTATCAAAGCAATCTAACCCGGCCTCTATGAACTTGTATGTTTGTTATTTTTTGCAGGGAATAGCGTGCGCTTCAAGGAGGATCTCATGAAGCCCAAGCTATTCTGGGGACTACTGATGGAGGGATGATAACCCGGTAGGCCAACGCCAAGGAGTAACTCGGCCCAAAGGACGCTGCACAAGACCCGGCTTAAGATAAAGGAGTTTCTAGAAGGCCCAAGAACGTAGGCCTCGTAACCCGATTGTGGGTTCCGATAAGGAAGTTTAGGGTTTGTAAGCAGTGTCCGGGTAGGATTCAGAGTACGCCTTGGAGAATAGGCCAGGGGGTCCGGATATTATATAAGCCGGCCCCTAGGGTTAGAGAGAGAGATCCAAGAGTTCGAGCAATATCGCTAGGTATCGAGTATCCAGTATAATACGAGAGTTGAGTTAGTATATCTAGATCGGAGACTCGGCGACTTGATTGCCGGCTACCAGATCGCATATCATCATGTTTTCCCTTGAGCTAAACCCTCTCCCAAACACCAGAGTCGATTTGCCCCAAGATAAGTTACCCCCGGTAACGTCTGCCGTGATTATCCCACGACAGGGCCCTTTGACCGCGCGCGGCTGCGGTTATGGTCTTAATTAAAGACGTGGGGACGTGGAAGCGGGCGAGCCAGCCACACAGGTCGCCGGCCAGTGGCCCCTTTGACCCCGCTTGGTCAGTGGGCCCTTTGACCGAATGTTGCCAGTGGGCTTAATTAAAGACGTGGGCCAGTGGACCCTTTGACCAAATATGGCCAGTGGGTTTAATTAAAGACGTGGGCCAGTGGACGCGGTTGGGGAAGAGGAGGCCAGTTGGGGATTACGAGGCAGGCATTGTAAAATGGAATTGGTTGAAACAAAAATGCGAAAAAAAAACCTGCCGCGGCAGAGAAAATGGCAAAACTACTGCTTTTTTCAGAGGAGGCATCATCCCGGTTCCTAACATGAACCGGGGCTAAATCCCCTGGCCAGGTTCGCCACGTGGTCAGTCCCATTTGTCCCGGGTCCTGGCGCAACCGGGACCAATGGGGGAGGGGAATTTGTCCCGGCTGGCCCATCCCGATTGCACAACCGGGACAAATGGGTCTTACCAACCGGGACTAGTGCCCGTGTTTCCACTAGTGGTTGTTGAGGTTTGGGTGGTCCCTGAGTTTGAAATTATGGGCAGGTTGAAGTGAGACTACCTAGGGATCACAAAGGACATCGTGAAAGCATGAGAAAACAGCTCATCTCGTTGGAAAAGACGTCGAGGCTGTTGCTGCTCTCGGCTCGTGGCGTCGACGTGCTCGTGGTTTCCGTCGGCAGAGATTGGCGACGAACAACAATGAACGGCGGCTCGGGTCGTGGACAACACAGTTGCTATAATGCTCCGGTATCGCAGATGAACAGCGACGGAAGAAGACTCGGAACGCGGACCTCTGCGTCGACGCACTGGGGCTGTGGTCATCGGAACCGACCTGGAGACAGCGACGGCCGTGCGATCTTTGGCGAGGAAAAACGGCGCAGCCTAGGGGCGTAACTGTGCACGCGAGTTAGGGAGAGAGGAGCGAGGCGACGAGGCTTTAAGGCCGCGGGTTCAGCGTGGCGTGGCGGAGCCGGTCGTGAGCGGGGCGGGCGCGACGTGGGCTTGGTCATGGCCAGGTCGAGCGGGAGCAAGAGTTTGAGGTAGGGACTAGAAAGATGCGGGGAAAATGTCCGGATCGATTGGCTCTTTACATGCAAGACTAGCTAGCTGGATGCGGTTCGTCCTTTTTTTAGGGACGTGCTCTGCGTAGGTCGGTCTACGTTTGGCAAAAGTAGGTCCCCTCGCGAGCCGTCCGATCTTCATCCGGTGGCTTGAATCAACACAATACAATTTTACATTTTAGCCCCCTGCTTTTCGCATAGAACCCGCGGTCCACAGCAGCCCCACTTAAAATGAAAAGGTATATTGTGTTGCCCCCGGCCATCTCGATAATTACAGCAAAACTGCCATTGCAACAAATTCACTTGTGTTGCAACAAAAATTATCGCCCCGTGTACAAAAAAAAAGTATTGCAACATTTTTTTCTAAATCTTTTTCGAAAAATAAGTAATGTTACAAATAGTAGTTAAACAATATGTTATTGCGTTGTAACAAAAAAGTTTAAATAATTCAACAAAAATCACAACCTATTGCAACAAAAAAATTGCATCAATTAAAAAGTTGATAAGCAACACAAATAATTTATCACTGTTTCAGTTGCAACAAAAATTATCACCTATTTCAACAAAAAAAAAATCGATAGCAACAAAAAAATTACATGTTTACAACATGTAAAAGAGCTCATACACATGTCATTCCAAATGAATTCTAATAAACATATAAGCATTTTCTAGAAATCATCCAGAAAAACATTGCAACATCTCGTTTGTGCTTTCTCAACAAAAAACGTGCGAAATTGTTACAAATTTTAAAGGCGTATGCAACAATAATCGAAAATGGCGAAGACACTTAGCATATATATGGCTGCACGAAATTATTGCATTGGGCTGCTAAAAAAAATCCAGGCAAAATACCTCGCAGGATCTGGACTGTTGGCCTCTTTTCCACATAAAATGGGCCTAGTGGGCCGAGATTACACGAGCGAAGGAAGCCAGGACGCGCGGAACGCAGCGACTTACGCTGGGGCGACTCGTAGGTCGCCCTATCTTAAACATTTTCCTTTTTTTTACCTGCCACTTCCTTGGAGCTAGCGTGCCTGCTAGGCTGGGCTCGCTTGCTCGGCCGGTTCGGTCCGGTGGCTGCTCTTGGCTCTTGTCCTTTTGTGCCGTTTCCTTGTTTTCTTTTCTCTTTTTTATTATTATTTTTGATTTCAGATCAACTGAAACAAGTTCCCAAAAACTTGTAGAGTTCAATTCTTCATTTATTAAGACCTAAAAAAACATTTTCTCCACTAGTAAAATTTGAATAGATTCAATATTGCAATTTGTCACATTTGACACCATTATGTCATGATGAAAATTGTTGTTTTTTTTTAAATTCATTTTTAGGCTTATATAAATTCCATAAAATATTAGAGGTAAATAGTATTCAATATAAAGTACAAGAATTCATTTTCATGACAATTAATTTAAAAAATAACCCTTTTCTGAAATAGAGATTGCCTTAAATGATTTGATCAATTTTAATAAAATGGTTTAGGATTTATTAATATACCTAAATTGATTACTTGAGACTTTCACAACTTCAGTTTTCAAAAGAAAATATTATATAAATACTTTATTGGTTATTACTTGATATAATATTTGAAAGGCATTATGGGAATATTTTTATTCATATGAGATATTTTTTGAGGCATGAAGAAAATTATTCGAGATAGTACTTCTCTGATTCATAAACATTTTCATAGTTATAAATGGGTTGAAAATATGTTTGTAAGGAGGTTTGTTAAGAAGAATTATTTTCTCTTTATAATGAAAACTAAATTTGAAATAGGTTTAGGGTTTTAGGAAGAAAGGTAGTTTGGATTCCTAATCCTAATTTCATTTGAAATATGTATTGTTTTCTTTTATTTCTTGCATCTCATTTGGTTTTTGATGACTTGTTTAACATGAAAACAAAAAGTTTCAATTTTTTGTGATTTTTTTTACTTTCCAAAAAATTAGGGATGTTACATGTCCCCTCAGGTTTGGTCCAACTGGCCTACTCCCATATGGATAACACCAAGTCTTACAAGACTGTAAGGGCAAATTATGATGTTTGCTTTGTTTGATTCTACAATCTATATGGAGTGACTCAACATCAGTTTCATGTTTGAGTTCTTGTAAGGAGTGTGCCTGCTAGTCGCTTATATATGCTTTTTTTTATGTTGGTTGTGCCTACTTGATCTGTAAGGGCACTATAATCGGTTAAACACAGGACAAATTGAGAAGTTATGCTGTAAATCCTTAGTACAATGCACCTGTAAATTGCCTATTCATATTTGTACACCTCGGGGGGGGGGGGGGGGGGGTTGTAAATACTAGATGAAGGTTTATGATCAGTGACATCAGTCTTGACGAATCAATACCACACGCCAGAGAGCTTGTGTCGGTTTTGATTACACACCAAGTCAAATGCAGCAAACCAAGGATTCTCACAACAAGATTAAGTACCAATGCTCATGTTCGTTTTGGAAGAAGTTAGCTGGAAGCGTGTTTTTGGTTTCGATGTTTCACTTGGCAATAGATCTTTGTTGGCCCAAATATCATTACAGTAAGAATTACTGAGCGATCTTCACCTATCTTTCTTCCTCCCCCGCAAAGAAAGGTTTATCCGTGGAGGCTAATTGCCCCTTTAGCAGTCTACATGGTAGACTATTGAAATCCGTGGAGAAAATCCTAATGGCTCCAACAAGCTCAGGTCCGCAACAACATGAAGGCACCAATCAGATGACCTACTGATTCTGTAACAAGTCCATGATGTAAAACAATGATTGATAAACTAACATTCATTGAAGTAGCAAGAAAACGGGAAGGTAAATGAGGCAGGGATCTGGGAGGTCTGAAAATTCTGCTCCTACAATTCCAAATCTCCTTACCACCGGAGCCCAATCAAGCTGAAAATAGAATAAATGATGGTGAGAGAATAATTAAGTAAAATATGATGAAAATAAGACGTTTTTTCCACGATGAATAAGATGTATTTGTTGTATTTCACTTCCACAGAGCCACTTCAACTACTGACAGCCCATCCACGGTTTTTGAGTTTTGTTGCTGAAACTGTTCAACCAGCACTTTTAGCCTCCGGTTAGAGAAGGACCAGAGAAAACAAATTCTCAAAGACAGTATGAGTTTGCAAATATCGAGCCATTCCACACTGCATCTTTTAATTCTGGAGCACAACAGAGCAGTTATCCTTGGTACAAGTTTAGTTGCAGTGTAATAGTTTCGGCCCTGTTGTCAAATCTCAAATCTGCAACCCACTGAACATGCTCAACTAAAAATGACAGCCTTTCATCTGAATTTGGATTCCCAAAACTGACCTTAAACAGAGTTGACCATCCTCAAGACCTCAACACTTCTCGCGGAAGCAGTCAAACTACTCCCTCCATCCCGAATTAATCGTCGTTAATTTATCAAAATATGGATGTATCTAGACATATTTTAGTGTATTGATACATCCATACTTTGACAAATTCACGACGATTATTTCGAGACGGAGGGAGTATAATAAACTCTGAAAACATGATACGCCTGTAAAATATATAATCAATATGTAAAGCTACAGTGGTCATGCTTCCTTGTCACCTTGACCACGACGCTTATCACCATCTATATGTCGTGATTCTGAACCCAACCTCACAGGTGAACAATTTTGCGTTGCTTCACTGCCTCGCACATCCTGGTGCAAAATTGACGTCAACTCCTGCCATTCCTCCACCAACTATTCTGTATCCAATTCAGTTTCTGTGGCTTGAAACAACACATTCACTTGTTCTAATATGTGAAGCTGAACCGTGGGTGCGCAGCGCATTGATGGTCATGCCCCCACCTCTCCCTTAGGTGTATCGCCATGGTTTTAGAGGATCCCCAAAGTTGCTCTAACACAGTCTAACAGTCCCGCAAATAAATCTTCAGCTACTGCTTATCTTTCCCACAGTCCCCCAAATAGAGTTGTCTATTTATACCTTTACAAACAGAGACTTTTACTCCCTGCCTCGACGAAATTCCCCATACCGTTAGCTACTGTGAATCTTGCCAAAAAAAAAAAGTTGCAAACGTTTTGGTTACCAACTTGGCACGGACTGTTATTAATATCCATCAACCCATCCTAGAAACTGGGAATTTCCAGACTTGCCTTTACAGTGAAATATAATTTGGTTATACAGATATATTTGTCCTCTAAACATGCTACCACAATCCATCCTCGTTCTGTAGTTTCAAAAACCACTTACACTTCAATGAAAAATGAGATTAGCGGTGTAATGCCTTATTGATCTAAAAGAACCTCTTACCCTCAATTTATAATCACAAACCACTTGTGCTTTTCTCACAGAAAGTAAAGCTTGCAACGTGTCTAATGTATCCCTCGATGCCTTAGGTACCTTCTGATCCATTATATCAGATAAGGTACAATCTTCCATTAGCTTTGTTGCAATGTAAGGACTTAAGTCCCATTGTCAGAAACCCAAAACTACAAGATGGTGGACATGTTCGGCAAAATATGAAAGCCTTTAATCTGAGTTTGGGTTCCCAAGCTGAACTTTAACAGAACTACCCGTGCTCAACACTTTTCCCCGAAACAGTCAAACCTACAGAAAGTTGAGACCATGATACGCCTGTAGAACTCAGAACAAGTAAGACGACACTTGTCACCAGCTTCCTCATTTGAATAATTTTCGACCAGCACAATCGTATTGGACAAAATAGCAGTAAGTTCTACAGTAGCTCCAACATACAGTATCATCCACCAACAAAATCATTTTCTCAACAACCTGCGTGCACTGTGTTCAAAATCTGTGGTTGAAATTTCTCTCACAAATCATCCTACAAGAGCATTGGACTGTATCTCATATCTTTTTATCAGCACACTCTGTAGTTCTTCAATCCCAATAAAGTTATACTTTTAGACGCCTCCTAAAATCTCAGACTGGGAAACTTTGAAAAATAATCCATGCTACCAAATATCCACATGAGGATTACACAAAGAAGTGCAGATCACATCCGTTGCAACTCCTCCAGTGTCCTCTGGTTTCAGTCTCCAGCTACTGCGGATTTTTCCAACAGAAAGTACCTAGGAGCTTAGGCAAAACCCTGAACTAGGCATTGCAGTACATTCCATGTAGGTCCCGGATGCCCTCCGTAGGAAACCTCGCCAGGCAATTCGTGCACTTCACGCCAGCCAAGTTGTTATGGCATTGGCGTAAGTGTGGAATTCTCTGCGAAATGGAACTGAAAGTAAACGAAAGGCACCTGAACGGCTGAACTCAAACCAACAATGCATGGAACAAAATATAGGAGACAATGTTCGTTTGCCACTAAAACTTGCATGTGACTGGGACCTTCGAGTCTTAACGTCTTTCTCAAAGTAGCAAAAAGCGCACACCTCAATACCCAGTGGGCAGCTTGACATAATATTGATGTAGTCCTTGTGAATGTCACTGCTGAGATACCGATCGAACTTCTGAGAGTCCTCAGCAATCTCAGAACTTCTGTCAATATCCTACTAGTTGCGGGATTGTGTTTTCGTCAAATTCAAGTGCTCTTAGTAACGTCACGCCAAATTCCATCCAAATCGAAGACAACATTTCTATCTGCGATTTACTCTATTAGTTGCCGTTGGTTGCTGAGGCACTAGCTCTAACTGGCAATGATCTGAAGCAGCAGCTGGTTCCACACGTCGATCGGTCCCGGTAAGCACCAGTGCAAGCAGTCGACGTCGAAGCCGCCATGCTCGCCGGCGCCGTGGCCGTACCGGTCCGGGTGCCCGTCCGGCCGGCGCAGCATGATCCCGGTCACGTCCAACAGCCTGAGACGCACGCCGTTCACCCTCGCCACCGCCTCTGCCGCTCTGAATTCCTCCAGCTGAGCCCCGTAGAACTGGGCCTCCGGCTCCGCCATCTCCGCCGTCTGGTTCTCATCGAAGGGCCGCGTGCTCGGGCACTCCCCGCCGTCGAACCACCCGCCGTGACTGTAGTGCGTCGGCGCCACGGTCCGCAGGATAGCCGTCCCCTTGAACCCTTCGAGCCCCGCCGCGAGCGCCCGGAGCACGGTGCGGAACGCCGCGCGCTGCGCGTACGCCGGCGGGAGAGCGGTGACGTTGTTGCCGTCCGTTTTGTCGGCGCAGCCGTGGCAGCCGACGGCGCGGCCGCGGCGGTAGTACACCGCCGGGCGCGCGAACCAGTGCGACGCGGACACGACCACGTAGTCGTGCTCCTTGGCCGCGGAGATCCACCGCTCGTCGGGCTGGTCGAGGTGGAGGTCGGTCGGCCCAGCGAACACCTCCCCTTGCCGGTCGGGGCCGACCGCTACCGGCGGTCCGTGCGTCAGGCGCCACCGGACCTGGAACGGCGTCCAGAAGAAGGAGACGGTGAAGTCATGCTCCGGGAAGCGCCAGTTCTCTAACCCCTCCGGCGTGTGCCGCCTCGTCGGGGTCTCCGCATGCGACAGGGTGCAGACGAGGGACGTGACGTGGCTGCTGGCCAGCGAGTCCCCAACAAACAGGATCGACCTGCCCCGCACGAGCCGGAAGAAGCTCGCCGCGTCGAAACGCTGGAGCTCGCAGCCCGCGCCGCCGTCAGGAAGCCACCTCCACTGGAGGAACTCGAGGCTGGGCTTGCCGTGCTTCATGCAGTTCTGGTAGTCCTGGATGAAGGCGCACGTCGCGTTGGTGTAGTACGGGCGCGCGCCAGCGGGGTCGTGGACCCACTCGCCCCTCGTTGCGTCGCACGCGGCGGCGCCATTGCCAGAGTTGGCACTGGCTACGGATGATGAGGATGAGGCGGTTGGAGAAAATCGGAAGGGACCAAGGAATAGGAACCAGAATGCGGCGGCTGCGAAAAAGAGTAGGGCGGTGACAGCGGGAACGCGCGTGGTCTTGGGAATGGCGCGGCTGCTGTGACGAACTCCGGTGAGGAGACCGCGGAGGGAAGGAATTGCTGCAAGGCTCTTCATGGGTAGTACACTCTGCACTCTCGTCGTACTACTAACGGTTGTCTACGGATCTCTCCATTGACATTAACGTGTCAACCCAAGAGCTCGACGTGGTAGTGGTCGAATGGTGGATGAGCGTTGATCCAGACGTGGTGACCATGTGGGGGCGCGTGCATACATGTTCCTAGGTAGTTCCCTCGCCGACAGATACGTGAGCAGTGAGCTAGAGCATCTCCAACCGGCCTAGCCAAATCGATCCGGCTCTAAATTATCTGCGGACACGTTTGGACGTGTTCAGAAACAGAGGCTGACGGGCCCCAAATTGTGCATAGTCCAGCCATCATTCTTAAAAGGACGACACCAAATCCATAAAAACCATGCACGTGCACACGTAGATCTTATAAATAGTTCATAGATCAGTTTGAACATACTACACAGAAACGAAATTTAAACAAACAAAGTAAAATAAAATATAAACAGCCGGCGGCGGATCTTCATGGCATCATGCCCTTCCCCTTAGTTGGAACACCACGTACGGGTTGCGGTCGCCATTGGAGGAACCGGTGTCGCACCCGGACTTCTATAGGATACTCACCGTACGAACTGAACAGTATTCTGATGGGATTACGGGGTTTTCCGGCACCCGCGTCCTCTTACGAGTAGGCCAACACTTATGTGTGACAACCCATCGCTACTGTTCACCGTCGATGCAAACTATCCTGTAGAAATCAGGACACTACCATTGACGTACTTCATACCATACACACATGGTACGTCAACGGCTTTGAACAAAAGGATAACACAACATGCCTCTACGACACAAAAGATTGAAATAAGTTGCAAATGGCCCTCACTAGGGCAGAGATAGCAAATACAATCATCCAGAGGACACATGTCCCAACATAGCATCATTACATCTCAGCGGAAGCATTCAAAGGGGTCTGAGTACAGACAAATCCAAATAGGCTTAAGAAGCCGGAAACTGAAATAAAGACGGAGCCCATCCACGATGTCTCGGATCCTGCCCGGGTCCGCTAACTACTCGTCAGCAGCCTCGTCAAACTCCACGTAGTAGCCGTCACCTAGATCCTCGTAAGCGTAGTCTGCGGAAACCACAGCCCCAAAGGGGTCAGTACATAGACGTACTGGCAAGCAAGACTCACAGTTCACCAAAGTATAGCCCGTCAACACAAGCACAGATGACTTGGGTTCAACGGAAGGAAGGGGATATAAAAGATGCTGCAACTGGCTGCGCTAACCAACTACAGAGATTCTATCACTTCCAACTATCAGAAAGGGGATAAGATCTGTTGTAACCAATTGAAAAATAACATCAAGCAAACCCATCCTGGATCTCGCCCCTTATCCAAAGAAGCAATCCGAGGATAACTCACACAGTTTGATTACAGATGAATCAAGTTATTGTGTCAATAATCCTGTTACTAGTCAAATTGTTAATCATGGGGTGGGAGAATATGAATCATTAGGTTTAAGTTGTCCTGAGTACTTGTTAGCCAGTACTTTCACCAAGTTAACCATAACCGCGGAAAACACGGCTTCTCGAGAAGATTATCCCTGCAGGGTTGCACCAATTTGGCCGTACACGTATGAATAACCCGCCAGATGGGATGCCTCCCACCAAGCGGGGCACTCAACACAACTCAACTCTTCTTCGCATCAAGCCCAAAGCACCTTGGGCGCACGGCTAATCAAGCCCCGAAGAAAAGGGACCCTCATAGCACTCTAAGACCGTGTCCCCCTATATGCCGACTACGAAAGTTCCACCCTGCGCTGGGCTCGCAAAAACATGCATGCGGCAAATGGAAAACACGAACTAAATGAGATGATTTGGACGAGATGCGAATCGAATCAAATTGAGGGGGGCACCCATACTCGCTTCCCACATGCGGGTAGTGCGCTCATCATGGATCAGTAGACAAGACCCTTTTCCTATTAGGGTCGACACTAGCAGGCCTCAAAACCACACAGGGCCTCCTGCCGGTGCCTTATCATCAAATTATTATTAAGTAATAACATTAGCATGTTTGATTGATTGATTAAACATCGGGCCCCCAGAACATAATGAAATATAGTAACTGGAAGTAACGGGTAACAGACTCGAGCAAAACAACCTAAGCATACTAGTAAGACACTGGCTCGATTAATAGGATTGTAGGAGGGGTGGTGAGGCAATATCAGGGTTAAAGGATTCATGTGATGGGTTCGTAACAGAAACAACTACCACTAAGGCTAGCAAAAATAGACAACGGAAAGTATCGGTAACCAGGGTTGAAAGGAACACAATGGTTCATGTGAGTGATAACTTGCCTGCAAACTCAGCAGCCTGGTACTGAGCTAGATCCTCAGAAGGGGTGCTGTAAAGATCGTCTGTCTCAACGTCGTCGTCTATTCGAGAAGAAGCAAACAAACAAAACAGGAAAGTAAACAATCATTATCATGGCATTGTGCACAATCAAGATGATGCATGACAAGTTAATGGTTGTAACAAATTAAACTAGCTAACATAATAACACAATTTATATGGACCCATATGCAATTGGATTGCATATGGAAAAGGTCCATTGAAATAGTTGGAAACAAATGATTTACAATTAATTATTATGTGAAGGTTGTTAGCATGATGCATGCATGATGGTAACAACAAAATAACAACAAATAGACATGATAGATGCAAGTAATAAAAGGGTTTAACAAGTTTTGGAAATCATTTATTAAGTTTGGTAAGTTTGGTTAGTTAAACATGTCACACAAACAATTATTGTTTTCATCAACTTAAAGTGTGCAAAACAATTAACAGAATTTATATTTGAAAAGAACATCAAATTTTAGTTGGATTACATGTTTCAAATATTGAAATTTGAATTAGGATGAATTTATTATGAATTAAACAATATTAAACAAGTTTTAATTGAATTTAAAACAAGTTTGAATTTTATTTATTCAAGACATAATTTCAAATTCACACTTGAAAAGTTCACACTTTGATGGTTTGAAAACATATTTTGCATGTTCAAAAATATTTTATTTTGAGCAAGTTATGATTTTTATCATATTTAAATGAATTAAACAAATATTAAATTATTTAGCCAATTTAAATTATTCAAACAATGAAACAAAATTTATATTTGAATAGGATATTCAAAATGGTATGGAAAACATATTTTATTTGCCTTATTTGGAATTAGTATGAATTATTTATGAATTGTTGCAATTTACATTTGAATTACTCAAATTTGAATTTTAAATGTATTTGGAAAATTCAAAACAGTACACATTTGGAATAATTGGATATACAATTAAATTTGGAGCAATAAACATATACAACTTTTATTAATTGGACTTATAGATTAAAAGTTATTAAAGATTTGGTCTTAGTGTTTTATTCTGCCATTTAAAAGAAATAGAAAATAAAACAAATTCGTTTTAAACGTTTGTTACGGGCCAGCACCCTAGCCGCAGCCACTGCAGGGTGGGCCACGGGCCCTGGTGTGCTGGCGAGTGCCTGCGTGGCCACCAGTGCCACTGACTGGTGGGCCACTGGCGCAGGGAGAAAATCTCCAAAAGAATTGCGCGGCGGGGACTCGAACCCACGACCGCTCGCTAGCGTGCGCGTGCACTGAACCATTCGGGCTGTTGCGTTTCGTTGTCAGGTAACAGCTACGCAGTGAGGATATTGTGTACAAAGGGTTAACTGAAACTTCTGAAGAACAAACGCTTCCGCGGCACTGACAGAAGATCATCGGCGGTGATCACCGTCGTGCGCGCAACAGCTGGGGTGCAGAAACGGATGCAAACCCGCGCGAAAACGTGCGCGCTACGGAGGGGAAACAGGAGGGGGAACAGCTGCGGCTCACCGCGGTGCGTCGAGGTTGCAGTAGTTCGGGGTGGCGCGGCCGGCGGCGATGTCGTGGACGGTGTCGTGGCTGCCGTGCTCCTCCGTCCGCGCTCCGGTGTCCAACGTGTAGAGGAGGAAGTGGCGGAGTGGTTCCCGTAGATAGATGGCTAGGTGGGGCTAGGAGGTGGCGGCGCCATCGGGAAATTCAGAGATGCTGTCGCCGGTGAGGAAGGCAGCGAGGAATTCCGGCGAGAGGGAGAGGAGTGGCGGCGGATCCGAGGGGAAATAGGAACCCTAGGCTCTAGGGCACGGCGCCAGGGGCCTAGGTGGTACTTATAGCGTGCGGGGGAGCTCCCTGGCCGTCGAGCGCCGCCGTACGCCGACGTGGCGGCCTCGGATGGCCGCCGTATTTCAAACAGAACGCGTGCACGCTTTTTGAAGCGGTACGCGCGCGGTAGGCGGGCTGGGCTGCGCGCGCTGTAGGCTTAGGTGGGCTGGGTTTGTGAGCTGACGCGCGCGCGCTGTAGTTTTTCTCTTTTTTTTTATTTTTCTGTTTTATTTTTTTTTGCTGAAAACAGATTTGGAAGAAAAGGGTAGGTTTTAGCTTAGTAAAAATTCCAGAAAAATTAGGTTAAGCCATTTAAAACATTAGCAAACAAATGCCAAGATTGGTTTGCAAAAAGTTGACATTAAAAAAAAATGATGTTTGTATTTGAATCCATATTTGAAAGAATTTAAATATTAAATAAACCTTATTGAAAACAAGCATTTTTAATAGGGTTACCCCTAAGATTTAATGTGATTAAGGATTACATTTGTTTGAAGAGTTGGTTTGAATTTGAAGTGATTTAGAATTAATTGATTGTAAATAATTGTTTGATTAAAACCAACAAGTTAATGAGTGATCAACATGGAAATAAAATGGAACAATTTGGTTGTTCTCATTTGTGATTTTTATTCCAAAAGTTGTAACAGAGCAAGTATGAAAATAACCATTTGAAATTGTTTGAGTTGATTATGAAAACAAGATAAAACAGATGCAACACAAATAGTAACAAATGCAAACAAATAATTAAACATGATGACATGATGCAATACTTGAATTAAAACAGCAAATCAAACATTCTAAGGGATATTTTCATACTTGGGATGTTACAAAACGCCCCCCCCCCTTGAAGGAATCGCGCCCCGAGATTCCTTACTGAGAAGTGAAAAGGTCCGGATACTTCTTGCGAAGATCCTCTTCGGTCTCCCATGTTGCCTCTTTATCGGAATGATGCGCCCATTGCACCTTCAAGAACTTTGTGCTCTTGTTGCGAGTCTTACGCTCGGTCTCATCGAGAATACGAACAGGGTGCTCCTCATAAGATAGATCATCTTGCAGTTCAATAGAATCATGATCAACTACACGATCTGGATCTTTGAAACACTTCTTGAGCTGGGACACGTGGAACACATCGTGCACCTTGGATAGTTTTTCTGGAAGTTCAAGACGATAGGCATTCTCTGCCCGCCTTGAGAGAATGTTGAAAGGACCAATGTATCTTGGTGCAAGATTTCCTTTCACACCAAAACGATGAGTGCCTCTGAGGGGAGTTACACGGAGATATGCCTTGTCACCAGGTGCATAGATCATATCCCTGTGCTTGCTATCATAATAGCTCTTCTGACGAGACTGAGCAATCCTGAGATTGTCACGAATGATACGAACTTTCTCCTCGGCTTCCTTAACAATGTCAGGGCCTAAGAGTGAACGTTCACCAGCTCCAGACCAATTGATTGGACTCCTGCATCTGCGACCATACAGTGCCTCAAAGGTTGCCATGCCTAGGCTTGCCTGGTAGCTGTTGTTGTAGGAGAATTCAGCGTATGGAAGGCAATCCTCCCATTTCATGCCAAAGGAGAGACCACATGCTCTGAGCATATCCTTGAGAATCTGATTGACTCTTTCGACTTGCCCTTGAGACTGAGGGTGATAAGCTGTGCTGAACAGAAGTTTGGTGCCCAATGCTTCTTGAAAACTCTTCCAGAAATGAGAAGTGAAGATACTTCCACGGTCTGAACTTATTTCCAATAGAACACCATGAAGAGGAACAATCCTTGCTGTGTAGAGCTCTGCTAACTGGCTAGCTGAGATAGTTTCTTTGACAACAAAGAAGTGAGCTACCTTAGTGAGACGATCAATAACAACGAAGATTGCATCGTTGACCTTCTTGGACTTTGGAAACCCAGTAACGAAGTCCATTTCAATCATGTCCCACTTCCACTCAGGAATTTTCAGAGGTTGGAGTAGACCGGCTGTTTTTTGATGGACTGCCTTACCACGTTGACAAACGTCGCATTCAGAAACGTATTGAGCAATTTCATGTTTCATGCCAGGCCACCAATACAGAGTTTTGAGATCCTGGTACATCTTTGTACTTCCAGGGTGGATGGAGAGAGGAGTTTCATGAGCCTCCTTGAGAATGACATCCTTGAGACTTTGAATCTGAGGAACTGCAATGCGTCCTTCGAAGAACACAGTTCCCTTGTCATCAATTGAGAAGGACTTGAATTTATCATTGCTTTCCTTGATGTGCTCTACAATCTTCTTGATTTCAGTATCACGAAGTTGTTCAGAACGAATCTTGTCCTCGAGAGTTGGACTGGCTGTCAAGCTAGCAAGGTAACCTTCAGGGAGAAGACCAAGGTTCAGCTTCTGGAATTCTTCATGAAGTGGAGGTTGGCTTTCCATGATCATGAGATTATTGCAATAGGATTTGCGACTGAGAGCATCGGCCATAACATTAGCCTTGCCTGGAGTGTAAGAAATGGTGAGATCAAAGTCCTTAATCTTTTCAATCCATCTCCTTTGCCTGAGGTTCAGATCTGGCTGAGTGAAGATGTATTTCAGACTCTTATGATCGGAAAATATTTCAGTTTTGTTACCCAACAAGTATTGTCTCCATTTCTTGAGGGCAAACACAACTGCTGCAAGTTCAAGATCATGAGTGGGATAGTTTTGCTCATGTGGGTTCAACTGACGTGAAGCATAAGCCACAACTTGACGTTCTTGCATAAGAACTGCTCCTAGGCCTTGGAGAGATGCATCACAGAATATCTGGAAAGGTTTGGTGGTATCTGGGCCAACCAGCACAGGTGTAGAAGTGAGTTTAGTCTTCAAGAGATTGAAACTTTCATCACATTGTGGAGTCCAAACGAACTTCTTATCCTTCTTTGTGAGATCAGTGAGAGGTTTGGCAATCTTGGAAAAGTTTTGGACGAAACGACGGCAATAGCTAGCCAAGCCAAGAAAACTTCTGACTTGCTTCACCGTCTTAGGGGGTTTCCAATCAACAATTGCCTTAACCTTTTCAGGATCAATGGCTATGCCTTTGGCAGAGATGATATGACCAAGATATGCAACTTCTGGAATCCAGAACTCACATTTAGAGAACTTGGCATATAGACGATGCTCGCGAAGTTTCATGAGAGTGAGACGAAGGTCTTCTCCATGCTCTTCCTCGGATTTTGAGTAGACTAGAATGTCATCGAGATATACCACAACGAACTTGTCGAGGTATTCATGGAAGACTGAATTCATGAGTCTTGAGAACGTTGCCGGTGCATTGGTGAGACCAAAGGACATGACGGTGTATTCATATAGACCGTAACGAGTGGTGAAAGCTGTCTTAGGAATATCTTCCTTTCTGATCTTTATTTGATGGTACCCCATCCTCAAGTCCAACTTTGAGAATATTGAGGCTCCAGCAAGTTGATCAAAAAGATCATCGATACGAGGAATTGGATACTTGTTCTTGATGGTTTTCTCGTTGAGAGGACGATAGTCAACCACGAGTCTTTTTGTTTGATCCTTCTTGGCAACAAACAGAGTTGGGCAACCCCAAGCGGAGGAACTAGGCTGAATGTAACCTTTCTCCATGTACATATCGATTTGCTCCTTCAACAATTTCAGTTCAGGAGGAGCTATCTTGTATGGATGCTTAGAGATTGGAGCAGTACCTGGCTCAAGCTCGATCACGAACTCAACTGCTCTGTCCGGAGGCATCCCTGGCAACTCTTCTGGAAAGACGTCAGGGAATTCACAAACCACCGGAACATTTTCAATTGCAGGAAGAGGTTTTGCATCAAGGTTGAACAGCTGAACAGAACTTGATCCATATGGATAATAGACTATCTGGCCTGAAGTGTGGGAGAGAGTTATTGACTTTTGAGCACAGTCAATTTTAGCTTTGTGGGTCTTCAACCAATCCATACCCAGAATGACATCAATGTCAGAATTTCCCAGCAACATGAGTGAAGCAAGGAATATGCGACCTCCAATTAGGATTTGATTGTCCATGCTTATCTTGGAAGTAATCATTTTAGTTCCCGGAGAGTGAACATAGATTTGATTGCTTAGTGGAACCAGAGCTAGATTGTACGTTGTAGCAAAGATCTTTGACACAAACGAATGCGATGCTCCAGTATCAAACAACACTTTAGCTGGAAAAGAGTTTACGGGTAATATACCGAGAACGACGTCAGCAGCTTCCTCAGCTTTGTCGGCCTTGATATGGTTCACCCTCGCGGTCCTCCCGACAGGCCTGCTGTTGGAGTTGAAGGCTTTAGCCGGGGGAGCACGAACCATTGCCTGGTTGGTGTTGGGGCGAGGAGGTGGTGGAGGTAGCTGCCTCTGAGTGCACTTATCAGCGTAGTGTCCAGTCTCCTTGCACTTGTAGCAAGTGACGATACGAGGAGGACCTGGCCTTGGCTGCCCCATTGGAACCCTCTGACCCTGCATCTGAGATGGGTTGGGTGGGCGGGGACCAAAGCCTGGAGAAGCTTGGGCATTTGGAGCCCGAGTGACAGCACCATTTGGCATCCAGATGCGGCGCTTCTGCGGAGGGGTGGTCATGTTGGAGAAGGAACCACCCTCACGCGAGTGCTTGCGCGACTCTTCGAACGCCTTGCGCCCATTCTCCTCATTGAGCGCGGTGTTCACGAGCTCCACGAAGTCCTTGCACTTGATGTTGGTGAGAGCGTACTTCAGTTCCGGGTTAAAACCTCGGCGGAACCTTGCCATCTTCTTGGCTTCAGTGGACACCTCGTCGCCCGCGTATCGAGCGAGACGATTGAACTCGTTCTGCTAGCCGAGGACGTCCAGCTTGCCCTGTTTGAGAGAGCAGAATTCCTCACGCATCCTTTCCATGAGACCATCTGGGATGTGGTGCTTCAGAAAGGCATCCTTGAAACATCCCCAGGTGATAGGATAGCCAGCTCTCATGGTCTGGTAGTTCTCCCACCAGGTAGCTGCCTGACCCTTCAGTAGGTAGGTGGCATACTTGACTTTATCCTCCTCAGCAACGTGAGCTATGTCCAGAGCCCTGTTCATCTCCCTGATCCAGTCATCAGCATCCAGAGGCTCACGTGTTGCCACGAAAGCTCTCGGCCCCATGCTCAGAAACTCCTTGATGCTGACTCGCGGAGCATTCTGGTTGTTGTGCTGGTTAGCCTGGATCTGGGCCATCTGAGCCACGACCTGAGTCATCTGAGTCAACAGCTCCGTGAGCGGAGGTGGTTCAGGCGGGTTGCTCCTTGTCGGCGGCATCCTGAATAGACATGCATTTTAGCACAACAACAGAAAAGGATAGACTTGGTAACCGAAAGATAGATTATTACGACGCATGAATAGATAACCAACAGGTACATCATCACATGTTCCAATACATCAGAATATCCAACACACCAATGCATGGTTCGAAATACAAAGGATAACTAAACATAGCTAGGAATGGATACATCGGTACTCCCATGCTCATCACGCAGGACGGCGGTGAGTAGTACGACGAGAGATACGGTGAGGAGGAATCCCCCGGAAGTAGGTATGACGACGATCCACGTAGAGCGGGACTGCTCTGAGAGCAACTCTCGGTGTGGTGAAGTAGAAAGTGTCGTCTCCCTGTGCTCCAAAGCGGGGAATCCCAGTGTAACCAGGACCAAGGTCGAGAAGGGGACCTCTGATCGGCTCGTAACCTCCAGCATCTGGCAGCGGAAACCCAGCTGTCTGAACGAATCGTGCAAAGCGCTCGTCTCCAACAAAATCTGTGGTGTACGTAGCCAGACGAGTCAAAGCAAGATAGAGCTGCTCCCTGACTGAGGCTAACTCCTGAGAAAGTGTGGAAGCAACTGCGTCACTGTGCCTCACAAACTGAGCAGTGGTGTGCAGCCTGGAGCTATCAGACTCGTAGGTATCCAGGTTGCCGTGGAGAGTGAAGTGAACTCCCGCTGACGTGATGTAACCACGGGGGATGTGGCAATAAATATAATCGTCAAATCCCCAGTAGTCAGCACGGAGGACGGTGAGACTCACGTAAGCTGCCTGCTGCACGGCCATATCCACTGTGGAACCTACTGCCTCGTAGCGGTGGACAACGCTCCTGCCATCATCCGACAGAATGTAGACGATAGCCTGGTAGTAGGTCTGGTCAAACTCTCGCTGCCGCTCGTAGACCTGGTACTCTGGTGCCTAATGGAACCCCAGATAGGTAACCATGTCTCTCAGCATCTCCGGATAACCGGCGGTGCTCTCACAGCGAGTCATCCGAACCACCTGCGGGAAGAACCTGAGATCCATCTGCAGATGATCGGGGAAGTTTTGATTAGACGCCGGTAGAGAACTGAAGTGGAAAGCAACAACAAGGTTCAACGGACGATTAGGATGTTGAAAAGAACAGGATATTGAAGCAACATCGGGAAACACGAGACCAAAAACTCCTGAGGTACTACGGAGGACCCAAAACACGTGAAATCCTAACTTGAAAGTTTAGGTGAGAACAGAAAACAACGTTGCACTTCCTTACCAGAAAAGGGTGGGTGGGTGGGGAAAGAAGAAAAATGGCAGAATTCCTACTCTCACGTTTCATTTTTCCTATATAGCTACAAAATAGTTTCTAGACTCAACTGCGACCAGTAAAAATGGATCCTACAGACAGACAGCCTCTGATACCATTTGTCGCACCCGGACTTCTATAGGATACTCACCGTACGAACTGAACAGTATTCTGATGGGATTACGGGGCTTTCCGGCACCCGCGTCCTCTTACGAGTAGGCCAACACTTATGTGTGACAACCCATCGCTACTGTTCACCGTCGATGTAAACTATCCTGTAGAAATCAGGACACTACCATTGACGTACTTCATACCATACACACATGGTACGTCAACGGCTTTGAACAAAAGGATAACACAACATGCCTCTACGACACAAAAGATTGAAATAAGTTGCAAATGGCCCTCACTAGGGCAGAGATAGCAAATACAATCATCCAGAGGACACATGTCCCAACATAGCATCATTACATCTCAGCGGAAGCATTCAAAGGGGTCTGAGTACAGACAAATCCAAATAGGCTTAAGAAGTCGGAAACTGAAATAAAGACGGAGCCCATCCACGATGTCTCGGATCCTGCCCGGGTCCGCTAACTACTCGTCAGCAGCCTCGTCAAACTCCACGTAGTAGCCGTCACCTAGATCCTCGTAAGCGTAGTCTGCGGAAACCACAGCCCCAAAGGGGTCAGTACATAGACGTACTGGCAAGCAAGACTCACAGTTCACCAAAGTATAGCCCGTCAACACAAGCACAGATGACTTGGGTTCAACGGAAGGAAGGGGATATAAAAGATGCTGCAACTGGCTGCGCTAACCAACTACAGAGATTCTATCACTTCCAACTATCAGAAAGGGGATAAGATCGAGTGTTGTAACCAATTGAAAAATAACATCAAGCAAACCCATCCTGGATCTCGCCCCTTATCCAAAGAAGCAATCCGAGGATAACTCACACAGTTTGATTACAGATGAATCAAGTTATTGTGTCAATAATCCTGTTACTAGTCAAATTGTTAATCATGGGGTGGGAGAATATGAATCATTAGGTTTAAGTTGTCCTGAGTACTTGTTAGCCAGTACTTTCACCAAGTTAACCATAACCGCGGAAAACACAGCTTCTCGAGAAGATTATCCCTGCAGGGTTGCACCAATTTGGCCGTACACGTATGAATAACCCGCCAGATGGGATGCCTCCCACCAAGCGGGGCACTCAACACAACTCAACTCTTCTTCGCATCAAGCCCAAAGCACCTTGGGCGCACGGCTAATCAAGCCCCGAAGAAAAGGGACCCTCATAGCACTCTAAGACCGTGTCCCCCTATATGCCGACTACGAAAGTTCCACCCTGCGCTGGGCTCGCAAAAACATGCATGCGGCAAATGGAAAACACGAACTAAATGAGATGATTTGGACGAGATGCGAATCGAATCAAATTGAGGGGGGCGCCCATACTCGCTTCCCACATGCGGGTAGTGCGCTCATCATGGATCAGTAGACAAGACCCTTTTCCTATTAGGGTCGACACTAGCAGGCCTCAAAACCACACAGGGCCTCCTGCCGGTGCCTTATCATCAAATTATTATTAAGTAATAACATTAGCATGTTTGATTGATTGATTAAACATCGGGCCCCCAGAACATAATGAAATATAGTAACTGGAAGTAACGGGTAACAGACTCGAGCAAAACAACCTAAGCATACTAGTAAGACACTGGCTCGATTAATAGGATTGTAGGAGGGGTGGTGAGGCAATATCAGGGTTAAAGGATTCATGTGATGGGTTCGTAACAGAAACAACTACCACTAAGGCTAGCAAAAATAGACAACGGAAAGTATCGGTAACCAGGGTTGAAAGGAACACAATGGTTCATGTGAGTGATAACTTGCCTGCAAACTCAGCAGCCTGGTACTGAGCTAGATCCTCAGAAGGGGTGTTGTAAAGATCGTCTGTCTCAACGTCGTCGTCTATTCGAGAAGAAGCAAACAAACAAAACAGGAATGTAAACAATCATTATCATGGCATTGTGCACAATCAAGATGATGCAGGACAAGTTAATGGTTGTAACAAATTAAACTAGCTAACATAATAACACAATTTATATGGACCCATATGCAATTGGATTGCATATGGAAAAGGTCCATTGAAATAGTTGGAAACAAATGATTTACAATTAATTATTATGTGAAGGTTGTTAGCATGATGCATGCATGATGGTAACAACAAAATAACAACAAATAGCAATGATAGATGCAAGTAATAAAAGGGTTTAACAAGTTTTGGAAGTCATTTATTAAGTTTGGAAAGTTTGGTTACTTAAACATGTCACACAAACAATTATTGTTTTCATCAACTTGAAGTGTGCAAACAATTAACAGAATTTATATTTGAAAAGAACATCAAATTTTAGTTGGATTACATGTTTCAAATATTGAAATTTGAATTAGGATGAATTTATTATGAATTAAACAATATTAAACAAGTTTTAATTGAATTTAAAACAAGTTTGAATTTTATTTATTCAAGACATAATTTCAAATTCACACTTGAAAAGTTCACACTTTGATGGTTTGAAAACATATTTTGCATGTTCAAAAATATTTTATTTTGAGCAAGTTATGATTTTTATCATATTTAAATGAATTAAACAAATATTAAATTATTTAGGCAATTTAAATTATTCAAACAATGAAACAAAATTTATATTTGAATAGGATATTCAAAATGGTATGGAAAACATATTTTATTTGCCTTATTTGGAATTAGTATGAATTATTTATGAATTGTTGCAATTTACATTTGAATTACTCAAATTTGAATTTTAAATGTATTTGGAAAATTCAAAACAGTACACATTTGGAATAATTGGATAGACAATTAAATTTGGAGCAATAAACATATACAACTTTTATTAATTGGACTTATAGATTAAAAGTTATTAAAGATTTGGTCTTAGTGTTTTATTCTGCCATTTAAAAGAAATAGAAAATAAAACAAATTCGTTTTAAACGTTTGTTACGGGCCAGCACCCTAGCCGCAGCCACTGCAGGGTGGGCCACGGGCCCTGGTGTGCTGGCGAGTGCCTGCGTGGCCACCAGTGCCACTGACTGGTGGGCCACTGGCGCAGGGAGAAAATCTCCAAAAGAATTGCGCGGCGGGGACTCGAACCCACGACCGCTCGCTAGCGTGCGCGTGCACTGAACCATTCGGGCTGTTGCGTTTCGTTGTCAGGTAACAGCTACACAGTGAGGATATTGTGTACAAAGGGTTAACTGAAACTTCTGAAGAACAAACGCTTCCGCGGCACTGACAGAAGATCATCGGCGGTGATCACCGTCGTGCGCGCAGCAGCTGGGGTGCAGAAACGGATGCAAACCCGCGCGTAAACGTGCGCGCTACGGAGGGGAAACAGGAGGGGGAACAGCTGCGGCTCACCGCGGTGCGTCGAGGTTGCAGTAGCTCGGGGTGGCGCGGCCGGCGGCGATGTCGTGGACGGTGTCGTGGCTGCCGTGCTCCTCCGTCCGCGCTCCGGTGTCCAACGTGTAGAGGAGGAAGTGGCGGAGTGGTTCCCGTAGATAGATGGCTAGGTGGGGCTAGGAGGTGGCGGCGCCATCGGGAAATTCAGAGATGCTGTCGCCGGTGAGGAAGGCAGCGAGGAATTCCGGCGAGAGGAAGAGGAGTGGCGGCGGATCCGAGGGGAAATAGGAACCCTAGGCTCTAGGGCACGGCGCCAGGGGCCTAGGTGGTACTTATAGCGTGCGGGGGAGCTCACTGGCCGTCGAGCGCCGCCGTACGTCGACGTGGCGGCCTCGGATGGCCGCCGTACTTCAAACAGAACGCGTGCACGCTTTTTGAAGCGGTACGCGCGCGGTAGGCGGGCTGGGCTGCGCGCGCTGTAGGCTTAGGTGGGCTGGGTTTGTTAGCTGACGCGCGCGCGCTGTAGTTTTTTTTTTTTCTGTTTTATTTTTTTTGCTGAAAACAGATTTGGAAGAAAAGGGTAGGTTTTAGCTTAGTAAAAATTCCAGAAAAATTAGGTTAAGCCATTTAAAACATTAGCAAACAAATGCCAAGATTGGTTTGCAAAAAGTTGACATTAAAAAAAATGATGTTTGTATTTGAATCCATATTTGAAAGAATTTAAATATTAAATAAACCTTATTGAAAACAAGCATTTTTAATAGGGTTACCCCTAAGATTTAATGTGATTAAGGATTACATTTGTTTGAAGAGTTGGTTTGAATTTGAAGTGATTTAGAATTAATTGATTGTAAATAATTGTTTGATTAAAACCAACAAGTTAATGAGTGATCAATATGGAAATAAAATGGAACAATTTGGTTGTTCTCATTTGTGATTTTTATTCCAAAAGTTGTAACAAAGCAAGTATGAAAATAACCATTTGAAATTGTTTGAGTTGATTATGAAAACAAGATAAAACAGATGCAAAACAAATAGTAACAAATGCAAATAAATAATTAAACATGATGACATGATGCAATACTTGAATTAAAACAGCAAATCAAACATTCTAAGGGATATTTTCATACTTGGGATGTTACAACCGGAGATGGCGCCGTTGGACCGCGCCGCGATGAGGTGGACGTCGCGTCTGCTCGTTGGCGAGGCGGGTGACCGCTTTGTTCCTCGCCGCCTCCGCCTTCGAAATGGTGATGGCGTCGTCGAATGCCTCCTTGTTCTTAAGGCGGCGGCGTCGGGCGTCCAACTCTGCCGAGGTGAGCGAGGCGGCCACAATGTCGATGGGGGAGTTCGCAGGTGCCGCCTCCGCCTCTAGGGCATGTTCTGCCACCTCAGGTTTGACGTTACGGAGATGGCGGAATGCCCGGCCCTTCGTTTCCGTCGTCCTCATCCTCGAGGAGGGGAGACGAGAAGCAACTGCCCGCTTCGTCAGGGAGCATCCTTCATTCGGGAGGGGCTTGCACCTGCGGGACGGGGGCGGAGCTGCTCGCCGATGCCGACCTCCGCATGTGTGACGAGGTGGCGCGCAACGGCAGGACAGGTCTGGAGCGGCGCATCAGCGCGAACCGGGTGGGGCCCGACGCAGATCGACAAGGCGGCATGCGGCTACATTTCCCTCCGCTAGGCGCTAGCGCAGCCCATTCGACTTTCTTGATGGACTGATGGATCCCTAGGCAAAGGGCGAGCTCGTTCTCGTCGATGGGGGAGCCCGGCGCCAATGGTGCGTGAGACTCCAGCTCCTCGATGTTGTCTTACTATTCAGAGCAACAAAATCAGAGTATAATCGGGGAAACGGATGATGTGATGTCACGCGACTGAGAGCACGGTTAATAAGGGCATGACCAACGCTCCATGTTGGATGCATGCCTCAGCCCTCCATGCGGGCTCAGGTGGTCTGGGAAAATGCTACATGCCGCTTACAGACCAAAGCAGCCTCCTCGCCAGGAGGCTGGCTCTCCATGCCCAAAAGAGAAATATAGAGATATAAGAAGGGAAAAGGTATGCATACATACATGAGCTACACGGGGAAAACCCTCTATAGGAGAGAGAGTACCGGGCGAGAAAAAGTTGCCGGGTGGGTTTCAGGATTTGGAGCTCACATTGGAGGTTTGTGATCAGTAAATGCTTTACCTTTTTTTTCCTATGTGGATCATGGGGCAGTGGCATATGGCCGCCCCTATAAATCATGCCCTAACAGAACCAGCTGACTATATGGCATTGCCGTGTCATGTATAGTTAATTTATATCCAACATGTATAATAGTTAGGTTTATATATGTACTATTTTATCAACAAATGGTCTACCTTACACTTTTACAGAGTGCTTATGACACGTGCATCAGTGGCTTGTTGGATGGGTAAAGCGATGGCCCGCTAGGGCCCTCGGGTACGTGTTAATATAGGTGGGAAAAGCCCCCACCGTAGCATTACATACGTATAGCAATCGGTGGACTCCACCGTAGGGCACACGTGAGAAAAACCAAATACAACTCTGACATCCCCCCTTAATCTAAACCGGAGGGAACTAGAAAGTTTAGATTATGAATAAACTCACGTAGCCGAGACGGAGATAAGACCTTGGTGAAGCCATCTGCAATTTGGTCTTTAGTAGAAATGAACCGAATATCAAGAAGTTTGCTCGCTACCCGCTCTCGAACAAAGTGATAATCAATCTCAATATGTTTGGTGCGAGCATGAAAAACAGGATTTGCAGACAGATATGTAGCTACAAGATTGTCACACCACAACACTGGGGTTTGATGTAATGTGATACCAAGCTCACGGAGAAGGGCCTCAACCCAGATAGCCTCGGTTGTTGCATTGGCTAGTGCTTTATACTCAACTTTCGTACTAGAACGTGAGACAGTAGCCTGTTTTCGAACACTCCATGAGATAAGATTAGGACCAAGGAATATAGCAAAGCCTCCTGTAGAACGTCGATCATCAAGGCACCCAGCCCAGTCTGCATCGGAAAAGGCACTGAGAAGTGTAGATGAGGATTTCTGAATGTGAAGACCAACATTAAGAGTTCCTTGTATGTATCGAAGAATGCGTTTAGCTGTAGTCCAATGACATGTGGTAAGTGCATGAAGGTATTGGCAGAACTTATTAACAGAGAATGCAATATCAGGCCTTGTGAGAGTCAAATATTGGAGAGCACCAATGACACTCCAATAATGAGTGCTATCTTCAGTGCCAAGCAATGATCCATCAGTTGAGGAGAGCTTATCAGAAGTGGATAGTGGTGTAGGAGCTCCGTGGTGCACTTGGTCATACCAACTCAAGCAAGCAATTCCAAAGCATATTTTGATTGAGTAAGGAGCAGCCCATCAGAGTGTTTATGTACTTCAATGCCCAAAAAATAATGGAGGGAGCCAAGGTCCTTGAGAGCAGAGGTTTTATGTAACTCATGAAGAAGAGTGGACATAGCATGATCTGATGAGCCAGTGAGTATAATATCATCAACATAGATGAGCATAAACATGATGATTTCACCCTTATTGTAGAGAAAAATAGATGTATCGGCTTTGGAAGGAAGAAAACCAAACTGTCGAAGGGTGGTACTTAGCCGAGAATACCATGCACGGGGAGCCTGCTTCAGTCCATACAGTGCTTTATCCAGTTTGCACACAAACGTGGGAGACCGGGGATCTTCAAATCCAGGTGGCCATATCATATAAACCTCTTCATCCAGAACACCATGAAGAAACGCGTTTTTGACATCTAGCTACCGAAGACTCCACCCCCGAGAGACAGATAGAGAGAACAATCCGAATAGTAGCGGATTTTACGACTGGACTGAACGTATCTTCGTAATCAAGACCATACTGTTGCTTGAAACCTTTTGCAACTAAGCGGGCTTTGTATCGTTCAACTGAGCCATCAGAGTTTTTATTTATTATGTACACCCATTTGCAATCAACAATGTTCTGATGCGGGCGAGCAGGAACACGATGACACGTCTTGTTTTGCATGAGCGCTATGTATTCTTCTTCCATAGCCCCCCTCCAATTTGAATCACTAAGAGCATCTTTTAAAGTTCGAGGTTCTCCTGTAGCTGTTAACAAACACCATCGAACAGTACCATCAGTAATAATTCGTGGATTTCTTATATCTTTCTGGAGGCGTGTGCGAGCAGTTGGCGCCGGAGGAGCTACAGGTTGCTCGGGAGCAGCGGATCCCTCAGGCGAATCGGGTGCAACCGAGACGGGCATAGAGGATCCCGCGGAACTTTGTGAGCGAGGGTGTGCTGAAGATGTGGGCGTAGAAGATCCCGCCGAGCTGCTGCTGGTGGAGACTGTCGGCGACGTGGTGCGTGGAGAGAGGGGAGCATCGGCGCGGGCGTGTGGTGGGTTCTGCTGCCGTGCAGACCTAGACGGGGACAAAGGCAAATCCCGAGGCGAGGACGGCTCACCAGTGGCATCAGGTGAGTGGACGGGGGATCCCGAGGAGGATCCGGGCTCCTGATCCGAGGCGGATAGTCCCAGAGAATCAGCACCGGGATCGATGATGTCCCCTGTGCTGGAATCTTCTCCGTTTGAGCTCAAATTTGAGCCATTTTGAGTGATTTCAACGCTGCTATTTTCAGAATCTTCAGCTCCACCCACTTTAACCTACGGAATAGTAATAGCAGGAACTACAAACTGCATGTTATCATTAGTATGCACACCCTCAATAGTAGATAATGAAGATTGTTGTGTAGGAAATAAAAGAAGTTCTTCACGAAGTCTTTTTCCCGCATTTGGACGAAGAGATGCAAACGGAAAAATGTTTTCATCAAACACAACATCTCTAGAAATATACACGCGGCCCGTAGATGTGTCAAGACATTTGACTCCCTTATGGCGTGGACTATAGCCCAGGAAGACACACTTTTTGAAACGAAAAGCAAGTTTATGTTTGTTGTATGGTCTAAGGTTGAGCCAATACACATAACCAAAAACTCGAAGAGAACCATATTGTGGCTTGATATGAAGGAGTTTTTCCGTAGGTGTCTCAAAATTGAGAACCTTGGAAGGGAGCATATTCATAAGATATGTGGCACTGAGGAAGACTTCATCCCAAAATTTTAATGGCATGGAAGCATTGGCTAGCAAAGAGAGGCCAACCTCAACGATATGACTATATTTACGCTCAGCCGAACCATTTTGTTGATGAGCATGTGGACAAGAAACATGATGAGTAATGCCCACTTTTTGGAAGAAAGCATTCAGTTTTCATATTCTCCACCCCAATCAGTTTGCATAGTGACAATTTTTCGATTGAATTTGCGTTCAAAAAGTTGTTGGAAATTAAGAAATACTTGGAAAACATCATAACGTTTCTTGAGCAAATAAATCCAAGTAATGTACTAAAATCATCAATGAAGCTTACATAATATAGATGTTTGCCAACAGAAGAAGGTGCAGGACCCCATACATCAGAAAAGATTTGCTCCAAGGGAACAGTGGAAACACTAGTGGATATGGGATAAGCCAACTGGTGGCTCTTTTCTTGTTGGCATGGATCAAATATGTAAGGATTTATTTCTGGCGAATAAGAAATATTATTTTTTCCTAACAACTTGTTGAACAATAAATGATGACGGATGCCCTAGACGACAATGCCATGTAGACGAGGAAGGCTTGATGATGATGAATGCATGCTCGCGAGACCCCATGGAAGCTAGAACAAGGGGGTATAAACCATCACGACATGGGCCTCTAAACAATGTTTCCTTCATGCCCTAATCCTTATTAAAGAAGAAGAGTGGATGAAATTCAATAAAGGCATTGTTATCAAGGGCAATTTTATGAGCAGAGAGTAAATTCTTAGATGCACTAGGAACATGAAGAATATTACGGAGCTGAACGGAACTATGAGGGGTGTGCAATACTGAATGACCTACATGAGCAATTTGCATACCTTTTCCACAAGCTGTGTGGACATGATCACGGCCATGATAAGTGTCACGTGTAGTAAGCTTGTTCAGCTCTCCTGTGATGTGGTTTGTAGCTCCTGAGTCCATATACCAGTTGGTATCCACTCCATATGCACTCTCCTCTTCAACATCATCATCACCCTGATCATCACGATCAGAATAGCGCCACCAGCGCTCATTTTCTAGGTGGCATTTTTTCTTGCAGATTTGGTAGAAAACCCACTCTTGCCATGGAGAGGGAGTGCGGCCATGGCCACGCCCACGACCTCTGTCATCACGGCGTCCAGGCTGGCCATCACGCCCACGGTAATAATCATCACGAGGACGTATGTCATATCTATCATCACGATGGCGATTTTCATAGCCTCCGTAGGGCTGGTTGCTACGGTTGTCATAGCCCCCTTAGTGCTGCTGTCCTCCAGAGCGCTGCTGCTGCTATCCGCCCCCACGGCCACGACCACGGAAGGCAGCATTGGCCGAAGAAGAGAAAATCCCAGTCGAGTTGCCAGAGAGCATCTGTTGCCGGAGGTCATAGGCCTCAAGTTGTGAACACATGTCGTGGAGAGTAGGGGTCAGGACAACGTTGATGGAGGCAAGGAGAGAATTATACTCGCCGTCAAGACCGTTGAGGATATAGTCACGAAGCTCATCGTCGTCAATACGTTTGCCCGTTGCAGTGAGCTCGGATGCAAAACCCTTCATCTTGGCGATGAACTGGGCGGAAGAGAGTTCTTCCTTCTTCGTGTTGGTGAGGGCGCTGCGGAGGGTGCTGACCCGCACGCGAGATTGTGTGGAGTGCATGGCGATGATGGCGCCCACACATCGGCGGCATGCTCCCGCCCAAACACTTGGGCGAGGACTTCCTCGGACAGAGAGTTGACGAGGTAGTTTACCACCTGATGGTCCTTCGTGATCCGGGCATTGTACGCCAGATTGGGGATCGTAGTCTTTTTGTTGTTTGCATCTTCAGCCTCCAGGGTTTCAGGTGGTGCCGGATCGGAAACCTCAAGGATTCCATGACCCTGGCGCCACGGAGAGCAGGGAGAACCTGCGTTTTCCAGTAGAGGTAGTTGCCTCTTGTGAGTTGTATCGCCGGCGGCAATCCAAGGAGAGGCGCCGAAGTTGTCGAAGACGACATCGTGTTTGTTGTTGGGAGGGAAGGGCTGGGTCTTTGCAATCAAGATCGGGGGATCAAGATCGATTGATTTTCCTGGTTGTTTTCTTGGGGATCAACAATGGTGATCGGATCTAGGTTTCTAGGATTTTTTTCGTCGGCGGCTAGAAGGGAAGAAAATCGGCCCTGAATACCATGTTGGATGGGCAAAGCGGTGACCCGGACCCTCGGGTACGTGTTAATATAGGTGGAAAAAACCCCCACCGTGGCATTACATAGTATAACAATCGGTGGACTCTACCGTAAGACATACGTGAGACAAAACCAAATACAACTATGACATGGCTATCTATTCTCTCTCATCTTTTCTCTCATTGAACTAAGTGCCATCCTACTCATTCTCTCTCATTGATGACTGTCTATAAATATTATTTAAAATTTTAAAGCTTGCGCACAGTTAATTTGAGATGGAGAGAGTACTTGTTCTATAGCTGAATATCAGTCGGCTGAGAAATAGCACGCCCATGATGTAAGTGTCATCCTCCTCATTCTGTTTGCATTGGAATGTGTGGCATGCATATTTTTCTTCTTATGTATCGACAAGGCCGCGTGATAGTCATATGAGGCAAGAACTCTCGTGGGAGCACACAATTTCCCTTTTAGGCATACGAGGGTTTGGACATTATGTGAACTTCTAATTTCGGAAGGGAGCACCGCCTGACAAAAAGAAAGTGTGCGCGCACGGCGTATTCACGTCGTATTAAAAGATTTTTGCTAACTTAGGTAATTTTGAGGGATATATATTTGCTAAATTGGTTACGAGAACGTTGACTTTTCGTCAATAATCCTCATGGTGCTGGGTGCTCCCTTGGAAAGAAAAAAGTCGCGGCAGATCAAAGTCGCCCATGCAAGTTCGTGCAACAAGACAGCAAAGCAATTTATATTCTAAGCCACAAGCTCCGAGTAAAGAAACCTACTACATGCATGAACAAGACCATCAATTCGTTCTGCCTCCCTTTGAGTTCGCCTTCCGCGATGAAGGCGAAGCCTAACAACCAAATCGTCCGGAAGGCAGCTTCCGCCAGCGGGCTGCTCCTCCTCCTCCTCATCGCCGTCGTCTTCACCGCATCCAACTACTCGTCACTGAACACCGAGCGGTTCATCGACGCTGCGACGGCGAGACCCCGCGTGACCAGCAATGCCAGCGACGCGGCGTGCGACCTGGCGAGGGGCGAGTGGGTGCCGGACTCGGCCGGACCCTACTACACCAACGAGACCTGCCCGCTGATCGACGGGCGGCAGGACTGCATGAAGTACGGCAAGCCCGGGTTGGAGTCCATCCTCGGGTGGCGGTGGCAGCCCCACGGCTGCGACCTCCCTCGCTTCGACGCCGCCGCCTTCCTCCGCCTCGTCCGCGGCAAGTCCATGGCCTTCGTCGGGGACTCCGTCGCGCGCAACCACATGCAGTCCCTCATGTGCCTCCTCGGCAAGGTACCTTCATACTTTTCCACTACTCCAGGTCGATCGATCGATCACGAATTCACGATCAGTCGTCATCATGCAGGTGGAGTACCCGAGGGAGATCGAGCCGAAAGACTGCGTCCACTGCACGCGCAAGTACCACTACCCTCTGCACGACTTCAGCGTGTGCGTCTTCTGGACGCCGTTCCTGGTGCGGTGGAACCTGACGCGCGCCGGCGGGCAGCAGTTCATGGACCCGCACAACGTGTACCTCGACCAGGCGGACCCGGAGTGGAGCGCCGACGTCGCCGGCTACGACTACGTCGTCCTCAACGGCGCCAAGTGGTTCACACGCCCCACCGTGCTCTACGAGGGCGGCCGCCTCCTCGGCTGCGCCAACGTCGACGGCTGCGAGGCGGCCCACAACGCCAGTGACGTGGCCCCGGACTACGCGGTGCGCGCGTCGTTCCGGACCGCGCTCCGTGCGCTCGCGGGGTTCCGTGGCAGGGTGGTGGTCCGGACGGTGGCGCCGCCGCACTACGAGAACGGCAAGTGGTACGACGGCGGGGACTGCGTGAGGACGCGGCCCGTGCGGAGCAACGAGACGAGCCTGCCGGAGACCGAGGCCGCGTTCCACGCCGCGCAGGTGGAGGAGTTCCGAGCCACGGCCGGCGCGACGGCAGAGTCGGCGGCGAGGTTTGTGCTGATGGACGTGAGCAAGATGATGCAGATGAGGGGAGACGGCCACCCGGGGCAGTACGGGCACTGGCCGCACGAGAAGGTCGGCTTCGGCATCGACTGCGTGCACTGGTGCTTGCCCGGCCCCGTCGACGCTTGGAACGAGCTACTGCTCCATTTGCTCACTGGTTAAGCATGAGCACATGATTGTTTATCTTGCAGTCGATTTGCACCAAAGGAAGTAATCGATTAATTGGATGTCGGCGTTTAAGCACGTCTTCCGGGAACCATGCATGTTTGAATCGGCTGGCATGCATTTTTGTGCAGCAGAAATGCAAATGAAATTATGTCGGCAGAAGCTCCTTTTTTTAAAAAAAAAATACCATATTATACCATTAACCATAGTAAATCGCTGGCAACCAAACCAGATACAAAGTCAGCCGCAAAATCTGCCCAACCTGAACATTCGGTCTCAGATAGAGCCCGAAGCGAGCTAGGGAACGAGCAACTGAATTAAATGCCCTTAGGCCTCGTTTGGTGCTAGAGGTTTTGAGGGGATTAGTGGGGATAATGCCCACGGGGATTGGGTGAAACCACTCCCCTCACCCAATCCCATCAAAACCTCTTCTCTCCAATCCCCACCCTGATCCGGCGGGGGCGCTGTCTATGGAAGGAGGTGGCGACGCCTCGCTTGGTTTCTTCGGTTCCACTCCGATCCGCGAGGCAGGCCTAGAGGTGCGTAATCCGCGTGGAAAGAAGTGGTTCGGGGCGGTTTCGCGGGGCTGGCCCAACCCCACCCCTCTGCGCCAAACGGGCTTGCGGGGAATTTCGCGGATTTTGAGCCCCGCGTGGAAAATCCTCTCAGATACCGGTGACAGGGGGATACTAACCCGGTATGCCAAGCTCTGAGGAATAACCCGGCCCAAAGGATGGTGTGCAGGATTCGGCTAAGAATAAAGAAGCTTGTGAAGGCCCAAACTTGTGGGCTTAACGGCCCGGGTTATGGGTTATTGTAAAGGAAAGTTATGGTAGTGCGCCGTGTCCAGGTAGGATCCGAAATATGCCTTGCCGAATAAGCTAGGGGGTACGGGTGCTTTATAAACCGACCCCCAGGTATAGTTTTAGGTAGAGATCTAAGAACCCTAGTAATATCGCGTGATATCGAGCATCCAGTGTAAACCCTAATCGAGTTATCATATCGAGAATAGAGATCCGGCGACTTCGATTACCGGCTATCAGATCGAATTGCACCATGTTTTCCTCTGAGCTAAACCCTCTCCCAAATGCCTGTGTCGTCTTGCCCCAAGATCAGTTACCCCCGGTAACATCTGCCGTGATTATCCCACGACAGTTGGCGCCCACCGTGGGGCCTGCGTCCAAAGGTGTTTACATCACGGGAGAAGCTCGGAAGGGCATGGAAAATCTTGTCATTGGCGAAATCTACATCGACCACGAAGGAGAAAAGATGGTGGACGATTCCGGCTGGGGGCCAGAATCGGATCACCTCGAGTCCGGATCTATATTGACGATCGGCCGGATCAACATCTTCATCGGCACGGTACGAACGACTAATTTAAAAGGACAATATCATGTGCATACTACAGGAACTTCCAGCAGGAACGAGAAGACATTAAAGCAAGCGGCAAACTCGATTTCGTTGGCCGCGCCGGGACATCTCAGATGGGCGGAACAAGAGGTAACATGGAGTAGAAAAGACCATCCGGAGAAAATAGAGCGTCCAGGAGTCTTGGCATTGGTGGTTGCTCCACAGGTTAATGGTTACGAATTGAAGAAGGTCCTGATGGACGGTGGAAGCAGCATCAACATCCTTTATTGGGAAACCTTCTTACGGATGAGTCTCAAAGAGTCTCAGTTACAAAAAAGTTCGACAATCTTTCATGGGATCGTGCCAGGTCACTCGGCGAGCCCCGAGGGAAGGATCACCTTGGAAGTTGCTTTTGGCGAATCGACGGATAATTATCGAGTTGAGTGGCTCACGTTCGAGGTGGTCAAATTGCGCAGTCCTTACCACGCACTGTTTGGGAGGCCGGCTTACGCCCAATTCATGGCTAGGCCGTGCTACGTGTATTTGCAGCTGAAAATCCCGGGTCCTAAACGGACCATCACTATACATGGGAACCGGGATATAGCGGCCGAGTGCGACGAAGGAGATTCAGTTATGGCCGAGCAGGCATGCAGGAAGGAAGAGCTCGAATATTACCGGTCTCAAGTAAATCCGGACGATAGAACAGCCTTGAAAAAGCCTAATACTGAGGATGAGAGAGCAAAATTCAAGGCAGCGCAAGACACCAAGAAGATAGATTTTGTCGAAGGGGATTCCACTAAGCAGTTTACCATAGGGTCTAACCTGGGAAAAGAGCAGGAGGGAGCGCTCGTGGAGTTTATTCGCTCGAATGCAGATGTGTTTGCCTGGACACCTAGCGACATGCCGGGTATCCCTACAGAATTGGCTGAGCACAGTTTGCATGTGGATCCCAAGTCCAGGCCCGTGAAACAAGGTTTGAGGAAAATGAATGAGGAAAGAAGGAAGGCTATAGGCGAAGAGATCGCTCGGCTATTGGCAGCCGGCTTTATCATGGAAGTATTTCACCCGGATTGGTTGGCTAACCCGGTTCTAGTGATGAAAAAGACTAATGAGTGGAGGATGTGCATTGATTTTACGAGTCTCAACAAACATTGCCCAAAGGATCCGTTCGCGCTACCAAGGATAGATCAGATTATAGACGCAGTAGCTGGAAGCGATCTGTTATGCTTCCTGGACGCATATTCCGGGTATCATCAAATTAAGCTCAAAAGGGAGGATTGGGAGAAAACATCATTCATAACCCCTTTTGGGGCCTTTTGTTATAAAACTATGACGTTTGGGTTGAAGAACGCTGGCGCAACTTACCAACGGTGTATTCAAAAGTGCTTTGAGGACCAAATCGGACGTAACGTCCATGCCTATGTGGATGATGTGGTCATCAAGACCAGGAAGGCGGAGACATTTATCGATGACCTAAAGGAGACGTTCAAAAACTTGAGGAGGTACCAGATGAAGCTTAACCCGACAAAGTGCGTGTTTGGAGTTCCAGCTGGGAAATTACTCGGCTTCATAGTTTCCGAGAGAGGAATCGAGGCAAATCCGGATAAAATCAAGGCCATCCAGAGTCTGAAAAAACCGGAAAATTTGAAGCATGTTCAAAAGCTCACGGGCTGCGTAGCAGCCTTGAGCCGATTCATATCCAGACTCGGAGAAAAAGCAATACCTTTGTACCGGCTCTTGCGGAAGTCGGATAAGTTCGTGTGGGATCAAGAGGCGGACGAGGCATTTGAGGCACTAAAGAAACAGTTATCTGAAGCACCAGTACTAGCGGCGCCGGGTCCTAAAGAGCCTATGTTACTATATGTGGCAGCTGGCCCCCGAGCCGTCAGTGCAGTAGTTGTTGTGGAACGCCAAGAGGATGGGAAAGGATACCCGGTTCAGAGGCCGGTTTATTACGTCAGTGAGGTATTATCAGAAGCAAAGCAGCGCTATCCACATTGGCAAAAGTTGGTGTTCGGGGTCTTTATGGCCAGCCGGAAGCTGAAGTCGTATTTCCAAGAACATCCCATAACAGTGGTTAGTTCAATACCAATGTCGGATATCATCAGAAACTCAGACGCGACGGGAAGGATAGCCAAATGGGCGATAGAGATGGGGGATTATCACATCAACTACGAACCCAGGTCAGCAATCAAATCTCAAGCTTTAATTGATTTCGTTAACGACTGGACACATACAGGCATGACTGCAACGGTTCCAAATTCCGAGTCATGGATCATGCACTTCGACGGATCAAAGCAGTACGAGGGGTCAGGAGCTGGGGTGGTGCTAACATCACCCAAAGGGGACAAATTGAGTTACGTGCTACAAATTCACTTCGACTGTTCCAACAACGTGGCCGAGTATGAGGCCCTGTTGCATGGCTTAAAGGTAGCCAAAGAGATGAACATCAAGAGGATACGATGCTTCGGAGATTCGGACCTTGTGGTACAGCAGGTGTCAGGAACGTGGGATAGAAAGGACGCAACTATGGCAGCATACCGCAGGGAAGTTGATAGGGTTGCAGGATGTTTTTCCGGGTATGAGGTGGAGCATATAGACAGAAGAAAGAATGAGGCAGCCGACGCCCTCGCCAGACTCGGCTCGCGCAGAGAGCCGGTTCCACCTAACGTTTTCCTGGACGAATTATGGCGACCATCAGTTAAAATCGAGTCAGAGGAGGAATTGGCAAATCAAGACCCGGATTCAGGACTCGTAGCCACTGTACGTACTATTCCCGAGTGGAACGAACCATTTTTGGCCTACCTATCACGAGGCGAGTTACCACAACAGGAGGTATTAGCAAGGCAAATTTTGAGGCGAGCAAAGGGATATTCTATCATCAGTGGGGAATTGTACAAGAGAAGTGCAGCAGGAGTCTTTTTGCGCTGCGTAGCGCCGGAAGAAGGCAGACAGATTCTCAAGGAAATCCATGAAGGCGACTGTGGACATCATGCGTCCACAAGGTCTCTTGTGGCTAAAGCTTATCGACACGGGTTTTTCTGGCTCACGGCCCTAGCGGATGCGGAGCGATTGGTAGCAAGGTGTGACGGATGTCAAAGGTACGCTCGCCAAACCCATGTGCCGGCTATGGAGTTGCGGACTATCCCGTTAACTTGGTCGTTTGCCGTCTGGGGTATGGACATGGTTGGCCCCTTTCATATGTCACCATGCAAGAAGACACATCTTTTGGTGGCTATTGATAAGTTTACCAAGTGGGTTGAGGTTATGCCAGTTACTAATTGCGAAGCAGCTACAGCAGTCAAGTTCCTGAAAAGGATTATCTACCGGTTCGGGTACCCCCACAGCATAATTACCGACAATGGAACCAACATGTCCCTTGGTGAGATGGAGAAGTTTTGTGGCAACAATGGAATCCGGCTCGATGTGGCATCAGTGGCTCATCCCCAGGCCAATGGACAAGTGGAGAGGGCAAACCAAGAATTGCTTCGCGGGTTAAAACCACGGTTGCGAGTTCCCTGTGTCAGGGCTGCTGGTGCATGGGTCGAAGAACTTCCTTCTGTGGTTTGGGGTATCAACACTACACCTAACAGATCCACTCAGATGACACCCTTCTTCATGGTCTATGGTGCGGAAGCAGTATTACCGAGTGACATTATTCACGATTCGCCTAGAGTATCAGCTTATGTCGAAGTAGAGAACGAAAAAACCCGGCAGGACGCCGTAGATATGTTAGAAGAGCAAAGAGAACAAGCCCTGGAAAGATCAGCCATATATCAGCAAGATCTACGGAGGTATCATAGCCGGCGTGTGAAGACCCGGGTATTCCAGGAAGGAGACTTGGTTCTGCGCCTGGTACAGTAAAACGAAGGAAAACACAAATTATCACCACCATGGGAAGGACCATTTATCATAAGCCGGAACCTGCATAACGGATCATATTATTTGATAGATGCAAGGGAAGAGTCGGCTACAGTCAACGACACCGCACACACCACTTCATCTATGCAAGAAAGAGATAGACCATGGAACGTGGCTCAGCTACGTCCGTATTATACTTAGTAAAGACTATATTGGCAAGTGGAATTGCACGATGTAATAGGCAGCAGGTTTTCTGACGTACTCTTTTCCTATCCAGGGTACCTTTGGGGACTGGACGGGTTTTTAATGAGGCGGATTGCTGACCTACATTTTTCATATCAAGTAAAGAGATGGTTATCAAGAAAAGAGATGGTTATCAAGAAAAGAGATGGTTATCAAGAAAAGAGATGATTGTTATCAGGTTATGTATTCTCAGTACGATGCGTATATCTAGGTCTTGGGGGCTGGTCGCTTGAATAGCACAGTTACAAACTCAAAGACCCGGCCATGATGCCTATGAGTTATAAGGGCCGATTACTTGCAAACGAGTACGGCTACAATCTTATAACCGGACAAAGAAGTCCAAATTTCTTGGCTGTTCTTACTTAAGCTCGATGTGACTCGCATTAAAGTGGCATGATGTGTTCGCTTACGATGGCAGTTAGTCATGAAACCCGACGGGGATTGGCTGGCTACGTCTTCGTATTGATGTAACAACATGGTATCCACGCGAAAGCCGGCTTACAGTACAAGACAGTCAAAAGGGTCATCTAAACCACAAGTTATGCAGAGTACAAGGCTGAATAGCTGGAAACTCAACGACTATTAAGCATAACTTCAAAACCTATGTGAAACAACTCATGGATCTTTGTGAAATTAGCAGTAAGCAGTTTGTTCCCTTTTCAAGATCAAGTGTTCTAGACTCGGCAATCCGGGCCCGGTAGCTTGAAATCTTGAAAAGAGAAAAAGTGGCTTACTGGTATAGTTGCAAAGATCCAAATATCCGAGTCTTGGGGACTTGGGGACTTCGAAGCAAAATCCGCTTGTCAATACCCATGAGACCCGGAAATTGAGTTTTCACAAAAGGAACAATAAATAAAACCGGATATCGAGAACAGATGAGCTTAAACTTAAAAGGCCGGAACAGGCATCGAGTATATCAAGGCCTTAGCGTGCATTACAAAATCCTGATGAAAAAATATCATAGGTGCACAGGTGCACCACACAAAATATAAATGTTTCAAAAAGTATGTTGACCGACTGGCGCTTAAGAAGAGGCATTAGAGACCACATATCACTCGGCGTTCATCTTGGCCTTCCCCTTGCCATCATTGGTAGCAGAAGCACCCGGATCAGCGGTACCAGCCCCCGCAGGGGGCGGAACGACTGGTGTTGAGGTAGCAGGAGCAGAGTCGGCTTCAGCTTGCTTCCTGGCAGCCTCCGCCCTTATCGTGGCAGCTTCCTCCTTCCACCGGGCAAGCATGTCATACGGCTCAGGAAGATCCGACTTAATTACTTTAACGGCAGAATCATATGTTGGAACAAGTATATTAACGTCCAGCTCATCAGCAATTACGCTGGCCGGGTAACGGACCTCCTTCTGGATGGCCTGAAAATCCTTCACCGAAAACTTGGATCCGTCAAGCTTGAACTCTGGGAAGCCGCTCATAAGCCTCGCTAGCTCGAGCTTGGGGAGATAAGCCTTGGCAAGTGCGAGCCCCCGGGTCATTCCAACCCGGCAAGACGAGCGCTTCCAGTGCCGAATCCACTCGGGAACAGTGGATAAGGCGTCCAGCAGCCTCTTCAGATCAACATGTCCTCTACCCGGACACCGCAACTCGTCAAGGATCCATCTGGTTCCGGCACATAGCTGCCGGATAACACTCTTTATGGTTTTCAGCTTGGCAATGTCATCTTCATCCGGCATGGCTTCGTCCGGGCCTGAAGTAAAATGAAGATATAAGTTGGAAAATTTTTGCTGTTTGTCAAAAGGATAAACCCGGAGAAGGAAGCGTACCAAGCAAAGAACGATAGGTATCAGATATTTCGACGGAAAGGCTTGTCAGGTCATCTTCGGCTTGGTGAGCCCTTCTTCGGTACTTCTTCATTAATTGCCTATTCCTCCTGGCTTCAGCCTCGGCTGCTTCACGTAAAGATATCTCCTTTTCAATGAGCTTGGCGGCGTCCGCAAGTTTCTCCTCGTATTGAGTCACGAAAGACTGCACGGATGTTAAAAAAGCATTAGTCAGGTAGAAGAGCACAGTTATCAGTCATTGGTATAATAAAAGTCCCGAGCAAGTCATGAATGAACTCACTCGGAACTTGGGGACTGGACAAAGGTACAAGCAATATTAATCGAATTTACCTCGTGTTTGGTTATTAAAGACCCCAAGATGTTTTCCTCGTTAGCCCTTAAGGTGCGCAGAGTTTCCAGCATCTGGGCAAAAGTTAACTCCTCGGAGCGAGTCCCGGAAGAGCCGGCAGCTTGATCATCTGGTAGGGGGGTTCTCCTCGCATTTGGAGTGGAGACTCGGACAGTCTGAGTGTCCGGGTTGGGAGAACTCATCCTTGTATCTAGAATTTCTATCTCTTCGTCTACTGGTTCCGATAAGGAAGGAGATCCGACGGTTTGGGAAAGTGGATTGTTCAGAGGGCCTTGTTCCCGGTTAGTTGTCGCATCACCACCAGTTGCGGCGTCTGCGTCGTCAGTCGGCTTCTCCACCTGGAGGTTATCCGTCTCTGTGTTTTCCGGGTCACTGACGGTGACTTGAGCGCTGAAGGAAAGATGAGAAAAGGCAGTTATTAATGATGACGACGGCTTGAATGAAAGTTCGTCAGATGCAAAAAGAAATAATATAGCAAAAACTTACCCGGCATTTACGGTGTAATCCGGTGGGAGCTCGCCACTGGAAGCAGATGAGGTCTTCGCAGGAACCACTAGTGGAACCCGGAATTGCCCGGCACGTGGGTGGTTAGGAGAAGGGTGGAGCTGAGGAGAGTTGGAAGAACGAGATGGAGGAGCACTGCCACGAGGGACCGAGGGGGCGGAGATGCCCGGGTTAAGGGGATCTTCACCTGGGGAGCTCCGAGTTACTCTGCGCTTGGCTGGGAAAGAATCCTTCAAGCATGACGAATTTGATAATTGATGGTTAAGTCGTCGCATGACGTCAAAGGAGTAAGGTTCAGAGGATAATGAGGAAAAAGGAACCTTGGACACTGTCCCCCTGCCTTTCCTCTTGGCCCCGACTGTTGCCTCTGGGTCAGACTCGGTTCTCTCCGGGTCGTCTTCATTGTTTCCACCCTCGTCCTCTAGCCCTGCGAACCAGGTGTGTATTCATTGGAAAAAAGACAGACGAGAGGAAAGTAATGCAAGTAAAAATATGCAGATCCTGAGTGAGTACCTTCACTATCGTCAGCCGCCTCGTCCTCCTCTTCCGGGTCTCTGGAGGGGGGGAGTGGTTCAACTCTCCAGAAAGGGTCATCAGCCTGAGGTAAAAAGATAAGATTAAGGCTTAGAAGCAGTATCGAGTTGAAATGTGGAAACAAGTTATGAGCGCCGGGTATTACCGCTGGAGCTGGATTTTCCCGGGTAAACGGGGGTAACCCGGCGATGCCCTTTATCACCTCCAGTTTCTCCGCCAAGAAGCCCTTGATGGTCTTTATAGTATCACCGGTCGCAAAGCTCTTGGTGGAGTAGCGGAGTGCGTCTGTGGTGTGCCCCGAATACTCGCACATCAATTTGGTGCGAACGGAATTAGGTTGGATTCGGAAATCGACCCAAGTTTTTATTAAATTGAGCCCTAGGAGGCCTTGGGCTGAGAGAATGGCTATCTTGGCTAGCGAAGGAAGGATTGCCTCCCTGTCTGAGTCTGATGCGAAGGCATTGAAAGACTCGGAGGGCTTGAGGGGGGTCTCTGAGTAACCCGGCAGCTTCTTTCGCTGTCGGGGGAGGTATCGTGGCAGTAAAAGAAAGATAGCTGCCAATGTTTAACGTGGGAGTGCAGGTTGAGGGTTGGCATCAAAGAATTCTTACGACGTTGGATGGATACCCCGCCGCAAGTGAGAAGCGCTCCGTCGCCGCTTTCGCGGCACGGCTTGCACTGGAATAACTCAATGAAAAGAGTCAGACTCGGTGGCATGCACAAGTACGACTCAGATAGACCAATGAAGTGGGTAAATGTTCAACATGGAGTTAGGCCCTATGTCGAACACCCGGAGTCCATAATGATCTAAGACCTCCCTAAAGAAAGGATGACCCGGAGGACGAAATCCTCGGGTCACGTGGTCAACGAAGCAGATTACCTCGTTTTCTTCGGGGGTGGGACGAGTCTCATTACCCGGTACCCTCCAGTGGATGTCTTTTTGAGAAGGGAGGGTTCCTAATTCGGCTAGCTCGTCCAATTTGGCTTTCGTGGTTGTGGAACGCCCCCAGTTGGCGGATATGGTTTGGGTGGTCCTCGCTGGAGACGGTTGTTTTCCTTGTCGCTTGGGAGCCATGGGGCCAGCCTGCAAAACACAAAGAGAAGAGGCGTGTGAAATAAGACCGGGGAATGCTGAAATATCCGAGTATAAAGGTATCAAGAAGGTACGAAGCTGAGAACTGTCCGGGTATTGAGCACACTTGTGGAAATTGTTGGTCACTTACGTAGGGAAAGGTATTTGGGGATGACGGATGGTTGCCCATATTTATACCGCAAACGAAATAGCTGGAAAAGGAGGGTTTTTCCGGGTGTTAATGCCATAAGCGGAAAATCGAGGAGGAACGGATCTAGATGGAAATGCTTGCGGATGATTTTTAAGTAAAATTGGTAACCAATGATGGTTGGAGGATCATTTGTGACTATAGGGCAGATGATTAAAGGAGTTGGCAAGCATCGAATCGATCTAATTTGGTGCAATCGGACAAATGACTTGCGGGTTGACCTAGATCTGATCTTCGATAAATTGAAAGTTGTGAGGTTGAATTAACTGGTTGCGAGAAGCTTACCGGGGAGATTGGAGTCTAATACGATGACGACGAGCGGCGTGGCTCGAATGAGAGAAATGGAGGAGCAACGGTGACACTTGACGGTGGCGCAAGGCGACTCAAGGGCGGGCGCGGCCGCTAGTGATCTTGCGTTGGTAGCAGGTACGAGCTCCTCACGGTGGTGCTGCGAGGGTGTTAGGAGCAAGGAAGAAGAGGGGAAGTTGTGGCGTGGTGAGGGGCTTAGGGTTACCCATTAAGTGCTATTTATAAGGCAAGGGTGAGCCTATCCTAACGGCCAGAAGCCGGAAACCGCGGGGTAATGGTTATCAGCGAAGATTTTGCGAGATATGCGTCAAGTATTGGGCGAGGCATTGGGATAGAAGAAGGAAGGGATTTGCCCCGTAATGACGGGACTGATTATCGAGCATGAGATCTTGGCATTTTTGTTGTAGTCTGGACCTGGGAACTTGAACCTAAGTGTCTGGAGGCCAAATCCGGGTTATTACATGGCCACCATGGAGTGAGGCCTAGCAGAATATCAAAACATCTTAACTCGGCTTCCATATGCCCGTATGTTCGACATCTTTGCGGGGAATAGCAAGCGCTTCAAGGAGGATCCATGAAGCCCAGGCTATTCTGGGGACTACTGACAGGGGGATACTAACCCGGTATGCCAAGCTCTGAGGAATAACCCGGCCCAAAGGATGGTGTGCAGGATTCGGCTAAGAATAAAGAAGCTTGTGAAGGCCCAAACTTGTGGGCTTAACGGCCCGGGTTATGGGTTATTGTAAAGGAAAGTTATGGTAGTGCGCCGTGTCCAGGTAGGATCCGAAAAAGCTAGGGGGTACGGGTGCTTTATAAACCGACCCCCAGGTATAGTTTTAGGTAGAGATCTAAGAACCCTAGTAATATCGCGTGATATCGAGCATCCAGTGTAAACCCTAATCGAGTTATCATATCGAGAATAGAGATCCGGCGACTTCGATTACCGGCTATCAGATCGAATTGCACCATGTTTTCCTCTGAGCTAAACCCTCTCCCAAATGCCTGTGTCGTCTTGCCCCAAGATCAGTTACCCCCGGTAACATCTGCCGTGATTATCCCACGACAACCGGCCCACCCCTGTGTACCAAACGAGGCCTTACGAAAAATTTAAATTCAAACGAATCTAGATTCCCAACGCATAAGCTTCTCGCTTCACGAAGGAGTACACCAATATGAGAGACATCGTGGCTAGGAAGCGGATTGGTGCAGTATCATGAAACCCACTGTGAGTGTTCGCCATCCAACACTCACTATGGCCGAAAACCTGTTACCACAATCACAATTCAGAACATCTAGCTATTACAGTCCACCAAGTTCACACACTACCAACAAACACTCGAGGAAACTATCCAAGACGAACAGGGAACATCCATGATCTACCGGCACAAAGCAGCTTCGACGGGCAATCTAGCACCCAGGAAACAACACTCCCCCGGGACTCTTGTCAGTTTCCTGAAGACACCATCCCGGATCGAGCGACGAAGTTGCCGGATCTAGCATCTGAGGGTAACACACACCTTGCCACCTTCAGCAACTTGCTCGCCCCATCTACAATAGCTCCTGATCACGCTCCTTGTGAAGACCTGACCAATAGGTAAGAAACAAACAAATGTGAAACAGAATTTCACATGGCGTTGTTACTCTATCTATGCCCCTCGAAGTTACATTGTTTATGGCCTTCCAAATCGCCTAACAAACAGCCGAGATTCCTACCATATATAAGCGATATCCAAATTGAAGGAAAGAAACCATGCAAGAGCTTGCCAAATGTTATTAGGACAAGAATTAGTACCCAATACTTTAGCCATCGGCCCCCAAACCACACGAACAACAGAGCAATCGAAGAATAGGTGTTCCATCATTTCCCTTTGGTTACAAAAAGAACAGAAAGGATAGCCTAGACACTTTTGTTTCCTCATGTTATCCCTAGTAAGAACAACATTGTGAAAGAGCTGCCACATGAAAATCCCTAGTTGAACTGAGCAGATCGCATCGTCAAACTGCATATGCGGAATGATGGGGAGGGGTCGCTCTTGCGACAAACAGGGCGACGCGCAGGGCGATGCGCCGGGCGACCAGCCGGCGCCCGCCGCCCCCCTCCTCCTCCTCACCGCCACAGCCCACCCCACGTCCCCCACCCACGCCAATCCCCCCCTGCTGTGGAGCTCAACTTCCCCGCCGGCGGCGGGCCGGAGTCGCCTGCTAGCGGCGCAGATCGAAGCGTCGCGGCCGCGGCAGGGTCACCAGGTGAGTCCTTCCAGAGCTATGTCCTTGAGTATTTCCACTCCATCGTCTCCTTCCTCCCGTCCTCCGCCCTCTGCTCCTTGATCCCGGGCCTTGTCTGGATCACGCCCCCATCCCCATCCCCGAGGTTCAACCTGAGTTCCGTCCGCAATCTTGCAAACTTCTTCCTCTGCGCCGCGCCCGAACGGCTGCTGGTCCTCCCGGTGGCGCACAACGTCTTCGAGCTCCAGCTTGCAAGCAGGAATGTCGCGCGCTACGTCCTCGCCGTGGGCGCCCGGCAGGTCAACGCTAGGCTGGTGTTCCACTCCTCGGCGGCGGCGGCCTGCGCCGCGGATGCGGCTCTCTCTCCTCCGGCCCACACGCCACATTCATTGCCTCCACCTACTGGACACGTGGCGTTGCCCAGGCAAAAACGGAGGCCCCCTGACTCTGCAACTTTCTGCGCCCGGGATCCTTCCGATCCCCGCGCTATCAGAGTTTATTTCCCCTGTCCCCCTCGCCCCGTCCCATCCTGCCCCCTCTGCGGGCATGTCTCTCCCGTCCGACGCGGTGATGGCTGCTGTCGGAGCTGCGCCCCTCGTCGAAATCGAGGCGCCGCCCTCCCCAAACGCCTTCACTGCGAGTCCCACCCCCCACCGGCCACCCTATCTTGAAGCATTACTTACCCCCGCTCCAGCTCGTTCTCGCTCCACGCCTGTCTCCCCACCATTGCTCTCGCTCGACGGGTGCTTCCGCTGCCTTTCCATGCGTCACCTCGTCCGCGACTGTAGGGACCCCGTTCGTTGTCGCCGCTGCCGTGGCTCCGGGCACCGGGCCAAAAACTGCGAGATGCTGTGACGCCGCGCCTCCTCCGTGCCCACCCCCCGCCGGTCCACCACCCCCTCCACCCACAGTGCCTCCTGGCCCGCAACCCACAGCCGCAACACCTCGCCCCCACCTTCACCACGCCCCACCCAACCTTTCCCACCTGCGACCAACGCCCCTACCCTGCTCCGTCCTTCACTGGGCCTGTCCCCCGTCAGGATGCAGCCACTCTCCCCTCGCGGGCCGCCGCTGCGCGACATCCACATCTCTTTCCCTCCCAGCCCGGTGGCCGCCGCGGCTCAACCTGGCAGCCCCCCCGGGGCTCGCCGCTGCGAGCGCCCGGGCCGCGTCTGACCCAGGGCTGGCCTCGTCTGAGGCGGGTTCTGATGCCACGCGGGTCTCGCTGCCCGCGGACTCAGAACGCCCCGAGCTCGAGGAGATTTTCATGCCCCCTGGGGATATGGAAGCGACGCGCAGACTCGCGGTCGTCTTCCTCGACCCGCCAGGTGGCTTCCTCGCGCCCGCGAGCTCAATTGGCGTCGCCCTCTTCCGCGCCATGCCGCAGCTGCAAATCGAGCTCCTCCCCTCCGGCGTGGGGGCTATGTACGCTCGTTTTCGGTCCCACGCCGCCAGGGAAGCGGCGATCGCGCGTGGCGACATCTGGCTGGACGACGTGCGCATCACCCTTGCTCGCGAGGAGGTGGCTGCCCGCGCTCCCGCGCCGGTGATGATGTGCGCGCTGATTTTTGCTTCGCCGTTTCCGCCGGAACACATGAACCCCATCGGGGTGGCGGCCGCTTTCGCCAAGGTGGGAGAGATCCTTGAGATCGATCCCCTGAATCTATCGGGCCGCAACCTAGCTTCTCTCTGCGCGGTGGTGGCTCTACAGGACCCGCGTGCTGTCCCCCACGACATCTGGCCGGTGCGCCGCGGTGTCAACACGCGCGTCTGCCAGGTCACCGTGGTCCGTGTCTGGCCGATTGAAGATTCCTTCGAGGACGGAAACTACCTCAAGTTCTTCGCGCCGCCACAGCCTCCCCCGGTCCACTTCCGCCAGCCTTTTCTGTTTGGGTACCCCATTGCCCCCCGGGAAGAAGATGGCTCCGACCGGGTCGAATCGGAGGAGGACAACAGCAGGTTCAGCCCGCACAGGCACGGGGGTGTGCGCCGCATGTTGGCGCACCCGGAGCCGCGGGTCTTGCAGCTGTCTGCGCCGCCACCCTCCCTCCAGACCTCACCCCGTACCTCCTCGGGCTCGGCGGACTCTTCCGTCTTCAGCTCCGGCGCGCCTAGCTCGGTGATTACGCTGGCCTCGCCCCTCCCGAGCTCCCCGCCTGCATTCACGCAGGTCCAGCGCCCAGCTGTGGACGCCCCAGACAAGGAGGGGGAGGGTGAGGGCTGGCTCACCGTCGCGGGCTCGGCGCGCGGCCGTCGCAAGGCTCGGGCGCGCGCGAAGAAGGACGCGGCCCAGCAGGTGGTGAGGAAAAGCGAGCGGCTTGCCGGCAAGGAGCCTGCTCGCCATGTCGACGCCGTGGCAAAAGCCACCATGGTCCGCGAGCTGCAGGACTCGCTCAAGGGGTGCTCTGCGGCGCTGCGCAACCATGTCACCACGACAAAGATCTTCAGGGCTGTCGCGAAACCACTGGGTATGAAGTCTGTGTCCGATCTCGCTGCGGCTGCGCTTGGATCGGCACACGCGGTGGGGAGCAACGTTGATGATTAGGCCACTTCTGCGAACTGGCGGCGGCGCTGCGCTCTACTTCTGTATCTCTCTGATTCCAGCTCGTTGCTCCGCCTGTGGGGCGACGAAGACTATCTATCTAGGTGCTCGCCATGGAAATGGATAGCAACGCCTCGCTCAAGCTCCTTCTTGCCTCCTAGAACGTGCGTGGTTTAGGGGACGACGACAAGTGTGCGATCGTGTCTGATAACATTCTCGCCGCGCGTCCCTCTGTACTTTGCGTCCAGGAATCAAAGCTGCGGTCGCCCACTGCAGCAAAACTTCGCTCCTTCCTCCCCCCGTTCCTCTCCGAACACGCCGCCGTGGACGTGGACGGCACCCGTGGCGGCATGATCACCGCGTGGGATCCCCGTCACCTTGCTCTGGTTTCCACCATAGCCAAAACTTTCAGTTTAACCACCACGCTACAATCGACAACGTTGACACCGAACTCACCATAACCAACATCTACGCGCCTGCTGATCACGCTCGAACTGACGAATTCGTCGAGGAAATGAGCGATCTCCTCCCTCTTATCTCTGGCCCGTGGATTCTGCTCGGGGATTACAACCTGATCCGCCACCCATCTGAGAAAAACAAAGCCAATTTCAACCGCGGGCTCGCCGCCAAGTTCAACGCCATGATTCAGTCCATGGCGCTCTTCGAGCTCCCACTCCTCGACCGTATGTTCACCTGGACCAACTCTCAGGCTGTCCCCGTCCCTGCGCGGTTAGACCGTGCTCTGTTCAATCACGAATGGAACGACGCCTTCCCCGACTCGGCGCTGACCTCCCTCCCCCGTCCCACGTCCGATCACTTCCCGCTGCTGGTCACGGCGTCCACCCAGATCCCCCGTTCGTAGTGTTTTCGCTTTGAAAATGCGTGGCTCATCGACCCTGCTTTCCTCCCCGCCACTATCTGCTCATGGGCTCGCCCTGTGACCTGCCGCAATGCTGCTGCAGATCTCGCCGCCAAAGCTAAGCGATTCCGCTCCGCCGCCAAGGTATGGAAACGAGCACACGGTCATGTTCCACTCAAGATCAATAACTGTAAATTCCTCCTTCTGCTCTTCGACTCGTTCGAGGAGGCCCGTCCTCTTTCTCCTGCTGAACAGGGACTCCGCCACGCCGCTCGGGACACGCTCGCTCTGCTGATCAAGCAACGGGCCGCCTACTGGAAACAGAGGGGGAAATTCCAAGCGATCAAGGAGGGCGACGAAAATACGAAGTTCTTCCACGCCAAAGCTTCCCAACGTTTCCGCCGGAACGCGGTCAGAACGTTGGAAGTGGACGGCGTCCCCGTCATCGACCACGAAGGCAAAGCGCGGGCTCTCCACGGCTTCTACATGGACCTGCTGGGGCGTGCGCGGCCCACAAGCTGGGCGTTCGACCTCGACGCTCTGTACGCCGAGGCGCCGTCCGCCCGCGCCCCTCCGCTGATCGCCCCCTTTGATCGCAAGGAGATCCTCGCCGCGCTCAAAGGGATGGACCGCAGCAGCGCACCAGGTCCTGACGGGCTGGGGCCTAGCTTCTACCGGGCGGCGTGGGTGCACGTTGCTGCGGACCTCGAGCTGTTGTTCGCCGCCTTCCACGCCGGCACGGCGGACCTGCGGTGTATCAACAGGGCGCACGTCGCGCTCCTGCCCAAAACCACAGGGGTACTGTCGCCTAGCTCGTTCCGTCCGGTGTCCCTTCAAAACTGCTCAATGAAGATCATCTGCAAGGCGCTGACCTCGCGCCTGCAGCTGCAAATTGATGAGCTGATCGATGCAAACCAGTCAGGGTTCATGAAGGGCAGGAGTATATCGGAGAACTTCGTCTTCGCGTGCGAGCTCGTGCAGTGCTGCCACAAGCGCAAAGCCCTGTCAGTCGTGCTGAAGCTGGATTTTGCGAAAGCATTCGATTCAGTGGACTGGAGGAGCCTGCGGAGGATCCTGGAAGCGAGGGGCTTCCCCTCGGTGTGGTGTGACTGGATGGACGAGATCTTCAACTCGTCTATGTCCGCCATCCTGCTCAACGGGGTGCCTGGCAGCTGGATCAACTGCAAGCGGGGGCACCGGCAGGGTGACCCGCTGTCGCCATAACTGTACCTGCTCATGGGGGACCTGCTGCAGCGCCTGTTTCAGGCTGACGACGTCCTGCGCCACCCTCTGTCCGCCGATTCCAGATGCCCAGTTCTGCAGTACGCAGATGATACACTGATCATCTTCGAGGCTGGTGTGGAGCCTGCCAGGAGAGCGAAGCTGCTGCTGGACCACTTCGCTGCTGCCACCGGTCTGGTGATAAATTTTGGCAAAAGCACGATGGTTCCTATGGCCTGTGATGTTGCGCTGATCGAGAGGATGAAGGAGGAGCTGGGATGTCGCGTTGAGGGTTTCCCGCAGACCTACCTCGGCCTTCCGCTGCACGATGGCAAGCTGAAGATGGAGCACTTCACTCCCCTCATCGCCAAAATAGACAAATTCCTGTCAGGCTGGTGCGCGCTGCTGCTCTCTTCCGGCGGGAGGATCGTCCTCCTAAATGCTGTCCTCGACGCTCTGCCTGCGTTCGCCATGGGCGCTGTGGAGCTCCCACCTGCCCTGCTTCGCGCGATAGACGCGTTACGCAGGGCGTTCCTCTGGAACGTCGAGGGGCGCGCGTCTGGCGCAAAATGCTTGGTGGCATGGCCCCTGGTCTGTCGCCCCAGGGAGGAGGGCGGGCTCGGCATCAAGTGCTTGGCGGCGCAGAACGTCTGCCTCCAACTCAAGCTGCTGCATCGCCTCCATTCAGCCCCGAGCTCGCCGTGGGCCTCCTGGACATGGGGCACGGTGGATGGGCCGGTCGCGGCGGGAAGACGGCGCGACGCAGGGGCACACTGGGCTCGCTCGCGGCTCACATGCCGCTGTACCAGGCGATCTCCGCCCCGACGGTGCGTGATGGGCGTCGTACGTGCTTCTGGCAGGACGACTGGCTGGGCAAGGGCGCGCTCGGCGCCATGTTCCCTGCCCTGTTCTCGCACGCGCGCCGCCCCATGGCGTCGGTGGCGGATGTGCTCGAGGCTGGCCTTCGCGCCTCTCTGGTTGCACGGCTCACCGCGGTGGCTGAGCGCGAGCTCGCCGCCGTCCTTGCCCTGCTGGAGCCGGTTATCCTCGAGCCTGGAGACGACACGCGCACGCTCGCCCGCTGTCGGAAGAAGGACGGGGGCGTCGACGTTGGCGCGCTCTATCGCCTACTCCAGTTCGGCGGCGTCACGGCGGCGTACGCTGGCTTCGTGTGGGGTGGGTTCGCGCCATCAAAAGCGAAGTTCTTCGCCTGGCTGCTGGTCCAATCTCGCATACAATTGCGTGCCTCTCTGCTGAAGAAACATATCCTCCGGGAAGAAGAAGCTAAGTGCCCTGTCTGCGGCGACGCGAACGAAACGGCGTCGCACATCGTCTTCGCCTGTCCGTTCGCGCACGACTTCTGGGTCCATGTCGGCGGGAGATTCCCTCCAAACGCTGACGTGCGGTGTCTCCCTGACTACGAGCCTCCACACGGGGTCACCGGAGCTACCGCGTCGTCCTTCGTCATCCTCTGTTGCTGGCATTTGTGGAAGCATCGCAACGGGTGTGCTTTCAACGGCGACCAGCCCTCCCTCTCCCGGATCCTGGCGAATTGCAGGGAGGACGCCGTGCTCTGGCGACAGCGCGTGCCTCGGAGAGTGAGAAGCGATACTGAAGGCTGGGAGGCGCTGCTGTGCGCCCCAGGCCCCCTCTATCTGAATTTCGTCTGAATTTGTTTCTGTCCCCCCGCTGTAACCCAAAACTTGCTGTACCCCTGGCTTTTGAGCCCAATTTTTGCAATGAGAAAATTCAGGTGGGGAACCTCTCCCCCCGGTGACCATTCAAAAAAAAAATCTGAATTTTCAAATAAATTTTTGCAATCCAAATCCATCTATAGTGTGCACCCGCCAAATTCCTTTCAAGGAGCTTGTACATAGAGTTAGTCGAAAAAATTCCATTCTTATTTTAACAACCATGTTATTCTGTCATTTTCACATAACAAGTGCAACGAGGTAACAATCTCCATTACTTTCTAATGTTGACACAATAGGTTCCAAGAAATGTTCCTCCTAAAGGACCAAGCCCAATTTTTGTCCATCATTTCTTGTACCGTGCAGTCTTGCTTCCTACAAACCTCAAAACCTCATGAAAATTCTCCCCCAAAGGAGTATTATTTGAAGCAAAACATGTTTCCACAACCAACACACATTCTCATTATTCAACTCCACTTTCCAAACGACCAAGTACGTGTCCCTGACTTTTGGGATGCTATTTTCAACAGGGGAGTCACTGAATCAAGGATTAACCTTCATAATGGATGTCCCTCACATGTGTTTGGCTTTCACAATCATTTGCCAAATGCCAGGTTTTGTCTCAAGTTTCCAAAGCCACTTACAAAGAAGACTAATATTTTTCCTTCTTAGGTTTTTAATCCCCAAATCCCCGTTGCATTCAGATCTACAAACACGAGACCACCTCACCATATAATACTCTTTTTTAACCTTCTCCCCATGCCAAAAAAGCCTTCTTCTGTGCTTATCAATTTTCTCAATAAAAGTCTTGTCAACGACTAAGATAGGAAGGAACAGTTGATAAACTTGAATTTACTAAAATAAGCCTACAACCCGAAGAGGAAGAGTTCCCATTCTATGCATCCAAAATTTTAGCAAAGCGACTATCAAAGAAATCCCAATCAGCATTCTTACCGGCATACCCAAGTAATGCAAGTAAGCAGGCCAATCTTACAGTAAAACATACAAGTATAAGACCCAACAATAGTATTGTCCCTACATACTAAGAATATTTCACTTTTAAGATAATTAATTTTAAGCCCTCACATTACTTCAAAGAGGTAGAGTAATAACTAAAGCATTCTCACCATCATGACTCGAACAAATAACAGTGTCATATACATATTGTAAAAATTCCACCCATTTTATCAACCAAATTTTTTGACACCCCGCCAGGCGGGGGTGCCAAGGACCGCAGGCCGAGTGACTCCATTGCATGCCCTTGCCCTGAAGGCTAGCCTGCTGACGTGGGGATAAATCCTGGACCTATCGGGTGAGGCTACTCGGTCCAAGTCCCAACACCTAAGCCCAAAGGGAGGTGCCACCTACAGTTCTGGAAGGCCCAATTGAAGCCCACCCGCAAAGCCTTGCGGGTCAAGAAGGAAACGTTAAACCGACAGTAGAGCTAGGGTTCATAATCCTCCCGGGTACGGTTTGAGACCTGGCCACCTATATAAGGCCAGGAGAACCACCGAGAGGGGGATCCAAGCAATTTCACACCACCAAAGCCTTGAGCTCGAGATCATACTCTCGACTCGAGCACCCCCCCCATTGTAACCGATCTATTGATAATACGGATCGACAAGAGCAGGAGTAAGGGTTTTACCTCTACGGAGGCCCCGAACCTGGGTAAATCGTGCCCCTGTTAGCCGACGGTCGTCACCAGCGCCTACACTTTCTCTTAATCGAAACCCTACCGGTTCATCCGAGGGACTTGTTGAGATGACTATTCGACAATTGGCGCCGTCTGTGGGAATGGCGGGTGTTGGATCTACGGCATCTTTGGCCTCATCATTGCCAACCTTCAGCTGGAGCCCCGGAACCTCGACTTCAGCAGATCCGATCCGATTCGGGTCGATCATCGTCGCACCCCACTCGCCGGAATCACGCCCGGCGTTCAGCGGACTGGAGAAAAGCGTCAGCGTGACGTTCGGGAGCCTCCGCTTCCACGCCAACAAAGCAGGAATCCTGCACTTCCCCGAGCAGATCAATCTCGGTGAATCAGACTCCAAGTCGGTCTCGAGTCCAGCGATCTTCGACTCGCTGCCCAACTACGCTGGTAGCGCCCAGCGGCGGATCCATCTGCCCCAGTACTCGCAACTTCCACACCATCGCTGTTGAGGAGCCTTGTCGGTCAGAAAAACTTGTCAACCTACGCATAGGACTCACGGGCCATATCTGGCCCAGGTCTGCATGGCAGGATCGACTGAGCCACCCGAAGAAACTGAAAACAGCCTGAAGGAGCGAGAGCACATCAAAGTGTCACGAGACGCCTGGCTCAAAGCAAAAACGGCTGTACACCTAGGACAGCCGATTGAAGAAGGAGCCCCCCAAGAAGATCTAACTGCCTACCACTACCATCTGGTGAAAGCAGCAGAGTTGATCAAATAGGCCCGTAAGAATCTGGACGAGCGGAAAAAATTCACGGACGAGTCGAGTCTACGCCGCGCGACACTTTCCAAAACCCACTCGGTAGGGAACAATCCCCCGAAGAAAAGATACGCCTCAAAGACCGCAGCCCAGGATCGCGAATCCCTTAGCGAAATCAGCAAAACATTCGAGACGTCCCTTATGCACGTCGTCGACGATGGTAACGTGCACCCGACGACTCCCGCTGCCGCGGTCCTAGCAGCAGCCACATACCTACAGGCGAACTAGCCAGGAGAGAATGACCCCCGCGCGGAACAATATCGACAAGTCCAGAAGGAGCTAGGCATGGCAGCCGCGAGACTCGCTGCTCAAGGCCGCAAGCACGCGACAGCACAAGAGACCGAGAAGACCCCTCGGAAAGACAAAGAAACACCCCGCGGATGTGGGAGCACATCGCCTAGAAGGAAGGAATCGCCTCGTCGCGCCCGCGGAAAGGAAGCCCGGTGTCGCGGTGATAGTCCGAGTAGCAGCGACGACAGCCCGAGATACCGTGATCGCAGTCCGCGACATCATAGAAGCCGCTCGCGACACCGCAGCAAGGAGCCGGCGAAGGAGGACGATCGCGACCGGCCCGAACACAACGCGCGATCTGACATCGCACAAAAAAAGGTCAACAAAGCCCGAGCGATCAGGATCCGTGCATGGTCCCTATCCACCTCTTCCGACGAAGAAGCCTGTGGTGCGTTGTGCTTCACCCGTGACATCCGCTAGGAACCGATGCCCAATGATTTAAGCTCACTACGGAGGTCCCAAAGTACGACGGCTCGTTGGAGCCCAAATCCTGGCTATCAGATTATCTCACGGCAATAAAATGCCAACGTGGGAACAAGACAACGGCTATGCAGTACCTCAACCTACATCTTGTAGGCGCTGCGCGCATCTGGCTTGAAGGAAGACCGAGGGCGTGCCATGGGTCATGGGACGATCTAACTTACGACTTCCGCAAGAACTTCCAAGAAACATACAAAAGACCCGCGTCCATCAAGGAGCCGCGGGCTTGTAAGCAGAAGAGTGGTGAGTCTACTCGCGAGTACATCCAGCGGTGGACCACGCTCAAAAATACGGCGGGAAACATATCGGAGGAAGTTGCAGTCTAACCTTTCACCAAAAGAGCTCGACGAGCCGCCTTCAGAGAAGAGCTGGGGCGAGCCGCACCCAAAACCATTGGGGTGCTGATGGCCATAGCCGACAGATGGGCCAATGGTGAAGACTCCGTGCGCAACGAGAAGGCATCTTCGCCAGCGCCTGAGGATGACCGCCATGGTCGGAAGAAAAAGAGAAAGCACTACGATCACGATGATCGAGAAGAACTGAATACGGCAGAATTTACAAGAAATCGCGACAACGGACCTCGTGGAAATCACGAGTGGAAGCCAAAGACAGAAGATAAAACTCCCGAGGAGGACCTTGACGGTTATTGCACGCTACATCTATTCACAGATAAGCGCACGGGCAAGACCAAGTCAACCCACCTCGTCATGGCCTGCCGGAAGTTTCACGACATACACGAGGCCTACACGAAGAAAACAGAGCCGCAGTTAATCAGGGCTACCCACAGCTCCTAGGAGGAGGACATCAGGGATTCCACCCGCCACAACCCCTACCTCCACCAGGACATCAAAACGCGGTGTTGGCCGCGCTACCAGTGCCACCCGCCGCAAACCAGGGAGGCAACGGGTACCCGAACCCAACAGGACTCCTCGGGATGATACAGAAAATCTGCCCCTCCCGCAGGTTCCATAAAACAAACACACGCCAAGTGGTCATGGCAGTACAAGCTCCACCGTCCACACCCGAGTACTTGAAGATGGCAGACCAGTCGATAACTTTCTCCAAAGATGACCATCCCCCTCGGGTATATCGACCAGGACATGTCGCGCTCGTCATTCAGGCGCAGATAGGCAATTACGAACTCGCGAGAGTGTTCATGGACGGCGGCAGCGGGATCAACATCATTTACGCGTACACACTCCGTAAGATGAACAGGAACCTGGACGGACTCGCAGAGTCAGAAACATCCTTCCACGGGATAGTACCAGGCAAAGCAGTCCGACCACTCGAAACAATCAACTTGGAGGTGGTGCTCGGAAACCCATGAAACTACAGGCGAGAATTCCTCGACTTCGAGGTAGTTGACTGGCCATCACAGTACCACGCCATTCTCGGCTGAACAGCGTTCGCGAGATTCATGGCAGTACCCCACTACGCCTACGTGAAGCTCAAACTCCCAGGGAAATACGGCACCATCACCATAGATGGCGACTTCGGAAAATCCGATAAGTGTGACATCGAGTTCAATGAGATCGCGAAATCTTTCGGGATGCAGGAGAAGTTGGAAGAATTGGCAAAGACCACGGACCACTCCGTGATGCCACTCACCAAAAATAACGCTCGAAGACAGAATCTACGAAGACAGCGATGGTGTCCACCACCCTCTCGCCTGCATAGGAAGGCGCACTCGTCGAACTCCTCCGAGAGTACTGGGAAATCTTCGCCTGGCAGCCCTCAGATATGCCAGGAATACCCAGGGAGTTCGCCGAGCAGTCACTCGAAGTTTTCAAAGACACCAAACCTATCAAGCAAACAACCCAACGGTTCTCCGAGCCAAAGCAGAAGGCACTCGGAGAAGAGGTGAATCGACTACTCGCCTAAAAATTCATCAGAGAGATAAAAATATCCACCTGGTTAGCAAACCCGGTGCTGGTCCCGATGAAAAACACCGACATCCTTCACGTGTGCATCAACTACACGTCGTTGAACAAACACTTTCCCAAGGGTAACTTCCCCTTGCCACGGATCGACCAGATCGTGGACTCCACCGCAGGCTTCCAGCGCCTCTCCTTCTTGGATGCCTACTCGGGCTATAATCAGATCAGGATGAAAAAGGAGGATGAGAAAAAGATTGCGATCATCACACCTCACGGTGTATACTGCTACACGACAATTCCTTTCGGGATAAAAAAAACGCAGGCGCTGCATGCAAAAAGTGCCTCGCCAAGCTCATTGGCAAGAACGTGCAAGTGTACGTTGAAGACATCGTCATAAAAACTCGAGTGGAGGACACGCTCCTCAAGGACATCAGGGAGACATTCGACGCTCTCAACGCGTACAGGATCAAACTCAACCCGACAAAATGCGTCTTTGGCGTTCCTGCAGGACAACTTCTCGGGTATTTGGTGTCCGCCCGAGGAATAGAAGCCAATCCGGAGAAAATTCAAGCAATCTTGACAATGAAGGAGCCAACCAATCTTCGCGGCGTACAGCAGCTCGTAGGGCGACTAGCCGCTCTGAGCAGATTCATCACAAGATTAGAAGAGCAAGCATTGCCCTTCTACAACCTGCTGAAGAAAACAGATAAGTTCGAGTGGACACCCGAAGCAAAAAAAAAAGGCGTTCATCGATCTGAAACAAGTACTGCAGAGCAAACGCGTCTTAGCAACGCCACAGGAGAAAGAAGCCATGTACCTCTACCTAGCCGCAACAAACCAAGTCGTCAACACGGTTATCATAGTCGAGCGGCCAGAAGAGGGAAAGGCATACGGCGTTCAACGGCCAATATATTACATCATCGAGGTGCTTTCGCTGTGCAAATAGCGATACCCTCACTACCAGAAACTTGCGTATGGAGTGGTGCTCACAGCCCGAAAGCTCAAGCATTATTTCCAGGAACATACCGTCACGGTGCTAAACAACGCATCACTCGGTACTATCATGAACAATCCCATGGCATCCGGAAGAATCGCAAAGTGGAGCATCGAGCTAGGCGCCTGGGACATAATATACGCATGACGCAACTCTGTAAAGTCCCAGGTAGTCGTGGAATTTCTAAGCTAGTGGACGAAGCTGCAAACACCAGGACCACCAGAATACACGAGCAATTGGATCATGTATTTCGACGGGTCGAAAAGAAACGAATGAGCCATAGCCGGGGTCATCCTCATCTCTCCCAGAGGTGATAAGCTACAGTACATCTAGAGATTGGACTTCCCACCCGATGACCCATCATCCAACAACGACGCAGAATACGAGGTCCTCCTCGACGGCATGAAAATGGCGATCGCCTGCGGAGCCACCCGATTGATGATATATGGAGACTCAAACCTCATCGTGCAGCAAACGATGAAGGAGTGCGATGGTATCACGGATAACATGGTCGCCTATCGCGACATGTACAATCTTATCGAAGGAAGTTTCAAAGGGTGCGAACTGAAGCACATCGCGCGATCAAGTAATGAGGAGGCAGATAAGCTGGCAAACATGGGGTCCACAAACACCCCTATACCGCCCGGAATCTATTTCGAAAGAATGATCAAGCAATCAGTCAAGGTCAAAAAGCCAGCGGGAACACCCGCAACAGTGGAGACGGACACCAGCCCGCAAATTGCTATTATCGAGCTCATCCACAACATTTCAAGGCAAGTTTTTCTGGTCGAGCCAGTCTGGACGCATAAATACCTCGACTACTTATCCAACAAACAGCTCCCAACATACATTTGCGAGGCCCGACAAATAGTACGACATAGCAGATCCTTTCGGGTGATCAACATAGAGCTATACAAATAAAGCATTTCAGGAATATTGCAGAGATGCATAGCACCCGAAGACGGCAAGGAGCTACTACGAGATATACACCAAGGAGATTACGGGCACTACGCCAGTTGGAAGGCAATCGTAGGCAAGGCTTTCAGGGCAGGATTCTACTGGCTCACGGCAGCCAGAGACACCAAAGACCAAGTCGACAGATGCAATGCTTGCCAGAGGTTCGCGCCCAAGCCACACGCCCCTGCCATAGAACTCCACATGATCCCTATCTCCTGGCCCTTTGCTCAGTGGGGGCTAGATATGGTGGGACCCCTACGCAAATCAACACCTGGAGGATACACCCACCTACTCGTGGCAGTTGACGAGTTCACAAAGTGGATAGAGGCTATGCCAGTTACCTCTGCGCACGCCGAGTGCGCCGTGAGATTCCTCGACTCCGTCGTGTACGGATTTGGCATACCACACAATATCATCACGGATAATGGGAGCAACTTCACAGACAAAGAAACACAAGACTTCTGCGAAGAAAAAGGAATCACCCTCAGCTTCGCCTCGGTGGCGCACCCGCAAACTAACGACCAAGTCGAACGATCCAATGGATTAGTTTCGGCTGGCCTGAAGAAGCAGCTACTTGATCGACGGCACCTAGCGGCAGGGCACTGGGCGGAAGAACTACCATCAGTACTGTGGAGCCTACGCACAACACCAAATCGGTCAACAAACTATACACCATTTTTCATGGTATACGGAGCTGAAGTTGTCCTACCCGAAGATGTCAAATTCAGTGCCCCACGAGTCGTCGCATACAGCGAAGAAACCTCAAACAAGGCACTCGCAGAAAACGTGGACACACTGGATGAGATCCGGGACATTGCACTCGCAAGATCTGCAGTATACCAGCAATCGCTGCACAACTATCACAGTCGTTGTATACGCCACAGATCTTTCATGGTAGGTGACCTGGTGCTGCGGCTCAAACAAAACGAAGGACGCAAACTCGAGCCACCATGGGAAGGATCCTTCATAATACATGAAGTTATCCCAGGAGGCGCCTATCGATTGAAGAACCCGAAGATCGGCGGTATCTACTCCAACCCGTGGAATGCGCATCTCCATAAGTTCTACCGCTAGGATTATTCTACTCGCAAGAAATAAGGTTGTACCAGCCATTTTGTAGCTCGATCAAACACATGGCTTCACATCCATATCAACAAACACATGGTTTCTCAACCATAGCTATTGCATTTTCTATCTTACATGCTAAAACGACAGGTATACACCCCAAACACATGGTTGCCACGCCTAACTAGCATAATCAAATTCCTTCGAGTACTATAAACACAAGGTACAACAAGGTGCACACCTTATAAACACCTTAAAAATATCGAGTGAACTATACAAGGTCACAAGGCTTACGCCTTCAAACACCTTACAAAAAAATACAAGATATTTACATCTCAAAATTACAACTAACGGCGAGCATCCGCATCCACAAGTAATTGGTCAATTTCCTCGGAGGTTAGTCGAACAATCTGCTCCGCTGTAGGACGCACGACCGCATAATGAGGAGAAAGATCAGCTGGAGGACCTCCCGAGTCAGGAAGCCGTGCCACCGAGCTAAAGTTGACCTTAGGATGCCATAGACGAACGAAGGAGAGGGCTACTTGAGATCCGCTGATAAGATGTTGGCGTACGCACTCTCGAACTTCTCCTACTCGACGGAAAATCCTTAGCACACCGCTCAATTCTTCTGGAACGGAACCCAAGGGATAAAACGCCCGATGCACAGAAGACAGAGCCTCACGTCAGAATTCGACGAGTATTTTCGCCTGACTCGCCCGATACTTCAGGGTAGCCATAACAAAACCTCGGTTGCGGTCAGACCAGAAGTTGTTTGCATGAGGCTTTGAGCTACCCGACTCATAAGCAATGTGGTTATCCACCTAGTGGGTTTCACAAATTCCGTCACGTTCAACAACTACAAAATCAGCGAAAAAGTCAAAACAGAGAAGGAACCAAGCAGCGAAGTACTCGAGGGCTCGCAAACTTACAGAGCATGTCCTGCGGACCAGCAGCAAGCTCTTCCATGACAAACTTCTCACGCTCAGCCGCAAGTCTCTGCTTCGATTTGGCAACATCCGCAACACGGTCACGGAGTGACGCAAACGTGATGGCAGCGGCAACAAGGGGATTAACCGGAAAAGCAGACCCACTCGAAGACTCTATGCTGGGATCAACTACCTGGAAAGAAATAAAGAAAGTTCAGAAAAATCACAAAAGAACCCACTCGAGAACATACCACTCATTCCTGGGTGCTCGGGGGATACTCCCATCGGGAGCATACAACAGTAAGGCGCAATAATCAGACACTGAGGATTGCAGAAAACACTTCGATTAAGCAGCATAAATATGGGAATACATCCCAAGGTTCATTACATCGACGAGCGAAAGGAAACAAAAACTATTCTAAGGGGGCGCAGAAGTGTTTCCACTCGCGGAAGGCTGCCCCTTGCGACTAGCACGAGCGAGCACCTCAAAAAGCATCTTCACGAGGACTTCAGCACGAGCGCCAAAAGGACGGAGTGCTAACTTTTTGCCATGGGCGTCATACGGAACGCTCGAATACACCTTCTCCAGGTCATCCGAGACTCCATGCGCCAAGGCAAACTGAATAGCCATCCTGGCCCCACACTCGGACTGAGCGACTGAGTACTCCTGGAGAAGATCTTCATCACTCAGAAAATACTTTCAGGAGGCCGTCCAGCGTAGGTGAAATCGCCACGTCCACCAGTAAACGCTCGTGGAATCGCGTCAACACTCGGGTGGCATCACCAACAAGGGAGCAGATTCTACTCGCATGTTCCTGGAGCCGAGTGCAAGAATCCGTGAGGGCATCCAGTCGCTGGCTTCCAGGCAGCTCAAGTACGATCCCAAGGGTGTCTGGAACAAAGACAGATTAAATCTCCAAGAAAACAGGATAAATTCAAACCACAGTAGAAGAAAGGCGAAACACAGCTTACCCGCAATCTTCTGAGCCAAAGGACAGATGAGGTCGACAAGATCATTGCCATGCTTAGCACCCACCTCGTCCAGCTGCTTCAGCGCTTCTTGAGCCTTCGCGAAGGTCCCCTCAAGATCGCCTGAACGCTTGCAAGTGGATTCCAACTCCTTTCGAGAGGATTCCAGCTCCGCCTCAAGGGTTCTCACCCGAGCAACAGCTTCAGCCTTCTCGGTCTTCAGGCGGGTGACTTCGTCTACAGTACAAAGTATACGGCTGGAGCAACCTTTACAATCAAGAGAAACCGTAAAGACAAAAAAGGTGGAATAACTTACCTTGAAGGGAACGGCCGTCCTCGACGAGCCGGTCATGATCCGCCCTAAGGGAGACGCAATCCGTCTCAGCTGAAAGCACTCGACGACCAAAAGCGGCAAGGGAGTCAAGGAGAGTCTCCAAAAGCCCAAGGCAAAAATTCAAGTTAAAGACAAAGTCACTTGAGCCTATACACGACTGTACACAGTCGAGTATAGCCTCGGGGGCTACTCCCATCGGGAGCACTTCCGTGCACCCGATAGAATTCAAGGAAAACGAAGAAACAGGAGAAGATTTTCGACTTAAGTCCGTAGCCAACTGCAAGCAATTAACCACGAACTCTGGGGCTACTCCCATCGGGAGCATTATTGTGCACCCGATAAAACTTCGAACAAGTAGAGAAAGACACGAAAAGACGAGTGGACTTACTTGGCCCTGAGTAGTAGACAGAGGGTCCGCCGAGCTGCCCGAAACCTCCTTATTCGCAGACGCTCCATCCGCGAAGCTGGGCAGGCCATACTCCGGAGTTGCGACTGCCCTTGCGGGACTTGGAGATTTTCGGACAGCCTCAGCAGCTGGAACTTCATCCACGCTAGCTTCTTTTCTCTTCATAGAAGGAATCGAAGAAGCATACCGGCCTGGGCTGATGGTCGTAAGGCTGCTATTGGAGATAAATTCAGATAAAGATTCAGGAAGGATAAGAACAAGGAAAGGAATGTGCGATTCAAGAATGGAGCGCGGAAAACTTACTCGTCCTCGTCGTCATCATCTAGAACGTCCACGTTCCAGGCGGTGGAAACCTTCGGTGGACGACCAAGAGGTGGAAGCGCACGGAAGGGAGGCACCGAGAGAGGCTCAGTCGCCTGGATGGACCCATCACCCAAGGAGCTATCCTTGGAAGTGACTTCGTCATCCTCGTGCCTGCGGCGCTTGCGGTGTCAGAGTTGGTCGCTGCCCGACTCCTCCTCGTCGTCCATATAGTCGTGCTCGGAGCTTTGAGTCAGCTTCTGCGACGCTAGTCTCTGGAGGGGCTTCGACGTTACTCGCCAGTAGATCCGAGGCCTCTTTGGCAGTAATTGGAGGGTAGCATGTCGTCGGACGGATGACAAGGTCATGGCCAACTGGTTCCCATTGGCCATGTTTGACGTCACCCGTCCATGGCTTATGCACCTACCTAGGAACTCCGTTGCCTCATGGTCGGATTTGTGCGAGCAATTCGTGGCAGCGTTCCAAGGGGGCTATAAGCGCCTAGGGACACTCACCGATTTTTAGCATATCCCCCAGAAGTCCGGATAAACGATCTGATCCTTCATCACGCGTTTCTGCAAGGATGCCCACCACATTCCCAATGCCCCTCAGCCGGTGGTGGTCATGGCATTCCGGAACAATGTGTCACGTCAGGCTGCGGGAAGAGCTACCTTACCGAGAGTCTACCACAACTAAAGAAATGTACGCTATTGCCAACAAGTGTGAGAAGATGGAAGTGTGATGCCGTCCCCCCCCCCCGAATTGGCGCAGAAGGCCAGGGAGGAGGCCGACGCCCCGAAGAAGAAGATATGCAAGCGGGAGGACCAACAGGTCGTCACGGTGTGGAAGGGGGAGGGCCCAGTCCTCCAGTCCCCACCTCCCGGGCAGGTGACCGTGGTTAAGAACGCGGGGCCACGCTGCCCATTCCACGATACGAATGACCACAACGCCCGCAACTGTCGGTCCTTGCAAGCAATCTTGGAGGCACGGAAACAATGCTTCACCAAGCGGAGCAGCATCCCGGGGACCAGCTTTAATTGTGGGGCCGCGGGACATATTGCACGAGAGTGCACCGCCTCGCGTTACGGAGGCAGTCGGGGGAAAATCCGCGAAGGAACACGCCCGGGGACCGACCCGGGCCGCGGGGCGCCCCCGACAATTAGGCCAGGGCGCACGAGATGTAACACCCCTTGTGAGGAGTATTCCAGGGTGGAGATCCCCGGGGAGCCTATCCCAAGGCATGGGATGTGGCATACATCCATGGTGGAGCCTCGACCCCTTCATCTCAGGGAGAGGTGAAGAGGCTCCCCCGGGAGGTGCATTTCTCTCTCTTAAGTGTGGGATCACATGTCGCCCTCGGGTGGTCCCACGTACCTATCACCTTCAGCCAAGAAGATTACCCTGACCTGAATTCAGGGGTGGGCGCACTGCGTTTGGTGGCTTCAACCATCATCAACAACGTCGTGGTCAGCAAGATGTTGATCGATGGAGGTTCGAGAATCAACCTCATCTCCACCAAACTCATGACCAAGCTGCATATCATGGAGGCAAGACTGGCACCGACGGGGCCGTTCCAGGGTGTCAACCCAGGAACAACCCAGCCCCTAGGCAAGGTCTCATTGTCGGTCACCTTCGGCTTCAGAGAGAACATGAACCCCATGAGGTCTTTGAAGGAGTCGATATCGCCATGCCATACAATGGCATCTTGGGTCGCCCAGCATTGGCCAAGTTCATGGTCGTCATACAGCACACATACAACTCCTTGAATATACCATCTTACTGGGGTGGGATGACTGTGACAACCAATGCTAGGGACGCCCTGGTCTGCGTACGACAGGCTTATAAGGAAATTGTAGACACATCACTCCAAGGGCATGAGAATACATCTCCCGGTGACTCCTGCGATGATTCTACCTCGCAGGCGCGCAAGCCCCGGGGAGGAGCTCTCGGACCAGAACATTGAGACTACCAGCCTAGCCGGGGATTGGTTTGGCACCGGAGGCCATCCGGCACCATAAAAGTGTCGTAAGTATATCGCTCGACCAAAGGTCTGTTAAATATCTCGAATCCTTATGACATAAGCAGATAGTCATACTGAGCAAGGCAGATGCGTGAAGTGACTACAAATAAGATCCCAGAGTATGGAGTTGTCGGGCAGAGCCCGCGTGTAAACCCCTACAAGGAACCCCCATGCGGGCCAGTAATGAAAAGTGAGTCTTTCGAGTTCATATGTATGGGTACCGCCCCTGTGCAGTACCTAAGGTCTCGCAGAAAGATATGGAAAAAGGTATGAGAGATGAGCATGAGCGGGGCCAGAGTCGCCAAACCAGAAATTGCCGAGTAAGAGCGCACGGTCCACTCTGGGGAGTCGCAATGGTAGACGCAAGCTTGGTCATGCTCTGATCAGTGATCGCGTTCCTTTTTCGACATCTTTCGTGGGAAAAAAGGAATGTCTGGGGGCACACCCTACTACTTTGCAGGAACATCTCTGGCGTGAAGTGGAGGGGATCAAGGTCTAAAACTAGAAGGAATCGGACAGGTCGCCCCGCTGCCAGGAGAGAAGGGCGACTAGGAAAAAAGATAAGTTCTCTTTACCCTTTTTATTTTGTTCAAAGCTTCCTTTTTCTTTCATCGCAAAGCAAGATTATATGGCCGGAGTGTCGAGTGGGCAACCAAAGGTTGCGTAGGATTCTCGTGAAGCAGCCTAGGGTCTGTCCCAGGGCTTCGCGCGTGGAATCGCGTTCCCAAGGTCCGAGAGGATCGGATATGGCGCTCCCCTTATAATTGAGAACTTAGAGATTCCCTTGTGTTTCATGTTGGTTTATCGTCACACTGAGCTAGCATTGCTTTCACCGTGGTGAAGAAAGCAATTGAAAGTGATTTTGGGCCACATCATCAAGACCAAGCTACACAAAAATATATTTGTGATGGTTTTTTCATGTCTTGATGATGTGCTACATTGATTGAGGGATATCCAAAAGTATTTATGGACAAAATTATGGAAGATATTCAAAAATAAAATAGAGTTTTGCCGATGTTATGTTTTTAGATTTTATTTATATTCAAATATGATTCTATTTCTATTGTACTAAGTGACTATGACTTATATATATAGTGTTAATGTCTCAACGCTATTTTACTATTTGTATCATTTTCTTGTGTTCACCTCGCCTTGGATTATTTTTTGTTCTCTACCACCGCATCCGAGTAAGGATCCTACAAGTTGCTATATCTTGGGTAGCCACGGACATTATTAGCAAGTCCTAGGAATCACCGGGGGTGAATATTTGATGTCACAACCTTTTCCTCATTCTTATTACAACAATGTTCTTTCAGCATGGGATCCAACTTTTTCTTCATAAGAAAGTCAAAAATTACATGCTCGTGGTTGGTGTCTAATTCCACCTTCCGAATTCCGCTGCAGTTTCCATAGCTGCATTATCGATGGACACCACCAGCAGTAGAGAAGAATGCAAATAGAAATATTTAGAACACTATCGATATGCTAGTTTTGGTGGGGAAAAGCAATACTGTATGGATGATCAGGAATAATATCGATCTACTAGTTTTTTGGTGGGAGAATGCAAATATGCATGAAAGATGGGAAGCAAATACTGATCTGATAGTTTTGGTGAAAAAAGTGAAAAGAAGATCGATGTGCTAATTTTGGTGGGAAAAACAATTTGACGTGTTTCCACCGGAAAGGAATAGGACGATTAAGATCTGATGCCTTCCCTTAGTGATGCCACGAAATTTTTTTACTTAGATGGAGCAGAAAGAATTAAGAGAGTGTTGTCTTCCCTTAGCTAAGTAATGATTCCTTAACATTTAAGAGAATGCTATTTTCTCTATTGTATTATATGCATTCCCTTATGACACAATTTAATACTAAAATTGAATTATTTTTTATTAATTGTTAGGGATGGTAATAAGAGATAACATATTTTACACAAATATTTGTTTGACTTTTCCGTGACGTAGCGGGATAAGAGAAGACTCACCTTCTTTACCATTGTATATGCTCTTAGTTCTTAAGTTCTATTTTGAGAGTGATGTTCTGTTAGGGAACCAACAAAAGAGGAAAAACTACTTTCCTTTAAATTGGATAAATGACAGGTTGTTAGGGCTGATTGAATCTGGACCACATAAATCTGGACCATAGCTGATACACGAATGGGATTTTTCCTACTCCGGCTGTCAGAGTTGAGTCCAAGTCCAGGGGATCCGACCTAGCTAGCTAATTATGGTCCGATATCCTTTTTGGATAATGTTAAGAAAAGGTTTGCTGGTAACATGGGGTACATGTTCGGACGTTCGATTCCACATCGCCGAGCCGACAGTTTTGTCTCTGATTATACATACAGTCATGGACCTCCACTCCATAGTCACCAGGCAATCAAGCATTAGCAAGTGGCCACGACACAGACATACTCTTTAAACCAAATCAACGTGTTGGCATCGTGACACACTAGTCGTGTTCAGTGGAGCTACTTTGCTCCACAATTGGGTTCATTCTTGGAGTTGATCTGATTAAATGTTTAAAATGCTATGATCATTATATAATCTTCAAGAGCAAGTTCAATAGTATATCTATCGGTTGGCTATATAAAACTGTTGTATTGTCAAAGTTAGTCGCATAGTCAGTTTTTTAATAAAGGGAATATGTTAAAATCAAGAAGATACAAATTACACTAAGCCTCTCTAACAACATAATATCGAGAATTAGTCGAGACATTAAGTATACACACAGCCGAAAAAAGAAAAAGAAAAAACGAAAAATATTGCCGCACGATCAGGGCCTCGCATCAATGGGGAACGTGCCAACACTGCTGCAAAGCGCCAAACATCAGGCTCACAGTCGACACCCCACGTAGTTTTAACGTGTACTTCCACGCAACTGTACTTGCATGCTCAAATGTGAACCGTGAAGTATAGTCTTCTCCTCATCTATCCACTGATTCACTAGAAACTGCTTCTTGCGTGCGCGATCCTAATATAGATATCGCCACGAAAACAAAAATCGTGCCTAGAAGTGCCGCTTCAGTGTCACTTAGCGGTTTCGACTCGTCGAGGTCATTGAGATACTTCTCTGGCCTTCGGAGTGCAACCGCCGGAATATATCTTGCCTTCACCAACACCAAAGTAATCGAGCCAATACTATCGTGGTCGACGTGCCAATGGTGCTGAGAAAGGTGAAGGCTTCGCATAGCCGAGGCGTCCACATCCATCAACCGCAGCAGCGCCACACACCAGTTTAGGCGGACGCCAAGTAGTCAGGACCATCGGCTGCTGAGGTCGCCGATCATCCGCAGGTATTTGCACAACTCAAAGGGACAGGATTGCTAGCCCAATCACAAATAAGTATGATATGGCTATTTAATTGTTTAAGGATTCTTCATAAGACATATCAACGAGATCATAGTCAAAAAAGATTGCTAGGCCAATCACAAATAAGTATTAGGCCAAAATTATTAAATAAAACTTAGCTTAGATACAATCTATAAAAGCAAGTACAATAAGTCCACCTAAGCGGGCTATAAGCATTTAAATAACATATTTATGCCTAGTTGGATGCGAAAGAAGAAGAGAGAGAAGAGCAGTGGGCTGCAGGACAGTAGCCAGCTCTAACAAGTGCTCCTAGACATTTTATGAATTTGTAAAGTGGATAATAAATTATTAAAATAGTGTGTATATATATATAGCCAACTATTATACATGTTGCTTAGAAGTGACATGAGTGTGGCTTCTAGCTGAAGGAAAAAAATGAAAAGAAAGATAATGGAGCGGGCTCTACAGGAATCACCGAATCAGGAATCACCGGCTCAAGCTCGAGAAATAAGACGAGAGCACATGAATGCAGCCTAGTGCAATCGTTTGAGCGAGTTACATGCATTAAATGCATGTTCCCTGAGTCTTGCATGCAACCGTAACTTGCAACTATTAAAATAATTGAATATTTAGTAAGTCAATCTAATAGCCTGCCTATCGTACTAGTTTTTTTTTTTATCAACTTTAGGTGGCATGGACTTGTAGCCGTCTGCCGGCTATATTATCTCTTATTATACATCATAGAACCGGGTTTTGTTCCCTTTTATTTAAAATTTTGGATGGCCCCACCTTGGTAATTGTGTTTGGAGTACTCCCTCCGTCTAGGATTACTAGACCCCTAGTGAATTGCATCGCGGCCAAGATAGCATCCTATTGGAGTGATACATCGAGGCGTGATTTTCCATTTCCTCCAATGACATGACAATTTAGAATTTCCTTAATAATAATCATTAATTAGGTCATACTTATTTAGGAAAGTTAATGATTACCGCTCTATAGAGAGGGAGGAATGTGAGAATTTTACATTAATTAGGCCCTCTTATTCTCCTAGTGAAAAATTATTTGTACAAAAATTATCTCTCTATAAGGTCTGTAATCATTAATTGTCCTAAATGATGTAAAATCCTCACCTTCCTCGCTCTCTATAGGGCCGTAATCATTAACTTTCCTAAATAAGCGTAACCTAATTAATGATTATTATTAAGAAAAATTTATAGGGTCGTAATCATTAACTTTCCTAAATAAGCGTGACCTAATTAATGATTATTATTAAGAAAAACCTATCGGGTCGTAATCATTAACTTTCCTAAATAAGCGTGACCTAATTAATGATAATTATTAGGTGGTTTCCTCTCTCCAATCCTCCCCACCAATGCATGTACTCCCTCCATTACGGTTTAATAGGCGCATCTCCAATATCTCTGCGATTTAGGCAACAATTGATTGGAGGAGGATTCCAGCCGTACGTGCAAATTTTTTGTAGGCCCGTAATTATAGCCACGCCTAACAGATTCGTTTTTATGTGTCTAATAACTCCTCTGGCCAGTAAACGAGCAGATTTTGCGCATGCAGATTCACACGCGGGGAACGTACCGATGCGGCAGCTGCATGCAGAAAAAAAAAGGCAGCGTTCACACATCTAAACAAGAAACGGAAGGGGAGTAAAAGGCCCATAACTAATCCAGCAATTAAGGAGACGCGCCTCAAATCCTTCCGATTCTGAAAAATCCTAATTTTGGAGATACGCCTACTAAACTGTAATGGAGGGAGTAATGTTTAAACCCCAATAAATGAATACCTAGGGTTTAGAGAAGCTGTCACGTCATTGGAGGAAATGGAAAATCATGCCTCGATATTTCACTCCAATACTTATGATGTTACCTTGGTCGCGATGCAATTCACGATGGGTCTAGTAATCATAGACGGATGGAGTACTTTGCTTCGAAATTGGAGAACGGTCACAAGATTAGTCTTCCAGATGGACCAGATCCGATCCATTCGCGCATCTCATATCGAGAGGCACAAGATTAGCCTCTTCAATTTTACAGAACAGTTCTCGTTGAGAAATCAAAGAATCGCAGCGGTATACTATCGTTTGTTGAATCATGGACGTTTTATCGGTCTATAAGGTGGCAGGAGCATGTGGGACAGCAGCTCGCTCCACAGGTCAATCGGCCCCGGCAAGCACCAGTGGAGGCAGTCCACCACGAATTCTCCGTCCACGCTCCCGTACCGGCTCGGGTGCCCGTCCGGTCGCATGTCCATCGCCTCCGTGATGTCCAGCAGCAGCATCTCCGCGCCGTTCGTCCTCGCCGCCTCCTTCGTCTCCCTCAGCGCCTCAACCTGCATCGCGGTCAAATCGGAGTCACGGAAACATTTAGCCGTCACGTTGCACGTTGCGCGATTTTTTGTTTTTGTTTTTTGAGGTTTCTAGGAACGTACCTGCGCGTTGCGGTACTCGGCCTCGAAGGCACCGAGGACGCGGTCACCGCGCCGGTACGGGCGCGTGCGGACGCAGTCGCCGCCGGTGTTCCACTCGCCGTTCTCGAAGTGCGCGGGCGTCACCGTCCGGAGGACCGCCTTCCCCCGGAACCCCTCGCTCGAGGCCAGGGCACCAAGCGCCGTCCGGAACGCCGCCCGCAGGGCGGCTGGCACGGCCAGCTCGGTCAGGTTGTCGCGGGCGCCGCAGCTGGTGCCACCGTTGCACGCCACGGCGCGCCCGCCCTCGTAGTACACGGAGGGGCGGAGAAACCAGTTGACGCCGGACAGGACGATGTAGTCGAAGTCGGCCACGTGCGCCGCCCACCGGGCGTCCGCCGCGTCGAGGTGCACGTCCCACATGCCGAGCGTGGCGTTCGACATGTTGGCCTTGACGAGGAAGGGCGACCAGAAGAGCGAGGCGGTGAAGTCGTGGCTGCCGTAGTAGTAGTCCCGCCGGACGGCCCTCCCGGTCACGTCGATCTCCGGCTCCGTCCCGACCTCCACCGGCCGGGCCTCCTGAAACCGTCAACGTGCATCAGAAACGGAGCAAGAAGAAGAAGCCAAACGATCGAGTAGTACATGTAACTACCGTGGACAGGATGCAGAGCAAGGACTTAAAGTGGTTCCTGGCGAGGGAATCCCCGACGAAGGCAATGGACTTGCCCCTCATGGCGTGCAAGAACTGCGCCGCGTGGAAGCGGGGGAGCTCGCAGCCGTCCGGCCTCCACCTCCAGCGCACGAACTCGAGGCTCGGCTTCCCGAACTTCATGCAGTTCTGTTGATCATCGATGAAGGGGCACGTCAGGTTCGAGTAGTACGGCACCTCCGCGACGTCCGGCACCCACTCGCCCCGCGTAAGGTCGCAGGACGGAGACGATGACGACGCCAACGACGACGTGGAGGAGGACGACGAAGAGGCCGCGCCATATATGCGCAGGTAACGCCGATCAGAGAGGGTCAAGTCGTAGAGCGAGACGAGCCCGAGGACCAGTAGAAAGGCCACCGGCGCGGTAATGGCGGCCCTGCGCTTCGGAGAAGACGGGGCGCCCTTGTGGAACTTCATGGGGAGAAGCTCAAGACGATCGCGGAGATCCGCTGATCGTGAAGACTGCCTGGGGAACACAAGACACGGAGGAGTAATAAAATGGAAGATGTTAACGTGTGGTTTGCGTTGCACGTCTGGTGAAGTCCGCCACCAGAATGCTCACGAAAGCCCCGCCGCTGTCTGCGCCTGCGGTTACACGGTTGGCGCCACGGGTTCAATACCTTTTCGGCGTGCATTTTCTTCAAATTTGTCTCACCGGTACCAACTCCAATCTCATGGGAAACTTTGAGCGCTGTAGCTTCAGGAGCAGTTGCAGATTGTACAACATTATCTTGAATTCCCTCCGTATCGAAATGTAAAATGTTTTACCTTTTCTTAGACAGAATATATCTAGACATGTTTTAGGGTAAGATGCATATAAATCTACACACTAAAACATATCTAGATATATTTTATCTAGAAAAAGCTAAAACATCTTACATTTGACACGGAGGTACATCTTGAATTCCGAAAAATTGTACTCCATTTGATCCTAAATAGGAAAATATTGTTTCTAGGCCGACCTACGCGCACGTTGTGCTAAGTCGCTCCGTGCGACGCACGTGAGTGGTCCGAGCGAGAGAGGGAAGCCCAGCATATGGGCCAGTTGTGTGTCTGTGGTCGGTCCAATTAGGACCAAATTCGTTTTTTTTGTGCAGTTTTGTGTGCGAAGAGTACATCACAGTAACTATATGCTGCTGGCCATAAGCTTTCTTGTTATTCGTTACGTCTTTCAAATTTGCAACAAAGTCAGATCAATTTTGTTGAGAAAGCACATGCAAGATGTTGCAATTTTTTCTGGACGATGTCTCGTGTCGTTTTTAGACTTTTCTTGGAATGATGTTTTTTATGTGCTCTCTCACATGCTGCAAACACATGATATTTTGTTTGCTATCTATAGTGCTTGTTGTTGAAATAGGTGATGATTTTTGTTGCAAACCAATCTACGACAAAACATTTATTTCGTACCAACATTTTAAATTGTTGCATTCATATAGTTTTTCTTATAATAGTTTATTATTTTTGTTAAAATAGATAGCTACTTTTGTTGCAAACGAATATTGAGCAACAATTGCTACTTTTCCAAATTGTTAAAAAAACACAGTTTTTGTTGTAATAGTTTGTGGTGTTTGTTGAATTATTTAAAAAAATATTGCAACGTAAATATATAATTTTATTTTTTGTAGCATTACTTATTTTTCCGATTGTTTTGAAACAATTTGTTGCGATACATTTTTTTGTACACGGGGCACAAATTTTAGTTCGATACCCGTGAATTTGTTGCAATACTCGCACTGACATTTTTCCTGTAATTGTCTAGAAGACGGGGGGCAACACAACATACCCCTTCGTTTAAGTGGGTCTATTGTGGAGTGCGGTTTGAGTTTCCGAAAAAATCAAGGACTAAAATAAAACATGTGATGTGCTGATTTGTAGACGTTGGATGGAGATCTAAGCTCATACAAGGGGACCTATGTCTCGCTAGTGTAAGACGACATGCGACTAGCGGTCGCATCCTAAATAAATGTCGGTAGTGTAGCTATAGATTTGTTCGGTTTATGTTTATTTTTTTCCTACGCATTTAACGGATTGGAGCGAGTACAATATATTTATATATATTCGGACTTTCATCTCCCATAAATAGACGCAATTAAGGGTAGAACCATATGTTGGATAATTTAAAGACACACGTGTGTTCATATAGAAAAGATGATTTGTTTTCTAGCAGTTTTTCTCTCAATTACTTGAGATCAAAGTGCTCATACAAAATTCCCAAAATTCAGTGATTTCGGGGGTTCGGAAATTCATTAAACATGGAATTTTTTTTAGTGCATTAGTACTAAATTCAACTAAAATTATTTTTTGGGTCAAATTTTGTTCAAATATGATTAAATTTGGGCAAGTTAATTTTGAACTAAATTTCGGACATTTCGGTCGTGTCCAAAGTATAGTCGCTTTTTAAACCGTGGATGGAATTTATTTTTCATACAAAATTTTAGTAAACTAATATACTAGCTCAGATTCGCTGACATAATGTTAGGTGACTGACGTGCAGCCCCAACTTCATGTGAACCCATAAGTCAGTGACCCAAGTTAGTTGACGCTAAGTCAGCCAATCTGAATCCTAACATATATGGAGAGAAGTTATTAAGCATGTTTTCTTATCATTCGGTGTTATTTGGCGGAGCTACCACCCGGCGAGAATGGGTAGTTGCTCTGGCCACAATGGGAGTAGTTAAGGTAGTAATATCACATATTTCAAAGCAAGTTTGTTTACGTGGCATGTAGTTAATTGAGTATGTTACAGTAACATCACACATAACAAGAGAAAATATGTTTATACCGTAATAAACAAAGTCATGCATCACACCATATGTATGTTACTACCCACTGCAAAACTTAGACTAGTAACATATGCATGTTATTAATCTAAGTTACTACCTACTATGACCAACCGGAGGCTCTGGAAAGTAGCATTTCTTTAGATTGTAGGAGTAGATGATCATGGGAAAGTGGATGTTGCTCTCATGCCTTGGTATTTTGTGATTGTACTTATTGGCTACCTCCGCCACTTTAAGGTGATGCATTTTATTATACTTTTTTCAAAGTTATGCTTGTTTCCAATGCCAACTTTTTTTTAATTTCCTGATTACAAGAGAATATTTTTAGTGGGAGGAGCGGAGGCTACATTGATTTCACCAGAACAATGTCGGAAGGGCAACTGTCAAAATACTGAAAATTATATTGTTAGACATTTTTACAGGCATGTTTACTTCAATGCCTCTCACGCTTATAGAAAATGTAGTTTCACATCTTACTAGTCACTCAAAAACTTGTAATTAACTATTTGTTTTGTTAGGACTTATGTAAAATATATCCAAAACATTTTCCATTATATTTGAGATGTTAAGTTCTCTATATTAATTTTATCGAAAACACTAGAGAAAGCCGACGTTGTGCCCACAAAGTGGCATGTCAACAAGATACATGAGACATGGGACATAGTATATGGACTTATTTAGAAACAAACAGGATTGCATTGGTGCAATCCCTAATGTTTGAGGACAATTTTGCACGTTGCCCACGAGTTAAGGGACCGAGATGCATTTCACTATATTTTCAGGAACTAGGTACGGAAGTAAAGCATTTATATTTTATTATACTAAACTTTTTACTTTATAATTTACTATATTAACCCAAGATTTTTACTAGTGATTTATTCTAGTACACTAAGAAATTTAACTACATTCTTCGTTGCTAAATAATTTTTATCATCACAAAATACTTGCAGTTAAATCCTCAATGTTCACTCGGAGCCTTTACTGTGTTGACATGTTCCATTTGAAAAAAAATACCATTTAAAATACAAACCTTAGATCTAAGGAAAGACATCACTAGATTGTGGGTTAAGTTCGCTACTTAAGGGTTTATAGTGTAATTTTATTCACATCCATTTTAGTAAGTGCCATAAATATCTCGGGAAGAGCTCTACATATTGTAAAATGAACAAGTATGTAACAATTCTAGAATTTCTATATATCTAACTTAAGTGTACATAAATAGATTTTAAAATGCCTGAGTTATCTACAAGTGTTTTGTCCTCTAAATGTGATATTATTTGTGGTCAAATATGCATTTTTGTATTATTGTAATGTATAGGATAAAAATGGGATCATATATAAAGAAAATACATAGTAGAATGGACACCAGTAATCTAGATTGTAGCACTATTGGATAGGGATTTCTATAATACCTAGAATTAACCTACAACGAGATTGAACGACCGTTTTAAGGCAAATGTGTATTTGGCCTAATTATAATTTAGAAGTCAACTAGTTCACTTTTTTTTGCAAAACTATACTAGTTGATATGTTTTTTGCAAATCATCACCCTATGTATAAACAAGGCATACAATAATAGGGTGACTAACTAGCATGCAATTTAAGTTATACTATTTATGTATCCTTCTCGGAACAAACCGTGTAGTGCATGAAAATGAATGGCATTTTGGATCCCAAATGAAATAATTAACAAATACTAGTGTTTCTTGCTAATGGATCAAGAACGGTTCCAGAATATTAGTAAAATACTAGATTAGCCTAAATTTTGTCAAAATTAAGTGAATCGTAATAGATTTAAATCCAAAACAACATAAGGAATTTATGAATATTCAAGGAGCTCCATTTTTTCCATTTAATAATTTTAAACCTAACAAGACACACATACAATGTGAGTCATAGGTTTTGGCATGCTGGTATATTGACGTGGTTGACAAGTACTGTGGAAGCTAATCAAGGGTTAAGACTTCTAAAAAAAACAAAAAGGAGGACTTCTAAAAAGTGTTATTTTTTCCTTTCCCATGTTACCATGTCCATCGACCCTAAATCACTTTCATGACAAGTAATTAATCAATCTATCTTTCTAGTGGCTACACTTCATAGTACTATCTGCGAGGTATACATACATGCCGCTTTTTTTTTCATAATTTCTTGACCATGTGGGGGTATTTTAGTGGGCATGAGAGGATGTGGTGGGGGTAGTGTAGGTTCCATTCCATTGGAACAAAGTATGCAACAATGTATCATTTGTGGAGGTTTCAATCCATCTACGCGAGCACACTTTTCTTTCAAATGAGAGATTCCAGCAACTGGATTATCACATCTTACTAGTCAATCCCAAGCTTGTGACCTAATTTTTTTTACTTGGTCCTTTCTCAATTAAAATGATAATCATGACCATGAAATTTTAAATGCTCATGCATTTTTCATATGATGACATTTTCTTATTACTCACTATTTCGTCACACTGTTTCTCCAACCCATGGGAATTTTCTCGTCAGCTGCTATCATCATATTCAATTTGTTTTGTTTTAGTCTAATCACGAATTTGTATTGATTGGATTACTGCACAATTAAGAATCAATGGTTCGCTTCTATTTATGCTAAACTTTTTATATCGTCATCTATTGTGTTAAATTAAGATGGTGACTAGTAATTTATTCTAGTACACATAGAATTTAACTACATATATTGTTGCCAGATAATGTTTATCATTGTAACTTTCCAATTGAAATCTTAGTGTATAGTGTATTTTTTTCCGTTTTTATTGTGTTGTGATTTTGCAGTTTAAGACACCCATTTTAATTTCAAACTTAGATCTAAGAAAATAGTCGTACTATGTGGGGTTACTTCAGGGCAGTTAGAGGTTTATAGTTTATTTATGTGTTTTCACATGCGTATAAGTGATGTAATAATCTCATAAAGAGATCAATATATAGTACATTTTAATAAAAGTGTCAACAATTATAGCGTGGATGGTCATGAAAATTAAGTATAAATAAATAGAATTCTGTAGAGTCTATGAAGCGTCTACAATTTTTTTCATTGAATTTGTGGAAGTGTTCATGGACAAATACCATGGATTCAATAGTTTGCTTGTAAGGCATACATGGAAACAAGATAATATGTAAAATTTATAAAAGAATGCATAATGTAATCTAGAGTTGTCGCATCGTAGTCATTATTTTTTCAAAGATCCACTGTTGCCTAGAGGGGATCTACTAAATAGACTTTAAAAACCGGATTTCAACAAGAGGTCATTTGGTACCCGTCATTTCAAGCTAGAATCATGGAATTCATTGTGATTCCATGTCCAACTTGTTTGGTTGTCATGAAATTGGAGATATCATTTCGTTTGGAATTCCAAGTAATATCTATTGTATGTTATGTCAATTCCTATGTCTAACTCAGTCATTTCACTTTCCAAATAAAATTAAATGAAATGATGGGTGCCAAACGAGCTCCAAGTTCCATAGAACTGGTTAGAGTTTCCATTGAACAGAACAAGAACAAGTTGGATTAATAACGCAGATACAGAGTTTGATAGTATAAAAGTGCACCAATACCCTATGTGTAAATAAGGCACGCAATCCAGGTGACTAGCAATCAACTCAAATTCTACAATGTATCACTAGCGGGGGAAAATTATGTATTGCTTCAGAATACAAGACATTTTGCACCCTAAATGGCTTAAACAAAGACGGCTGTCACATATGGCTCATGAATGGGTTTAAAATTTCAATGGCATTTGATTAAATTAATTTTCGATTTTTTTTCAAAATATTCACAACCTCAAAATTGTGGAGCGTATTCAAACAAATTAAAACTGAATTCTAATTTAACTCATTTTTAAAATAGCGGATTATGATAGATCAAAATCCAAAAGAACTACCGTCATTTACATTTCGACGAGGTCTGAAATATCTCAGTTCCCGAAAATCTAAACATGACAGGATACATACAAGGAGTGAAAAATGTATTGGTGGTACTGGTAGTCTGGTACACCCGGCCCGAGTAGAGTAGGTGACGAGTACCGTGGAAGCCAAGGTGTAGGACTTTTGAAAAATTACCAAAAAGCGACTTTTGGAAAATGGTCCTTTTCCTTTCCCATGTTACTTATGAGCCGCAGCATCATCTCGTTCATTCCCATGTCACCAACCTTGTGGTAGTTTACCTTTTGTGCTTTTGTACGTGAGTTGATCAAGTCAAACTCAGTTTGCCGCACATTGTGAAAGACTTACTGCTTGCGCATACCATGTCCCGGCAGCCGGGTCGCACTTCTGAGTGTAGCTTCGGTGTGGAAGCAAGGGGTCCCTTCCTAGGATTCCCGGATCAAAGATACACGTCAACGGAAATGCAACAGGCGATGGTCAAACAATGGAGGTCCAGTGATGGATAAGCTCGGCAGCACTGCCCAGTAATATTAAGCGACCAAGTGATTCGATGAATTGGATTTGGTCCTGCCTTTGACTTTCTTGTGTCATTGCGATCATGGTTGCCGCGATTTGCAAACCACTGCCCAGTGCGAGACCGTGATCCGATGCATTTGCACAGCCCAATATACATCGATCGGCACGAAAACTGCTGCTCCCTCCGTCCATTTTTATAAGGCACACTTCTTAGCATTTCAATAGAAAGAAGTGAGGCTTATAAAAGTGGACGGAGGGAATAGAATATTTACCCTTTCAATTTACAATGTTGCAGAATTCTTTCACATCGGGAACATGAATGGGAACGATGCAACCGGATTCTTTTTTCCAGAGACGATTCCATCTCACGATTCACGAACACCCAAACTCTTTCGTTCTGCACACTTGCAAAAAAACAAACAAAAAAACTCGTCGTTCTGCTAATGATTTGGCAGCAACATCTGGAAGAGCAGCTCGCTCCACAGGTCAATCGGCCCGGGCAAGCACCAGTGCAGGCAGTCCACCACGAAGCTGCCCTCCACGGTCCCGCCGGGCGGGTGACCGTACCGGCTCGGGTGCCCGTCCGGCCGCAGCTCCATCGCCTCCGTGATATCCATCAGCAGAAGCTCCGCGCCGTTCCTCGCCGCCGCCGCCTCCGTCTCCCTCAGCGCCTCGACCTGCGTTGCGTGTAGCCCAACCAAAATCGAGTCAACACATTTTAACTTGCACGATATCTTGTAGAGAGTACTGTTTTTTAGCTTACCTGCGCGCTGAGGTACTCGGCGGCGCTGACGGCGCGCTCGGCGCGGCGGTACGGGCGCGTGCGGACGCAGTCACCGCCGGTGTTCCACTCGCCGTTCTCGAAGTGCGTGGGCGTCACCGTCCGGACCACCGCCTTGCCGCGGAACCCCTCGCTCGTGGCGAGGGCGCCGAGCGCCGTCCGGAACGCCGCGCGCAGGGCGCGGGGCACGGCCAGCTCGGTCGTCACGTTGCCGGCGCCGCAGCTGACGCCGCCGTTGCACGCGACGGCGCGCCCGCCCTCGTAGTACACAGAGGGGCGGAAGAACCAGTTGGTGCCCGACAGGACGACGTGGTCGAAGTCGGCGACGTGGGCCGCCCACCGGACGTCCGCCGTGTCGAGGTGCACGTCCCACATGCCGAGCGTGCCGTTCGACAGGTTGGCTTTTACCAGGAAGGGCGACCAGAAGAGCGAGGCCGTGAAGTCGTGGCTGCCGTAGTAGTAGTCCCGCCGGACGACTCTCCCCGTCGCGTCGATCTCCTGCTCCGTCCCCACCTCCACTGGCTGAGCCACCTGCGGTGGACACACACGCACGTCGCCGGTGAACAAGAGCAAGAGGAAGAAGCCAACCATCGAGTGCATACCACATACTTACGTGCGTTGCGTACCTTGGACAAGAGACAGAGCAGAGACTTGAAGTGGTTCCTGGCAAGGGAATCTCCGACGAAGGCCATGGACTTGCCCCTCATGGCGTCCAGGAACCGCGCGGCGTCGAAGCGGGGGAGCTCGCAGCCGTCCGGCCTCCACCTCCATCGCATAAACTCGAGGCTCGGCTTGCCGAACTTCATGCAGTTCTGGTGGTCGTCGATGAAGGGGCACGTCAGGTTCGTGTAGTACGGCGCCTCCGCGTCGTCCGGCACCCACTCGCCCCGCGTAAGGTCGCAGGTCGGAGACGATGTCGATGCCGGCGCTGAAGCCGTGGAAGAGGCGCCAAATATGCGCAGGTAATGGCGGTCAGAGAAGTTCAAGTCGTAGAGCGAGACGAGCGCAAGGACCAGTAGGAAGGCGACCGGCGCGGCAACGGCCGCCGCGCGCTTCGGAGAAGACAGGGCGCTCTTGTGGGGCTTCATGGCGAAGACGTGATCGTGGAGACGCGCTGAGCAGGGAGGATGCTTGGGGAACACTAGACACGGAAGAGTTTGCGTTGCACGCCTGATAAAGGTCGCTACCAGAACGGAAATGCTCACGAAAGTTAGCCCTGCCGCTGGCTGCGATCGCGGTTACACGGATGGCGCCACGGTTTAAGACCTTTTCTTCTGGTAGCTAGAGAGACTTTTTCAAACTACTTTCTCTCGTGTTCATCGCAGCATGCTTTGCAATCGTATCATCTTGTTGTAGTCTAGCCAAGGGAAACCCAGATTTTGATCGGGGAGTGAACCTTTATCTATGTGTTGTGTTGTGACGAATAGGATAATCTTTTGCCATAGTTCCTAAGCTGAACTGTCGGGTGGTTGTAAATCAGGAGGTTTTACAGGACGGCCAAGCAGGCCGATACGCAGGAGGAGACGTCCAGCGTTCTGAAAGACGGAGGCACATCAAGACTCCGACTTGGAGAAGAAGTCGGATACCGTAGCCGTCCAAATTAGGGTAGATGAGTTGTACGGTTAGGAAACTGGACGGGACAATCCCGAGGGGTACCCTCAATTGTAAGCTAAACTCGGCGTATTGCCCAATAGTGCATATTGCAGAAAGTAGGGAGACACCGGCGACTAATCCGAACCTGAGTAAACCCCTGTGTACCCTCCATCGGCACTTCCTCTCCGTCTATCCTCAAGTCTCTATTTCAGGACATGGCACCGCAATCCGTGCCTAGTTCTCGGATATACCGACAGTTGGCGCTCACTGTAGGGCCAGCCACGTCCAAGATTTGGTTCTGAGAGGGAATACTCGGACGGATCAGAGACACGATCGTCGTCGTCTTCAATGAGGAAGGAGGCCGCATCGTCGACGACGGCTCTTACATGCCAGCGCGAGACCACCTTGTCAACGCGTACCTCTTCCATGTCGGCCGTCACAACATCTTCCTCGGCATGACAGCCGAGGCATTGGAAATACGCGGAAAATCCAAAAAAAAAATTGCCCACCATCCACCCCATCGAAGACGAATTCGACATGGGGCTTGGTTTGGATCGGGCATACACCTACATGGGTGCCGATCGAGATTAGATCTACACCGGCTGCGAGGCCGAATTCGCCATTGTTCCATCATCAGGAACGGTGAATGCCGAGTATCACTACGTCGTCATGATCTCAACGGAGCAAACTCCGGCAATGGAAAGCTCTAAGTACGAGTCTATCTGGACATCATCACTATGGAAGGTGCAACAGATTTCGATGACAGAATCCGTCATGAAGTTCACCGCTAAGGTGATTTTTTCGGAGGAAATCACAAGGTCTCAATGACCGCGCCCGACGCAATCCTTTAGGCAAAGTAAAAGAGAAATATGAAGAATCCCCGTCTTTAGCTGGCAACCACGTTGAGGACGATGCTAAGGAGACCGCAGCCGCGGAAGAAGCGGATGCAGAGGAAAAGGCGGCCGCCGGGAAGAAGATTGCTGACAAGGAAGCGATCAAGGCAGCCCCCAAAGAGAAGGCGGATAAAAAGACGTACCATAAAAAGGCGGCCAAGGCATCAAATAAGAAGCACACCCAGAACTACGAAGTTGGTAACTGCAGACGAAACCCGACAGACGTCTAGGATGATGAGGACGATATAAGGCTACTAACAACACTGGTCGGGAAGGATGAAAGTCTCACAATGTTGGAAGCAAGAAGGAAGGCCATCAACCAGGTGGCCAACTTAGCAAAATATAGGGAGGAACTCAAACAGACGGCTAACGTTGAAGAAGAATACAAGGCCTCCCCGAGAAAATCTCACAAAAGAATAAGAAAACTTAGTGTCGCCTTGACGAGCTGAATAAGGTCCACGTAAAGAAAGGTCCAGCCTTAAGAAAGGTCCGAAAACTAACTCCAACATGGTGAATCAGATGCTCACATGCACTTGGACGTAATCAGGGCGGCATACTTGGGACCGCCATGTTTCGGAGATAACATATGGTACATTGAGTTACCTGTTAATTTCGCCAAAGTGAACGACACATACGTCAAATACCACAGATCTACTGCGCCGAAAACATGGTTTATTACCACGCCATTGTCCAAATAAACGGCGGCTCAATCCTAGAGGCAGTGCGATTTCTCCCGCTTATTCTACTAGATGGAGTCGGGACATCGATAAAGGGTTTGATGAAAGGGAGCATCCACAGCCGGAACACCACAAAAACTATCACCAAACAAGGCCTAAGTAGTCTGATTTGACTAACTGGCAATGAGTGACAACCTTAGAACATGGACGGAATAGTCCGAACTATCATAGAGGGCATATGATGTGCAATACTCACGGGCGGCTATCATCAGGTCAATCAAAAGCAAGCTCAGATAAGAGCAATGATCGCAAGACACGCAAACGAAATTCTTCCAGTTTATTTTTGCAAAGGTGTGCCGCAATAAAGTACGTACACAGGCACACAAGCTTTCACTGGCACATTTTGAAGGTGTGAATGAAGGAACGGTCTCCTACGTGATCTAGGGCTACAGGTGCTACGAACTCGGTCCATTCTTCCCTTGAGCAATCTCCCTTGAACTTCAGTGGGTGTTTACAACCAGGAATAACAGATTTCATAATATGAGGAAGTACTTAAGAGGAATTAGCAAGTAACTTCCTCCCTGAACTCGGCATGTGCAACTATGAAAATTACTACTCCTATGTTTCATAATAACAAAACCGCACTGGTTCAATAAATCTGATGTTCAAATGTCAAACACTTGATGAAGGGGTTTATTAGCTTTCAGAGGTGCACTTTAGCACACCAAGTGCCCAAATAATGAATTACGTGTGTATTCAGACAGCAGAGAGATGGTCCAATACATGTATATTTTTGGTACTAAGAGTTTGAGACAGGTGGAACTTACACAGTGAGAACATAATATCCCCAGCCACTCAGGCAATCACGGTCAACACAAGACCGCAATGCTTGTGAGATTATCTGGAATAGTTCTTTAGGTTACTTTACCAAAAAAGAATACTGAAAGAAAAATCGTCAAATTAACTGTGCAAGACCTGATAACAGAAATTATAAAAGCATTCTGCAGAAGAAATTAGTTCTATGATATTGCATATCATGATGTAACACATATCTCAAGTAGGTAAACAAACCATGTCTGGTTTACACATAGACTCACAAGTATATCATATAAATGATTCTGAAGCTGTGCCAGAAACCACAAATATTTGCCCAGTTCCCTGCAACAAGGAAGCATTTTCTTTTATCCGATTACCTCCTATACAGATATAATAGCCAAACGAGAAGCCACTACTATGGTTCACAATAATCAATATTATCATTTTTCAAGAGACTTAACATAAAGCAGTGCGGTTCCAAGATAATAGAGATCACATGGGAATGGATATCGGCATAATGTCTTGGCCCGCTCACGAACACGCTTCTTGTACTTCGGCATATTCTGCAAATGCAGCGAACAGCACAAACAGACAGGGTATGTTAAGCGCCAAATTGGTGATATACCCTGGCATATATCAAACACGCTTCTTGTACTTCGGCATATTCTGCAAATGCAGCGAACAGCACAAACAAACAGGGAGCATATACCCTGCCAGATTGGTGATACACTGATAAGGTCGACTTAAATTTCAGTTCTGTTGTTTGTTCCCAAATTGCTTGTGTGCTGAAACAAAATTCTACGAGCAGTGCTGATATGCAAGCAAGAAGATTTGAGAAAAACAGTATGAGTCCCGATATCAATCAATGTTACAGACTTACTGAAACAATGGCCAAACATAAATCATTTTAAGCACCATGAATACACGCTGTGTAAGCAGCATAAATCATCAGATCATTTTATCTTTACTCCACCTCTTAACGATACCCTCAAACTCAAACAACAGCCATAGGTAGTATTGTCAAACTTTCATAAAGAAAGAAGCAACAGGGCATTCGTTAAGCATTAAAACATAAGGCAAAGGAATTAAGAAGGGTATCACGCTACAGATAATATGAGTGTTCTGGAAGCAGAGTGTCAAAACTGGAGCGAAAAGTCCTAGGCGTTCTGATAGTGGTGCAGCTTGTACAGCAAAACTTTTCCGCCAGCATGCCCGACGGAGAGGAACCCACTGCCCGGGCTGAAGTCCACACACCTTGGGTACTGAAGGCTGAACCTAGGCCCTGGCCAGTTCTGGTACACGGTCAATGATGGGACATGCACAAGCCTCATGCCATTCCTATCCTTCCATGAGCTTATCGCCAGGATTTGGGCGTCGTGGTTGAACTTCATTTGACCAATGTCGGTTGTGAGGTTTTCGATCGTCTTCAGCGGCTTGCGCTTCCCTCCGAGGAACTCGTCCCTCTTGTACACATTCACGATGCCGCTGCTGGAGCCTGTAGCGAAATAGGAGCTGTCCGGCGAGGTGCAGAGAGAAATCCCTGACAGGGAACCCTCATCAGTAGCCTTGTGCATGCACTTCCTTGTTCTAAGATCCCAGTGGTAAACATGGCCATCCCCGCCGCTGCTTAGCAGCTGATTCCCGCCATCAGCAAAAGCCAATGAACGCACATCCCCGTTCATCTTGAGGGTTCCAATGAGCTGCTTTGTTTTGGTAGATACCAAGAGAATGTACCCCTCTTTACCAAGAAATGCAATGGTTCTTGAATCAGGTGATACCTCAAAGGTTTCCAGGCTTTTCTCGTCACGTCCTGTCAAGGGTCCAATCTTACTAACAGCAGCTTTCACCAGATCAAATGAGTAGAAGAACTTCCTCCTGCCTGAAAGGATCACCTCGGAGCCATCAGGTAGAAAGGCTGCCTTGCGAACTGGGCAGTCCTCGATGAATATGCTCTGGATCTTGGGATTTCTCTTGCCATCAATCTGGAAAAACCTTAGGTGCTTGTCCAGACCAGCAACAAGCATGAGCTGCCCATTCCTATGGAACTGCACTGAGTTGATAGGACCACTGGATGGGTCCTGTGCATTGGCATCAACAAGCCTCGAGAAGTCCAGCATGCCAGGCAGGAGCTTAGCAGTATCCTTGACGACAAGCTCATCGTTGTTGCGAAGAGCATTGTCGACTCCACCCTCCTCTTCATCGGATTCAGCATCGCGGAGAGGAGCCTTGCGGTCCATATCCGCCCAGCCCGTTGAGGGGTTCAGTTTAGCGTGGTGAGCGCGCAACCTAGCCTCATACTCTCTGCCCGAGATCACACGCTCGTCGGCCTCCTTCCTCAGCTTCCTCAGCCTCGAGATCTTCACAATGTCCACCTCAGTCGTGTCCACCTCATCATCCACCCACGCGGGCTTCCTCCCCCCCTTGTCGTCATCACTGCCCGGGTCCTCCTCATAAACAGGCAAGTCGTCGTCACCACCGGCAGAGCGATCCACGAAGAACAAAGAACCATCATCCTTACTGCGAGCCTCAGTGCCAAACTCGGGCGGCGCATAGATGGCACCAAAGAGCGAGTTCTCCAGCTGCCTCATCTCCTCCGCCTCCTTGTCCTGCCTGGCCTTGAGCTCCTTGGCCTTCTTTCTCTTTCGCTCCTTGCCGCCGTCATTCTGAGGCTTCCCAACCTCTGCGGCAGCATCCAGAGCAAGGTCACTGTCATCCTCATCGGCTCCGGCCTTGTGCAGGCGGCGCTTCTGGGGCGCGTTCTGGGAAATCAAGCTCATCCTGGCCTGCCCGTGGAAAATACCAATAAATTAGACGGTACTAGTACTGATCCGACAAATGCGCAGAGCTTGGAACTGGTTGCGAGTCAGCAAGTCGCCCCCAGCAGATAAGATAAGAGGGGAGGATCAAAACTTGACAAGGCTGATTGGTGCTCATACCTTGCGGATGTCGTGGCGAGGTAGAACGGGAGCGGCGATGGCGGCGGACTAGGTCAGAGCTTGAGAGCAAGAGAACGTGCGGTGTCTCTGCGAGGACAGGGGGCGACGTCGGGTGGCGCCGCCAGTGCTGGGGAGTGGGGAGGGAGGGGGCGCCGCCGGCAGGATAGGAGGGAGAGGGCCGGGTGGGAGCGAGAGGGGGTTTTAGGTTTAGTTTTAGCGGTGTGATGCGGCCTTTGACCCCGCCCGCCCACCCGGACCCAAGTTCGAAACCATCCGCGATCTTCATGCGGGCTGGACCCGTCCGTTTTGAGCGGTCTGCCAGACCCTGCGACGCTACTCATACGGACCACGATTTTTTTTTTTTTGTCTCCGGATGCTTAAATTCAGGCCAAATTTGGTCCAGATTTGAGCAGCCCTACGGACAACATAGTGTCCAGAGGACAACCTCCCACTGGCCCGCGCGAACGACTTCCCCTCCCACCTCGCGCCGCCCCCAACCCACCTCGCCGCCGCTGGCTCGCTGATTTGGCGACCCCCGCCGCCGTTCGACCCCCACCGGCCACGGCCACCACCCCCTCCGCCCCCACCTCTCACCCACTCCGCCGCCGGTCCCGCGGGCGTTTCGCCGGCCTATCTACCGCCCGGTCCACCTCCCCACCCCCACGGGACGCACGCAAGGTGTTCGGCTGTGTGCCTGCCCGACCTCGGCCCGAAAAATGGCGAACACCGGCGACAAGTTCTTCTTCAACAACGTGATCATGTACTCGTCCTCGTCGGAATCCGATTCCGAGAACGAGAGCGACATCCTCATTGCCACTCTCGTGGTCAATGACCACATCTCAAGATTGTGGTCGGTGTTCAGAGGGTCCATTCCCGGCCGTGCGCTGGGCTTGGACAGGGACAGAGCAGCCGGCCATGCCCAGTTGTACAAGTACTACTTCCACCCAACCAATACGGTGTAGACGGCCAAACTATACTGCGCCGTTTACGGATGAAAAGGGACATGTTCAACCGCATTCGACTCGGGGTGTTCGACTATGATGATTGGTTCAAGTGCAAGCCAGATGCCACTGGTAAACTTGACTTCTCTGCTTATCAAAAATGCACCGCGGCAGTTCGGATGCTCGCATATGGAGTAGCTGGTGATCTTGTTGATGAATACTTGCGTATGAGTGAATCCATATGCCTCAAATCTATGTACAAGTTTTGTGAAGTTGTGGTTCAGGTCTTTGGCCCGGAGTATTTGAGCGAACCGACTGTTGCCGATACTCAGCGGCTGTTGTCGATCAAAGAGAGTAGAGGGTGGCCTGGGATGCTTGGAAGCATCGATTGTATGCACTGGGAGTGGAAGAACTGCCCATTTGGTTGGCAGGGGCAGTACAAGGGCCATGTTGGTGAGTGCACGGTTATTCTCGAGGCAGTTGCTTCACATGATCTGTGGATTTGGCACTCGTTCTTCGGCATGGCAGGTTCACACAATGATATCAACATGCTCCAGCGCTCTCCGGTGTTTGGCAGACTTGCCGTAGGCAACTCCCCTGAGGTGAGCTATGATATCAATGGCCACCACTACACAAAGGGATACTACCTGGCTGATGGTATCTATCCCCGGTTGGCTATCTTTGTGAAGCCATCTCCAATCCTCAAGGTGAGATGAGGAAACGATTTTCCCAAGAGAAGGAGAGTGCCCGAAAGGATGTGGAGCGTGCTTTTGGTGCGCTTCAATCTCGATGGGCTATTGTTCGGCACCCTGCTAGAACATGGAACCCGGAGATTATGTGGTCGGTGATGACTGCTTGTGTGATCATGCACAACATGATCATAGAGGATGAGCGCGATGACAGCGTCTACGACGAGAACTGGTTGTTTCAGCGTGAGAACGTGGAGCCCCAGCCAGGAGTGGCAACATTTGAGGATTTCATTGACTTCCAGTACGAGTTGCGTGATCAGGACAGCCACCGCACACTTCGGGATGATTTGGTGCGACACATCTGGAACTTCGTAGGAAACCGGTAGACTTTTTATTCGGTTGTGCTTATTTGAACTTTATAATTTTTATTAAGACTTATTTGTGTCATTATTGAACGGTCAAAGTTGTAATAAATAACTCGTATTTTATTTAGTATTGTGTTTGTTCTTAGGCTTAAAGTATCATTGGAAATAAAAATGAAAAAAATAGGGCTCGGGCCACTAAATGAGCAGCACCGTAGGGTGCAGGGACCAAATCCGCGCGGGCAGTGGCCCGGACGGCTGCTCAAATGGACAAAATCCGGACCAATTGGGTCCGGATTTGAGCAGCCCCGCAGGAGATGTCCTAACCGGTTGACTAGCTAGCACGACACGATTTGTTGGTTCGCTTTTTTTTTAATTAGAAACCACATATATTTCATTAATAGAAAATCAAGACCGATAAAAACCTAATAGATCGAGAAATATAAAACAACCCCTAGACTTTATTGTAACCACCGTAACGAACGGCCGCCGTTCAACTCCAGCGCAAACGCGGAGCCTCCACCATTGCAAGATCTGAGAAAGCACCATCGCCAACGAGGCTTTGTGAGTCGATAAACATGCCCACTGCACGCAGCAAGGCACATATCGGTGTGACACGTCGACCTGTGGATGTCCACGTGCTGTCTTGGACCAAGATATGTCGCCTCCCATCGACGAAGTCGGAGAGGGACGACACATCCACCACCTTCGGACCAGCATCCTCGCTCTGGAAGAACCACCTCGCCGCGGCCGTCAGCGTCGTCGCGAAAAACCACGAGCGCTAGCGACACACCTAGAAATTGAGTTCGCAGCGAGAAGACCAAGCTGTCGATCTTAAGGACCTAGAAGCGCACGTTGCCATCAATTCCGAGACGCCGCCATGAAGATCGCCGCCGGGTGCCGCTCCCACCACCCCAACGATGCCCCAAGAAAACACTAGGAGAAACCTAACTACAAGTCGGCGCCGAAGCGCCATGGTCCTCACCTCCTCGCGTCGCCGGAGTGGCCAACGGAGGAGATAGGGACCGGCGGCGGACGGTATAGTTGGGACCGCCTAATGGGTCGCCCGGTCGCCTTTTCTCTGGCGTGGAGGAGCGAAACGGTTCGCTAGCAACAGACTTGGTTAAAAAGAAAGGCGGGTCGGCCGGTTGATTTGTTGGTTCGTTGACAATGCATTTAAGAGAAGAAATAGAGTTAGTGGGTTGCTTCCATTTAGATATTGTAGATATGCAATGTATACTTGTGATTCTAAGAGCAAGCCTAGCAGAGTCATGGTATGGTGTATGGTCATGTTCTATAATAACCGGTAATATAAAATGGCGGGGTAAAAACCATGTGAACAGCGAGCTGTTTCTCAATTCAGCAACAGACAATTTCTTCTAAAATGATATGGGGTGTATGCACCCCTCCCCATGCAGCACGGCAAAATTTTTTTACAATACTCAAATAGCAAATGATTCATGACATATATACTACATGTTTGAGAAATTATTATCTCTATATGCATGTTCTTGGAGCTCGCAGCACAGCAGACTGAGTACACACCTGATCCGCACGAAGCTCTATTTATCCAGGTGTAATCTATGGAACCAAAAAAAATGAATACAGAAATATATGTTCACTTCCTATTATATGTAAGTTCTTATTTGATAAGAATGATTAATTAAGAAAACAAGAGGAAATGATAAAGGCTGAAGAAACGAAAATAGATGGACTGCAAATCTGAAATGGAAAAATGGATAAAACTTTGAAATAATAAGCTGAGGAGAGCAGTTACACTCCTATCGAGCTAGCAAACAATGCAATTGAAAGCGACTAGTGCTACCTTTGTCAGGATTCAAACTAGTTGCACTTTTAGTTTCGCAAATCTCTTTTTGATTTATTTTGGTTGATGAAATCTTCAACTGCGTCCATATATCTACATATATAAGGATTACTAGCTTACATAGGTCTTCCCATGCTTCATCATATAGAAACATAAAATTAATTATTAATGGTGCCCTCACCTAGCATTCCAGGAACAGTGACCGAGAAATTTACACTGGACGTTGGCAATTATTTGAAGGGTTTCGACTACAGTCTACAAAACAGAAAACTAGGCATGCACTAGTATAACGTAATTACTCGCCGGAGCACCATTCTTTTTCTTGTATGAAACATGAGTCCACGAATCCATTTCATTCTCATGGTTATCTTTTGTCCGCCTCCGGAATTATGCGTGAGTAATTCATTTTTGGACTACGGGTCCATAGCAATAGCTAGATGGTTATTCTCTCCTATTTATGCCTCATGTTTAGATCTTGTGAACTTTCCTACATGATCAAGATCATCTTATTATAATGCTACATGTTGTGTTTGTTGGGATCCGATGAATATTGAATGCTATGTCCAATGATTATCAATCTATCATATTCTTTTCATGTGTATGTTATTTATGATCTTGCATGCTCTCCGTTTCTAGTAGATTCTCTGGCCAAGTAGATGATTGTAACTCCAAAAGGAATTATTTATGCTTGTAACTCCAAAAGCTTGTATAGACCGTGGCTAACTTTTTCATGTCATGTTAGATGTTATTTTAGTTATATGCTTAGTAGTTGTTATTTTAGCATGGCTTGTCTCAAATAGCTGAGAGTGCTTAACGTGCCATTGAAAGAATCATGAGTTGTTTTGTCATATTAAAGCATTAATTTGTGGTGTTCTCCTTCAAATGATTTATTTGGTTGACTTGGCATTTTCTTACACCATGTTTATGACTACAAACCAGTCAATTATAGCCTCTGTGATCATTTATTTTTTGAACTTCTAATATCCTTTATGATTTGATTAATAATGTTTTTGTTGCTATGCATGATTATGACCATTATTGCTCTCTTGATTTGTCGCTCCTAGTCTTTTGCTAGCCTCCACCTGTACTGAGTATGAGCTATACTCGTGCATCCAAATCTCAAAAACCAAAGTTTGCCAAATGTGTCCACCATACTTACCTATATGTGGTATTTAACCGCCACTCCAAATAAATTTCTCATGTGCTACCTTTAAAACTTTCAAAGTTATCCCTCTTTTGTGCCCCTGTTTTAGCTCATGAGGACGTAAATAGAGAATCTTTATCTCACTTGTTGGTTGGACTTCACACACCTGGACTAGTGGCTTCATCCGCTTATCCAAATGATAGAGAAGCTGGCAGCGGGGTGCCTAGCCCCAAAATTGGTTATTATAAAATTCTCTTAACTATTTTTGCCCCTGATTTATCAGTCAAATCATAATTGTGTAAACAAAAGAGAAAGAGGGATGATCTTCTGAGACCAGTTGCGTCCTTCAATGGGAGAGGCTCTTGTGAAGTCTAGTTGGCATGTAACATACTGTATTTTCTATTTACCATTCATTGACATAAGCATACACCTCTCTAAAAAATATTTTCAATACCTCTATTTAATAAAATAGAAGCTCTAGCACGTGAGTTAATCCCTGCTTCCCTCTGCGAAGGGTCTTTCTTTTACTTTTATGTTGAGTCTCCATCTTCTAACTTTATGCACAGTTGAGAGAGCATAGTTGTCATTCTGAGTTTAATGTGTACTTGTCCCAGAAACATTATTAATTGATTCATGATGTGTTATTATTTGCTCTCAAATTATTTGTTTTAGTCATCCACTTGAACTTTGAAGGTGTCCTTTCATTTATGTTTTGCCCCACTCTTAAGGACAAGTGAAATAACACTTTGCTATGTTTTCTCTGAAACAAACGTATAAATTTCAAGTGCATTATTATTCATGATCTTTTATTTATGTTACTTTTCATGATGCAAGATGATTGCTAAGTTTCATTGTTAGAATTATATCTATCATACTTGTGTTTAAACGTACATATGCTTTTACAATTTAGATGATCAAGTTTATGTTGGTAGCATGTCACCTCATAATTTTTTTGTTTTTATCGTTTAACTACTCGAGGACGAGTAGGAACTAAGCTTGGAGATGTTGATACGTCGTAAACGTATCCATAATTTCTGATGTTCCATGTTGTTTTCATGTCATATGCTACATGTTTCCTTTACACTTTATGCCATTTTTATCGATTTCCTCCGACTAACCTATTGACAAGATACCACAGAGCCAGTTCCTGTTTTCTGTTGTTTTTTAATTCAGAAAAATTGTTTTATAAATATTCTCAGAATCGGAAAATCCGAAGCCCGAAAGTCTTAGAAAGTCGTCGCGCACACAGAGTCCGGAGGAGACCCGGAGGGGAGCCACAGGCCCCACACCATGGGTGGGCGCGCCACCTGGCCGCGCCCAGGGGTGGTGTGCCCCCCTGCTCGCGCACCGACGTTGCCCTCTCTCCTATATATTATCCTCGAAGGGTTAACCCTAAAGAAAAGAGCCTTTTCCACCAAAAGCATCTACAACCACCGTCATCGTCAACCCTAGTTTGGGAGGGTTCTATTGCTCTCCCCGGCACCCTGCCGGGAGGGGGAATCATCACCGGAGGGCTCTACACCACCATGCCCACCTCCTTTTTATGCTACATAGCAGTAGCTAGATGGTTATTCTCTCCTCTTTATGCCTCGTGTTTATATCGTGTGAGCTGTCCTACATGATCAAGATTATCTTATTGTAATGCTACATGTTGTGTTTGCTGGGATCCGATGAATATTGAATGCTATGTCCAATGATTATCAATCTATCATGTTCTTTTCATGTGTATGTTATTTATGATCTTGCATGCTCTACATTTCTAGTAGATGCTCTAGCCAAGTAGATGCTTGGAACTCCAAAAGGAAGTATTTATACTCGATAGTGGGTTCATACTTCATACCTCCCTTTCACTCACGCTCGAGTGACAGAAACATAAACGGGTCGGGGATGTGTTGTTGCCATTAGGGAGAAAACAACGATGTTTACATTGTTTACAATTACACACTTTGCTTACTGTGATTATCTATTGCTTGCAAATTAATACACAAGGTTTGCTCGGATGACATTCTGAGGGTGGATTATTAGTCATAGATGCAGTTGGATGGCGGTCTATGTATCTTGTTGTAATGCATGCATGAATCACATACTAATCATCATGTCATGCATATGCACTAGTGCAACATTTATATCTGTCAATTTCCCAGCTGTAATTTGTTTACCCAACATGTTATCTATATGTCTTGGGAGAGACACCTCTAGTAAACTGTGGACCCCAGTCCTTTTTCCTCATACTGATAATACAACCATTGTAATCTCTGTTTTCATATTGTTACTACGGTTTTCCTACTACCATCACTATTCTCTTTCATCTAATGCAAACAAATATTATTTTCCGCATGCTATGTTTAACCTCTTGTTTCAGAAAAAACGGTGAGATTGACAACCTCACTGCTTCGTTGGGGAAAAGTGATTTGATTGTGTTGTGTAGGTTCCATGTTGCTTCTGAACCGGTATTGCGCCCTGCCACCTCAGCTGCATCAACCTTCAGAAGTGATTTATTTCTCCTACTGGTCGATTCAACCTTGGTTTCTTTCTAAGGGAAACTTGCTACTGTTCTCTTCGTACCTTCCTCTTGGGGTCTCCTAACGAACATGTGTTACACACGCATCACACATTCATCACCATGTTCTCACTGTATGGAATCAAGGCGAGAAGGAATTTCTCATTGACCCAATAATCATGCAATCTCCGAATCAACAATCTCTCATGAAAACCACGAGAGCCTTGAGTCTTCTAAACACATGTTCTAGAGTTTCTCCATCTTTCATATGGAAGTCATTGGCTTGTCTTTAGAGGATAGACTTCTTACAGCGTTGAATGTTCACATTGCCATCATACATGTCAATTATGCAATCCCATGCATCCTTGGCGGTTGTGAAGAATCGAATGTGCTCAACTCCTTCATTTTCCATTACCTTCTCTAGGATGTGCATAGCATGAGCATTGAGTTGTTGATCTATTATATCACTTGAGCTCAAGTTCCTGGGGTGTTTGGTCTTGTATCCATTCTCAATGATTCTCCATATTTGCATTGAAGAGATACACACATAAGACTTCATGGAAACTTTCCAATTAGTAAAACAAGACTTATCTACTAAGTGAGGAGCACAAAATTGTTTACATGTGGATGTTGAACATTAGGAACAATGTTGTAATTATTACCAAAGGCATTTTCATTATTTTTATCTTTAAGATTAGATGCCTCCGAACCTTCCTTAGAAGGTATAGGAGTTCCATTCTCATATACATTAACATTTTTGGAGGAGTGGATAGATGAAGATGGCATTTCTTTTATTAATTCCACCATCCTCTTTTCCGAGCTATCAAGCATAGCGTGAATTAGCTTTTGGATAGCATCCATGGTCATCTGTTCTTCTGCCTCCCCCATCCTCCTCTTTAGACGGTAAAGCCTTAATAATGAGACGAGGCTCTGATACCAATTAAACGGATCAAGAGGGTTAACTAGAGGGGGGGTGAATAGGTTAACTACAAATTTTACTTCTTTTTAGATTAAAGATAAATGCTCAAATATAGATTGTCTAGATTATGCAACTAGGTGAATAATCCTATATAATGAGCAAATAATACTAGCACGAGATATTAAAGAACTAAGCTAGTAACAACAAGCAAAGGTAGGTTGAGAAATAACAGAACACAATGACGCAAAGACTTATCCCGGAGTTCACTTCCCAATGGAACCTAGTCTCTGTTGGAGCGGTGCGGTACCACCAAAGTGGAACACCGAGTAGCCGTCAAATGGCACACCGTATCTCCTTCGTGTTCAACCACCAAAGTGGAATAGACACGAATCACTATGTTGTCGTTGAGATTGACAACTCGAATCTTTACAAGGACGAGCCACATTCCACAACTTGGAGGGTCCTCACCAAATCCCAGAAAGCCTCCAAGACTCCGGGCAAGATCCACGAGATCCCAAAGCTTTGGGGACACCAATAAGGCTCCAAGCTCCAATGAGCTAAGAGCAACAAGGTTCTAGGTTCCAATGAATCAAGAACTTCAAGATCCCTAGGGGATTAGCGGGGTGGTGACAAATCGGTTTGGTGGAGTTGTAGATCTAGTGACTCTCCTCCAAATCCCAAAGATCAAGAGATTTGGTTGGGTATTTGGGGAGATATATGAGCTTTGAGGTGGTCATAAATGGTGGAGAGAGAAGCTTCAAGTGGAACGTCCAAAAGATAGAAGAAGACCCCTATTTATAGGGGTAGGTGAAAAATGATCGTTTGAGGGTAATTCCTCTTGTGCAGGAAGCCCAACTTAAAGCACGGTCTGGACGGCTGGGAGGCTGGCCGGCCGGCCCGAGCAGCCCGACCTGAGGTGCAGGGAGGCCGACCTCCAGCCCGTCCTAGGCCAGCTAGACAGACTGCACGGCCCGAGCGCAGGGAGCCCGTCCTGGGCCAGCAGCCAGGCCAGCTACCCACCCAAGACGCCCTGACTGGCCTGGGCCGGCTAGAAAGATTGCATTTTTCTCTTCCCCTTCCTTTTTCGTCTTCCTTTTTTTCTTCCCTTGATTCTTTTATTCAACAAACATGTGTTTTGCTTTTTTTACTTTCTCCATTTTTTGACCTTACCCATCTGCATCTTAAGATTTGTTTTCTAAAAACACTTGAGCAAAACGGTTAAAAACTTTCGAGTGTTGTGATCAAACGTCAAAGTAGGATTAGGGGAAATGTCCTTTCAACCTCAAGCCGGAGAACTTCCTGTTCGCCGGCAAGTCCAAGGACATCGACTTCAGCCTCCTTTTCTTCTTAAATCCCGGGGACCGGTTGATGGCTCCCAAGTGCAGGAGATCAATTGTAGTACTTTTAGAATTAGAAAGGTTGTCTAACCCACGAGGAGCAGAAGGAACTGGTAAGTAGAATAGCAAAGGAATAATAACGCAACATGTGTTTTTGTGTTTTAATTGTGTAGTGCAAGTAAAGTAAAATGCGGAAAGTAAATTGCAACAAGTAGTAGGTCTCAATGAGAGACAAAGCCCAATCCTCTAATGCGCAAGAGGACAAGCTCAAGTGTGTGTTTGTGTCTTATATGTGGAAAACGTTCCCGAGGGCTGCACGGATTTAGCTGACATAGTGATTCATTGCATAACATGTTTGTATATCTTGTCTAGTTTTAATCTTCTTCGGACGGAGCCACAAATAGGAATAGCTAAATAAATAAACTATCACCCCTTATGATGGATCACGTGGCCAATTAAATGACAGCACGAGAATTATTAAGACATGATGTCCCACCATAGCCTTATGCTCTAAGGTCCCCGATACAAGTACCCTCATAATGCAATTCAACGACTCTGTCTCAAGTTCCTGTCACCTAAAGACATCATCACGTCACTACACTACGGTGTTCTCCTATGAGCCCATGTAGGTGAAGTGTTGTATAGTCGACGTTCGTACAACACCATCATAGAATCACATAAAAGATAAATACTAGACCAAATAACAACTCATCATATGTAACAAATCATTGCCAATTCATCCTATGCCCTCAGGAACATGCGGGAACTACTCACAACGTGCAAACATGATCATGTATGGTGACATATGTGGTACAACACAATCTGAAACAATGGATCCACCACCAAATAATGACAAATACTCAATCCCAAACATGCAACGGAGTACAATAACACGTATCTAGGGTGTAGCAATGATCAAACTATGAGGGGAACGGAGTGGATCACGGTGATGGTGATGGTGGAGATGCAGGTGCTGGTGAGGATGGTGATGGAGATGCCTCCTCCCACGCCAAGGAGGAGATGGGGACGAAGATGGGGATGATTTCCCCCTTCTCCGGAGCTCCGGAGCAGCAGGATCTGTCTCCCCCGTGGAGAGTTTCGAGAGTTTCGCCGCCCTGGCGGCTCCGTCTTGTCTCGGGAAAATTAGGGTGTTCGTTTTCGGGGAAGACGGAGTCGTCAGCAAAAAGACCTCGGGGAGTAGGTGATGTGGGCCCATTTGGGGGCCCCACACGCGGTCAGGGAATCTGGCCGCGTGGGCTACCCCCTTTTGGGCCTCCTGGCCCTCCTCCTTTGTGTCTTGTGCCCACAACCTTTCTCCCGAACAAAAACTGACATGGTTTCTTTCCTTTCGCAATTTGGATACCTGTAGCTCCTAAAACATCAAAAACATGAAAACAGGTGTTTTCTGACACCCAGAAATTAAATACCAAAAATAGGGACTTTGTAGGAAAGTCCCATAAAATCATCTAAAACATGCAAAACAATGACATAACATTGATAAAACATCCCAATAATGCATATATGGAGGGTATAAATGATGATATAAAATGCACGTATCAACTCCCCAAAGCTTAAACCTTTGTTCGTCCTCGAGTAAATAAGGACATACATCATTACATGCATCAATGGACTTATGGTTGATAAATAAATACGGGCATTGTATCATCATCATGTTCAGTTATAATGCAAGATGAATGAATAGAACTCATACACATAAGGATAACATATTCGAAGCTCTAGCAAACACCCCATACTTTTGAAAGCAAATAACCATTGTATGTTGGACAATCGAATTATACTCTTTAATTTGGAGAAAGATAAATGAGTAGAGGTAAAACATGATCAAGTCTCATTTAGTTTCCAAACTATTCAGCTTAAATTACTAATTGTGATGTGGCATCCATTGGGCTAAGACTCTCATTGCCCCTTTATCATTAGCATCTTAATTTATGAATGTTGAAGTAATGTGGTTGACAAGGTGTTGGTTGAATGTCTCATGCCCCATGAGTGTGAAAACCTACTCCATGATTACTCAACTTAATATTCCTAATAAGCTTTGTACAATCATAATAAGTATTAATGACATCATAGAGAATTGCAAAGAGGTACCTCTTGCCCCATGACATAGAAACCAGCCCATGTCACAATAAAAAGATGAACAAACGGAGTAGACTCGTCATCCTTTTTTTATTTCATTCACTATATGCATATCTTCTTATTTTATTGTAGGATGTGTTTGTAGAGTCCACTCTAGCTGTAAGTAAATTTCCACCATGATCAAGCATAGCTTGGGTTAGCGGCCCAATGCAATTTCTCTAGTCATATATACTTACTCATCAAAACTTACTATTCCTCTATTTCATTTCGGCATGGCAGGAGTCCAAAAACAAAAGCACATGACATCAACTAAATATAAAATTTCTTTGTGCAATGTTGAAAGCTTTTCACGTGATGCACGTGTTAGCCAACTCCCAACCAAAATCCTTGTCAAGCACAAAACTTTTAGCTCCCATTAATGGGTCATGTTTGTTAAGTGCAATAGAAATAAATGTGTGCATTCAAAAGTTCGTGAGAGTCTTATCCCAAATTCAGCCCATGCCAATTAATAACATAAGCATCTTAATTTAGAGCATAAATGAAACTATAACATGGTGAACATGCTCGGAATAGCCATTAAGCTAATAGATAGATAGTGGATTTATGTCATATTGAGATAATTCTACAATTGTCCAACACACTCAAGTTAATTAATTTCAAGGCAAGATGTGATTGAAACCTCTAAATATGCCATGCTCATTTGCATGAGTGTTACCCATAAATCCCCAAAACAAGGGAATCATGGATGACACCATACTTTATTATTCATTGATAAACCATAAGACGGGGATGCATGATAATGCTCAATGAGCTCACTCAAGCCTAAACGAAAACGATACTAGATAATAAAAGCAAGACACACCAAAACTAGATAGACATGATAAAGCTGATAAAAGACGGGGGATAGGTGAAACTCCCCCAAGCTTAGATGGTTGCGGTAATTTCTTCAATCTCCCTTCTTCTCGTACTCAGCCCACCACTTTTTCTTCTTCTTGTCGTAATCTTTCTTCCACTCTTCCTGCTTCCATGGAAAAGGCCTTCCAGTATGGAAGGACATGGGTGGATCATTGTACCTGAGAGTGGCAGCTTCTGCAATCTTCTTGAAACGTTCTTCATACTCACAGTTCTGGTTCTCCATGTCCCACATCAAAGACTGGTACCTATCCATCTCTGATATGACATGCAGATACCTAGTCCCCAGGTCCTTGATCCTCTCCTCGTACTCCTCTATCTTCTTCTCCAGCTCCAGATTCATGAAGTGGTGGGCATCAAGGTTGCGTTCAACAATAGAGTTATACCTGAAAACTGTTTGTTCCAGAGCCTCTAACCTCTCCTCCAGCGTGCCTTCGGTCTTGGGAGCCTTCACCTCCTCCATGATCAACACACCATCCTTCAAGGTCAGGGTTTTCATGGGGGTCATCATGGAGTTGAGGTAATGGTTCACAATGCCTCCCTTGGGTGGATCTTCCCCCCCTAGGTTGGATCCGGAGCTTGACATGGCTAAACTCTGGCAGACAGAAACAACAGAAACAAAGATCGCGCGAGAACTCTCGGTGCGGGATTACATCGACAAAAGGGGGTATATATTGACAGGTTTTAGTGTAAGACGAAGTGTCGGAGTCGAAAACGAGACAGAACGGGAATCCGAGGTGGAAAAGGGGTACCTCCACGCGGCCAAGGAATCTGGCCGCGTGTGGGGTCCTCTTTTCCCCCTCGAGGTCCAATTTCTTCCAATTTTCTTGTCCCACGCGTTAATTTCCATAAAAAAATGAGTTCTGTAAGTTTTCACGCAATTCCGAGAAACTTCCAAACACAATAATTGTAAATTATTGAATTTGGGTTTCTGAAACTGCAGGATCCCTTACAATTACCTCCTCCGGTGTCATTAACTTTATCTCCTCGATGGTTCCTATGAAGCTCTTTCCTGCAATATAATGTTTTAGGCGTTTTCCACTGACCACATGAGGTTTACCTTTCATATCACCGTGAAGACGGATGGTCCCCGAACGGTATACCTCCTGTACTACCAATGGACCCTGCCATTTTGAAGCTAATTTCCCTGCAGAAAACTTAAAACGAGAGTTGTACAATAGGACTTGATCACCTACTTTAAATTCCTTTCTTTTAATTTTCTTGTCATGCCAAATTTTAACTTTCTCTTTAAACAATATTGCACTTTCATATGCTTCATTCCTCCATTCATCTAATAGATTTAGGTCAAGCAATCTCTTCTCCCCCACTGTTTTTAAATCAAAATTTAATTTCTTAATAGCCCATCTAGCTTTATGTTCTAATTCAACGGGTAAATGACATGCTTTTCCATAAACCATTTTATAAGGAGACATACCCATAGGATTTTTATAAGCAGTTCTATAAGCCCACAATGCATCATTAATTTTAAGTGGCCAATCAGATCTAGCTCTGTTTACTGTTTTCTCTAAAATAAGTTTAATTTCCCTATTACTTAATTCAACTTGTCCACTAGTTTGAGGATGATAGGGTGATGCAATTCTATGATTAACATTATATTTTGCCAATGTTTTTCTAAGAACACCATGCATAAAATGAGATCCACCATCAGTAATTAAAAATCTAGGAACACCAAATCTAGGGAAAATAATTTCTTTAAGCATTTGCATGGCTGTGGCATGGTCTGCACTCTTAGTAGGAATTGCTTCTGCCCATTTTGTAACATAATCAACAGCAACCAAAATGTGAGTATGTTTTGTACTAGATGCAGGAAATGGTCCCATAAAGTCAAAACCCCACACATCAAATGGTTCAAGTGGTAATGTATAGTTCATAGGCATTTCATTCCTTCTACCAATGTTTCCTACTCTTTGACATTTATCACAAGTTTTAACATATTCAACACAATCCTTGAATAGAGTAGGCCAATAAAAACCACATTGTAATACCTTTGCTGCAGTACGATTTCCTGCATGATGTCCTCCATAGGGACTGTCATGGCAATCTCTTATAATAGCCTGTTGTTCATGCTCAGGTACACAACGTCTAATAATGCCATCAACACTTTTCTTATACAAGAATGGATCATCCCAAAAATAATGTCTAAGGTCATAAAAGAATTTCTTTCTTTGTTGGTAAGTAAATTGTGGTGGCATAACTTTCCCAACAATAAAATTTGCATAATTAGCAAACCAAGGAGATGCAACTTTAGCACTAGAAACACTAACAAGGGAAAGTTGTTCATTAGCAAAACTATCATTAATAGGAATAGGATCATCAGGTATATTTTCCATTCTAGAAAGATGATCAGCTACGGGATTATCTTCTCCTTTCCTATCTACTATGTGTAAATCAAATTCTTGCAAAAAAAACGTACCCATCTTATTAGCCTAGTCTTAGCATCTTTCTTATTCATCAAATATTTAATAGCAGAATGATCAGAGTGCACAGTGACTTTTGAATCAATTATGTAAGATCTAAATTTATCACATGCAAATATTACCGCTAAAAATTCTTTTTCGGCTGTAGCATAATTTCTTTGAGCACCATCTAGTGTTTTACTAGCATAGTAAATAACATTCAATTTCTTATCAACCCTTTGACCTAAAACAGCTCCAACTGCATAATCACTAGCATCACACATAATTTCAAAGGGCAAGTTCCAATCAGGAGGTTGAATAATAGGTGCAGTTATTAAGGCTTTCTTTAAAACATTAAAGGATTCTATGCAATCATCATTAAAAGAAATCGGAACATCCTTTTGCAAAAGATTGGTTAGAGGCTTTGATATTTTAGAGAAATCTTTAATGAACCTACGATAAAAACCTGCATGACCGAGAAAACTTCTTATACCTTTGATGTCTCTTGGATATGGTAATTTCTCAATAACTTCAATTTTTGCTGGGTCAACTTCTATTCCTCTTCCAGAAATACGATGCCCAAGAACAATTCCCTCTGTTACCATAAAGTGACACTTCTCCCAATTAAGAACAAGGTGTTGTTCTTCACAACGCTGCAAAACTTTGTTAAGGTTGAACAAGCAATTATCGAAAGAAGTACCATACACCGAAAAATCATCCATAAAGACTTCCACTATCTTTTCAATACAATCAGCAAATATAGCATTCATGCATCTATGAAAAGTAGCAGGCGCATTACATAAACCAAAAGGCATTCTCCTATAAGAAAATGTACCATATGGGCAAGTAAAAGTGGTCTTTTCCCGATCATCACTATGAACTGGAATTTGAGAGAAGCCTGAATACCCATCTAAATAACAAAAGTGAGAATGTTTAGATAATCTCTCTAGCATTTGATCAATAAAGGGCAATGGATAATGGTCCTTACGAGTTGCTTTATTTAATTTTCTATAATCAATGCACATTCTATAACCAACAACAGTACGTTGAGCAACAAGTTCATCATCTTTATTAGGAACCACAGTAATTCCACCTTTCTTAGGAACACAATGAACAGGACTAACCCATTTACTAAAAGCTATAGGATAAATAATACCAGCCTCTATGAGTCGAATTACCTCCTTTCTTACCACTTCCTTCATTTTTGGATGTAGACGGCGTTGGAAATCAACAACAGGTTTAGCATCTTCTTCCAAATTAATTTTATGCATACATAGAGCTGGACTTATGCCCTTAAGATCATCAAGAGAATAACCAATAGCCTTACGGTGAGCTTTAAGCACATCAAGTAATTTCTCTTCTTCCTCAGCTGAAAGGTTAGCACTAGTAATAACAGGATATATATTTTTCTTATCCAAGTATGCATATTTCATATTTTCAGGCAAAGGCTTTAATTAAAAACTAGGATCTCCTTTAGGAGGTGGGAGTACTCCTAGATTATCAGGTGGGATATGCAATTGTAATTGTGGAGGTTGCTGCCATAATATTTGTTCTAAAGCTTCTTTTTCTGCATCATTAAATGGATCTTCCTGATTAAGCATATAACGTTCCACCACGTCTGATGAAGCTACAGCTATATGAGCAAGAGTTTCAATTATATCTTTAGATTTTGGTTCTTTCTTAGCAGGTTTATCAGCAAATTTAGAAAAATTAAATTCAAGTTTCTCTCCAGCACATTCAATAAACACCCTTTCTCTAGGCAAATCAATTTCAGCACCAACAGTATGTAAGAAAGGTCTACCAAATATAATAGGACAGAAAGAATCTTGTGGACAATCAAGCACAATAAAATCAGTAGGATATTTTATTTTTCCTACCAATACTTCAACATCTCTAACAATTCCAAAGGGACTAATATAATCTTTATTAGCAAGCTGAATGGTCATACCTGTTTCTTCCATGGTGATAGGATCAATATCAGGCTTAATTTCTTGATAGAGAGAATATGGAATGACACTAATGCTTGCTCCAATATCACATAAACCATGATAACAAGAAGTCCCAATAGAGCATGATATAATTGGCTTACCAACTTTGGATGAATTCCCTTTAATAACTTTGGTAGCATCTTCACATAAATAAACATCAACATGATCTTCTTCATTTAATTGCTTAATAATAGAGACTTGGTTCTTGACTTCCACCTGTTCTTTAGGTTGAGAACATCTCTTTCTACTTTTGTCAGCAACAACAATAAACAAATTCTCTTTAACTTTTTCAGGATAGGGAGGTGGTTCAATATATTCTTCTATTACTACAGATGACACTGGTGTTTCTTTAATAAATTTAGGGACAACAAGTCAACAATAGAAGATTTAACAGGTTCAACATAATAATCAAAGCCACTTTTAGGAATTCGAATGTGCTCAGCAAATTTCTTAGCTATTTCAATTGCAACATATGGATCAAGACCAAAATCTTTAATAACATTCTTGAACAAAATAGAACTAGAGATACTTTCTACACATGAATATCCATAATCAAAATAAGCTTCATTACCTTTGTCTAGGTCCCAATATTCAGAGTTCTTCGAAATAATTTCCAATAAATTCCAAGCTTCTTCTGCAGTATTATTTGTAAAGCTTCCACCAGATGAACCATCCAAATATTGCTTTAGCCTATCAGGTAGTCTCACATAAAAGTTTATCAATATAAGTTTATTTGTGAGATCATGACAAGGATTCTTACGAAGGAGGTCCTTAAGCCTCCCCCAAGCTTGAGTAATACTCTCTCCAAGGTGTGGCCAAAAATTAAATATAAAGCAACGGTTCTCATAAGCCTCTTTAGGAGTAAAATATTTATTAAAGAAAACCTTCATAAAAGTATCCCAATTATGTGTAATTTCTTCATCCAGGGACATATACCATTTTCGAGCATCACCGGTTAAGGACTGGTACAATAACTTGCATTTTACCTCCTCCTCAGAAATAGCCTTGAGCCTAATTAGCCCACATATATCCTCAATAGCCCGTATGTGATCACTTGCAGCCTTTGTTCCATCCCCTGTAAAATACTCATTCCTAACAGCTTTAACAAATTCAAGGGGAATAATATAACCATCATCATGAGGTGCTTTTTCAACAACTTTAGGTTTAATAGCATAACCACTCTCATATAAAGCAAGTTTCAGCGAAGCATCTCTCATAAAAGCCATAATAATAACAGGATGCAACAACAAGTAAAATTCAGCTTTCAAGTTTCCTTACCAAACTTCTTACCAATAGCGCTACGCTCCCCGGCAACGGCGCCAGAAAAGTGTCTTGATGGCTCCCAAGTGCAGGAGATCAATTGTAGTACTTTTCGAATTAGAAAGGTTGTCGAACCCACGAGGAGCAGAAGGAACTGGTAAGTAGAATAGCAAAGGAATAATAAAAGCAACATGTGTTTTTGTGTTTTAATTGTGTAGTGCAAGTAAAGTAAAATGCGGAAAGTAAATTGCAGCAAGTAGTAGGTCTCAATGAGAGACAAAGCCCAATCCTCTAATGCGCAAGAGGACAAGCTCAAGTGTGTGTTTGTGTCTTATATGTGGAAAATGTTCCCGATGGCTGCACGGATTTAGCTGGCATAGTGATTCATTGCATAACATGTTTGTATATCTTGTCTAGTTTTAATCTTCTTCGGACGGAGCCACAAATAGGAATAGCTAAATAAATAAACTATCACCCCTTATGATGGATCACGTGGCCAATTAAATGACAGCACGAGAATTATTAAGACATGATGTCCCACCATAGCCTTATGCTCTAAGGTCCCCGATACAAGTACCCTCATAATGCAATTCAACGACTCTGTCTCAAGTTCCTGTCACCTAAAGACATCATCACGTCACTACACTACGGTGTTCTCCTATGAGACCATGTAGGTGAAGTGTTGTACAGTCGGCGTTCGTACAACACCATCATAGAATCACATAAAAGATAAATACTAGACCAAATAACAACTCATCTTATGTAACAAATCATTGCCAATTCATCCTATGCCCTCAGAAACATGCGGGAACTACTCACAACGTGCAAACATGATCATGTATGGTGACATATGTGGTACAACACAATCTGAAACAATGGATCCACCACCAAATAATGACAAATACTCAATCCCAAACATGCAACGGAGTACAATAACACGTATCTAGGGTGTAGCAATGATCAAACTATGAGGGGAACGGAGTGGATCACGGTGATGGTGATGGTGGAGATGCAGGTGCTGGTGAGGATGGTGATGGAGATGCCTCCTCCCACGCCAAGGAGGAGATGGGGATGATTTCCCCCTTCTCCGGAGCTCCGGAGCAGCAGGATATGTCTCCCCCGCGGAGAGTTTCGAGAGTTTTGCCGCCCTGGCGGCTCCGTCTCGTCTCGGGAAAATTAGGGTGTTCGTTTTCGGGGAAGAAGGGGTCGTCAGCAAAAAGACCTCGGGGAGGAGGTGCTGTGGGCCCATTTGGGGGCCCCACACGCGGCCAGGGAATCTGGCCGCGTGGGCTACCCCCTTTTGGGCCTCCTGGCCCTCCTCCTTTGTGTCTTGTGCCCACGTCCTTTCTCCCGAAGAAAAACTGACAGGGTTTCTTTCCTTTTACAATTTGGATACCGGTAGCTCCTGAAACATCAAAAACATGAAAACATGTGTTTTCTGACACCCAGAAATTAAATACCAGAAATAGGGACTTTGTAGGAAAGTCCCATAAAATCATCTAAAACATGCAAAACAATGACATAACATTGATAAAACATCCCAATAATGCCTATATGGAGGGTATAAATGATGATATAAAATGCACGTATCACCGGTTCACCGAGGTGGTCGGCAGCGGGATCTACATGGCGCCCGAGGTACTCATGAGGAGTTACGGCCCGGAGGCCGACGTTTGGAGCGCTGGCGTCATCCTCTACATCCTCCTCTGTGGAGTCCCTCCTTTTTGGGGAGGTGCATACGCTTTGCTGCCTCCCTTCATTCTTCATCCTCTTCCTCTAGCAGGGTGCTAATGTGATCATATTATGTACCAATGGATCTAGCACAAACACCGATGAGCGAATTGCGGAGTCGATAATCCGGGGTGAAATCAACTTTGAGGGGGAGCCATGGCCCAAGGTCTCCCACACTGGAAAGGACCTTGTCAATAATATGCTTGATCCCAATCCTTCTACCAGGCTGACGACAAATCAAGTATTTGGTAATGACTACTACCTTAATATCGTGTAGTTTATCAAGTTCACAGACTGATCGAACAAACAAAATGTGCATTCATAATCCCTCCTCTAATTTTCCATTCAGATGTACAACTTCGTGACATTATTGGACACTTGTCTTTTCTCTTAGATCTTGCGTTAATGTTCACAAAACAAAACAAAATGGTCTATTCAGATATAAAATAAGTAATTCAGTTGTAAGAGATTTTTGAATGCAAGACTTCTGCTGCTTCATTTTGCTAAACGTATGGCTTTGACAGATTTACAGGCTGAGGAGAGTCATATTTATTTGTCACGGGAACTTACAGTGTACTCCTTCTTGCTTCCTTCGGTACAAAGATATTCATATCTTGCTTCCTTGGTCCAGTGCCTGTATTTTCATGACTAAAGCCACGAGCTGATTGTGATAGCCTTGTACCCTGCAACTTGAATGTGTATTTTAGTTATGTTAGGGAAAGTAAGATTGTGGGAAAGTTGATTTTAACGATTGAATGTACGGTGAAAAATAGAAGACATTGATGTGGCATTCAAGTTCTATCAGGTTTTCTTTGTAGTACCCTGTTTGCAGTTCGTTTTAAATTGAGGTGGTAGCCTATTTGCAGTTTCTCAATTGGAAACATGTAATTCAAGAATTATTGTTGTTAGAAAAAAGAAGACTTATGTCAATGTATAAACAAGTATGTGAATCGATCACAAGAATCTGGTCTCACTAGATTCATCATTCAATATAATTCAATACTGCGTACTTTTATGAGTCCTTGCGAGTAGATGAAGGCAATCACTAGGGGTTGGACGCCCATAGTTGGCTTCCCATCGGACCAATTTATGGCATTAGGATTAGAAGAAAAATTGATGCCTGGATATTCATCTAGGCCCGTGCGTGGAAATAACTAACTAGGCATGCATGATTTTCAACATTATAACTTTCCTATTAATGCTTCTTAATAATTTATTTCTACAATCACCCGTGCTGAAGTAATTACGGCTTGAATGCATATTTTAGGAATCACTAACTATTCTCAACTAACTAAGCTAGATGTTGACCGCAAGCATGTTTTTAGCCCATGCTTCCAACAATTATATTTTCTGCACCCAGCGATAATAAGTTTTGCTTCTTAACAGCTACACGTTGCTTCAATTTACAAGAAACTAAGGTAAAAATAAATTGCTTCTAGAGCAACGAGAATCCGTTTCCACTAAGAAGTAAGGTTATCGGAACAGATCGTGTATATGTTGAAAACATGTCACATATAATGTTGATGCCTTTATCTGTTTACGTGGTAGTGACTAGTGACGCACAACTTGATAATCGTTGAAACATGAACAAAGCAATACCAAAACATTGTTTTCGTTCTGTAACGAATGAAATATAGATATAGATATGCGGAAACATATTGTACACATGTCTGAAGCATGTCACATATAATACAGAAGCACATATGCGGAACTAAGCATATGGAAGGAAGCACATACACAGGAACTAGGAAACTTAATGTATAGAATCATGAAGTAATATGTATCTATGTGAAGACAACACCCCAAGAGACATCCGAATTTCAAGCAAAAAAAAAACTAATCATATGAAGGAACCGGTGTGTTTATGGCAGGAAGCAATAGAGTCGAGCACGAATCGAATTGGTGGAGACGAGATCGAATTGATGGTCACAAGAACGAAAGGTGGCATGAGTCGACTAGGCACAACGGGGACGCGGGGTCACAACCGACGAGAACAAAGTGGAGGCCGAGACGCACGAGCTCAAGGACGACAGTTGGCTAGCCGATGTGGGGCTGGTTACCATGGCTCAAGCACCGTAGCGGTGGCGAATCAGGTGGACGAGGTGTGCGAGATAGAGGGCGCCCAGGTGGGAGGCAGACGTCGTCCAGGACGGCCGGCGGGCCAAACCACGACAGCTGCTGGAAGATGAGAACGACGTCACTGCCCATCACATCCTGAACGTCGTCGGTGGCCTAGGTTGATGTCGTCGCCGCCAACGTAGATCTCATCCCCGCTCCTAGTTGTGGAAGTTTCGGTCTAGTGGATTGTTCGTGGCCGTGATAACATGGGGATGCATATATAATATAGGTCATCAGCAAGACGTTGGATATCCGTGGAATCCTACGACAGTGAAGAGGTCCGGTGTTTTATTTTCAATCGGCCTCAGATCTGTTGTATTTACTGTAGATGAATGGTGCCATCAGGAAGAGGATGACCCTTGGACGTTCCACACTTGGTGCGGTTGACATTATGGTGCCTATCACCCCCTCAACGTCTCCATCTGACTATCTGCTCTTGACATGATGGGTTTTTGGAAGGTCAGCTGATATGTTTATCTTAAATTGGTCCGGTGTTTTCGTTGACGAGGGACCTGGCCCCTGGGGAATGTGCTATGGAAACTTGATAGCTGAGAGGTGGAATCGAGACTAATGTTTATTGATGTGTTGTAATTTAGCACACCGCATATCTAGGCTTACGAATCTTGAATCCAATTGTCAAATAATTTATCTTAGCATGTCATAGTGAGCTATGTGGTGTGAAGTGGAGCGACGATATTGACGCAGAGCCAAGAAATAGACTTTGGTAAAAGAGGAAGACATAAAAGCAATGTTTGTATTGTTGATAGGGTATTAGGGTATGACAAATAACATGTGTGTCAAAAAAAGGATGGAGTGCGATAAATAAAACTATAGTAAGACTGTCCCGTAGCAACGCACGGACATTCAACTAGTATGAAGATGATAGAAAATGGAGTAGTTAGCAAAAACATATATGTGTGTAGCGCACAATATGGAGAGGTCGGATTTGCATCATAAAACAGATCTTGCCGTTTGGTTGCATCGTTTGCCAGCTATACTCTTACTTCTAGATTAACGAAGACATAAAAGGGTTAAATACACACCATAGATGGCGCTGCCCACGAGACGAGAACCTTAGGCATAGAATCATTTCTATACTGTTTTCACGGGAGAGTTAATTACCTCCTAAAAAATGGCCTAGAAAAAGGGGGGAAAGTGTGCTGTTGCCTGTATATAACAAGAGCCCCTCCTCTGCTTCCATGCGCCACACATTCCAGCGCAATCCTCCTGATATTCCACAGCAAACCACAATGGATCTCTCTCTAAAGGTTTGTATGGTCGTCGTCCTGCTTCTGTTGACATCAGGTATATCATCACTGATGAAATTATCTGAGATAAACAACCAGTCGTGCTGCTGAAATCGTGTGAGAGAACAGATTTTGCTTCGTTTTGTGCGTGCAGATGGCCAGGGGCCAGTGCAGGTAGCCTTGGCGAAGGTGTGCCAGACGCAGAGCCACAAGTTCCAGGGGCCGTGCGTGCGCGACTCCTACTGCGGAAACGTTTGCGTGACCGAGCGAGGGGCTTTCAGCGGAGGCAAGTGCGTTCGCGTCAAAGATCACGGCTGCTTCTGCACCAAGAACTGCTAGATGTCCCCAGTTTTCCTCATGCGTTCATGCTTTTACATGTATCGTTCGTATGTATGAATTCACGAGCAGTTAGTCGCCGGAGACATATATATGAATAAAACGGATCTGGATTTATTTTTTTGTAAGATGTTCATCTTGCATCGTCTTTGTGAAAATTATTTGCTCATTGTCGTCAAAAGGTTGGAGACATGTTTTTCATCCGTACAGACGCTGCGTTGATTTCAGCAATGTAAGCAGTAAAATCACCGCAAGAAATACAAAGGCTAGATCTCAGGGTGAAATTGGTAGCGATCTCCATCTCTCTTAACAGCGGCAGCCGGCATTTGGAGGCAGTGGGAGGAGCAGGCGCCAAGCGTCGGCACCCCCAAGAATGGCGTGAAAATAATTTAGGAGTTATTTTCCACATTAATTAGTTGAAAAATTATTTATAAACTACGTGATTTGTTTCCTAAAATATTCCATGCAAACCCAGCAGTTTGTAAACTTGTTTTCCTAAAATTTGCCCAATATGTTCTGCAAGTGCCGAAAGAGTGCTTACCAAGTATACCAAGTCTTCTCCCCTTGAGTCTTTAAGGACTCGTAGGCCACCCGTACGTAGGAACTTTGAGCTCTTAATCTGCCCTCTTTGCTTCGCCTCTCGCGGCGAAGGTGTGGTCTCGCCAACAGCTAGCGAGCCTTGCTCCGATCAATGGTGGAGATGACATTGTGTTCTCTGAAGGCGTCTCAAGCAACCAAGCCGACGTTGCAGAGCACGTGGACTTCCCCGTAGATCGTTAATGGATTGTGCACCCCTTGGAGTGAGTAACCATCCACCTACTCTCCCTATCCCAAGTAGGGAAAAACGGCAAAAACAAAAACACCTAGCCCCCTCCCCGACATGTAAGGAAAAAACTTTTCACGCTATCGACCTTATCCTCCGGCTTGCTCGGTCGGCTAGAATGTGATAAGAGATAACACCACCTCCTTGTCATTGATTTTGCCAACTTTGGCACTGTCATACCCACCTGGCGCTGTTCCCCTAGTTTTTGGTGCCCGATTATGCCTCTATGTTACCCGGCACCGCCTCACCACCAAGCCATCTGCTACATTGTCCTCCCATATCCTTGATCCACCAGTGGCATGCATAGCCCGCCTCCCTGGATACCACATCTCCCACCTAGGTCAGCCCCGTTGTCATCATTCCATGTCTCCTTCCCATTGCTGCCCCATGCATTGTCTCCCACCGTGACCATACACCTCAGATCCCATGCCCCCCTTCCGATCGCCACTCCACGCATCGGCTCCCACCACCGCCATGCACCTCAGATCGATGCCTCCCTTCCCACGTTATCACGCCGTTTCAACCTTTTCCTGGCTAACGTCCTTCATCTCCGCCATTGGCTGTCGACCGCATGCAAGTTGTCTAGTCAGTTGAGCAAACAACCCAAGGTGAGTTTTTTTTTGTTCTTGGTTCAATTATTTTTAGACATGATGTGACTATATATATGGGAGAGAGAGAGTAACAAGGGGCCAAAGTTTGGGGCAGGGGCGGTTGACTGGAGGGTACCATAAAAACAATACCTCCCTAATGTAAGGAACCCCCTAAACACCAAGTTGGGGGTGGGGAGGGGAAAGTAGGGTGATTAGGGTTGCCCTTGAAGCCTTGTTTGTTATTTCTATTTTCCATGTCCAAATATTTATCAGGTTTTCCTCATGTCCAAATATTTATCGGGTTAGAACGCTCTAACTTGTGGGTACTTTGTGTCTTTTTAAAGAGATAACTGCATATTGTGGCCATTGAGTTGGGTGTGTACATGTGCACTTCAATAGCGAACATATAAAATACTTGAAGTGCACCTTAGCCCTTATGGTGTTTCCTTGAGGTCCTCCGCGAGCATGTTTTGCGGTGGCTTTGCTCAGATGTGATTTCGGCTTCGTGTTTGGTTGCTTGCATTGGATTAGGCTCGGAACGAGTGCCCCATGTTTGGTTGAGGCCTTTGGTTGACTGTGTTAGATTATTGTTTTTTGGCTTAGTCGATGCAAAATACCACATGTTTTGTATATTATGCATCGGTTTTTTATTTTGAAACAGGACGAAATAATTGCAATTTTTATTAAATAAGAAAGAGTTATAGACATACATGCCTAGGATAAGTCCTAGGGCTTTGAAGGGGGAGCTACTTTCCTAGCATTACATTCCACAAAAACTTAGCCCCGGCTAAATACCAAATTCTCACCTCTTCTTTGATTCTAGATATGACCACGGCCGCCGGAAACGCCACATGACGCAAAAGCCTTGCATTGCGCTCCTTCCACACCTCCCAATAGATAAGAATGAGCAAATAGGTCATGGCCTTTATATCAACACCACGATCGAGCACCAGATGTGTCCACCAAGCATTAACGGATGTCTCATTAGCTCAAACTGCGGAAGGATGTCTTGGCAATCACACCAAGCAAGAAGCTCTTTCCAAATCCTAGCAGTGAAGCGACATTTCTATAAAAGATGTCCTGACGTATCTTGCACTTGGTTGCAAAGAGGACAATTTCCACAACTAGGCCAACCTCTAGGTTGAAGACTATCCGTCGTCCATATTCTATTCTGCAAGAACAACCAAGCGAAAAAATTGCATTTTGGGGGGCGCTCAAGACTTCCAAACCGTGACATCAAGGGAGGTGGCGACAATGCCTTCAAATTGCATGTTGTAGGCCGTCTTTGCGGAGTGAGCTTATCTCCTCTCTTTTTAATTCCCACCACATGAACTCGTCGTGCCTGAGGTAAGCACAAAGCATGCACCATGTTGGAAGAATTTGGAGAAGATAGACCCGCCACAAACTCACAATGAATTTGATGAAATTGTTTTGGAAGAAGTCCAGACAAAAACACGATTCTGGAGAGATATGGTTAGCAGACTTGGACCGATTGTAAAAGGGAAAACATCTTGTTGATATAAGACTTTTTTAGATCATCTCTTAGCACCAATTGTCTCACCACATATTTAAGATATCTGGTTATTAGTGATAAGATTAAAAACTAACCCAATGTATAACATATTTTTTCGGGTCATATCTATATTACGTGACGAGTTTAAGATAACACAACCTTATCAACAATTATACATGCCCTAAGAGAGTAGATGACGAGTACCGTGGAATCCAAGGTTTCAGACTTGTGAAAAGTGCAGGTATTCATCGGCCTTTACATCACTCCCATGTCACCTTCTAATGGTCTAGCGCCGTATTTTTAATCTTTAGAAAAGTCTCGCAGCATGCCAAAACAATTTTTACATCATGTCTGTTACCTCTGTACTTTACTGCAGTGCTAACTAAAAGGAAACAAAAGGCAGACACAGGAAACAATCTACTCTGAATTCTGAAACGCACATGGACGAACAAACGAGGCGAGATCTCAGTAGTAGCGGCGGCGGGGGCGGTCGTTGTTGCGGAGGGCGCAGCAGCCGAGGGAGTAGGCGAAGATGAGGAGCGCGAGGGCGGCGACGTTGGCGCCGGCCACGGCCCGCCAGTTGGTCTTGGCGGTGGCCAGCACGCCGTTCTTGCACGCGTTGCACCGGAAGCACATCAGGCTCTGATCATTGCTCCACGCCTGGCAGTCCATGTCCGTCGTGTCCAGGCCGCTCGCGGGGGGCTCGTAGAACGTCGCGTTCACCGGCTGGTACCCGCAGTACGCCGGCGGCTTGCAGCACCCGGACTGCAAACAGAGGAAAAACTTTTTGTTAATATGTTTTCTCCTACTGGCGGTGGCTCGCTTTAATTCATTCTCGTAGTACAGTATCAACTACCCAAGCATAGCACAGAAATTATAGCTACGTGACCTGGCCGCCGAAGCAAAACTAAGAACTAATAAGACAGCACAAAACTGGAAAACAACTCAAATGGCAGGACAATTTTTAGTTTTTTACCTGCTTCATATCCTTAGCGACTACGGTAATGAGAAGGCCTACAGGATTTCCATTCATTGAAGAGTTCTCCAAACAATCTAGATAAACTTCCTGGGTTTTAAGATCTTTGAAGGGATTTAAGATATTTTAAGCGCTGGTGCACTGACTTTTGCATCATTAGTACATTTTGTTGGTTGTTTCCATTACAACAAAAGTAGACCGGATTATTATCCTTGTTCTTCCATGATGTAGAATCAATGTTGAACCACTACTTAGCGGGATTATCATGACTTGGGTATTTTTCTCTATACATATTTACTAATTACACATTTTTTTAACACCAAGATTGAATTAGGCAGGGAATCCAAATAATTTATTTCACATCAACTCACCACTGGACTGGAACCAACAATCTTTGTTTCTATGGAGTCTGAGATTATATTTGCAACTAAACTATCAAGAATATTTAATATTCTCTTGAATCCACAGTGTAAGTCTTTCTTAACATTTCCAGCTTCTACCAAAACGAATGTCCATCTACACTCGAAGTGCATTTCACCGCATGTTGTACTTATTTTAGCCCCTCGTTAAATATCGTTAAGAGTGAGCATATATAACCATGGTGTGAGTTACATCTGAGAAGAAAATAAAAAAAATGTAGAAAATAGCATTCTACACCCTAAAATTATTATCCTTGTATCCAAGTCCAAGAACCTATCAGGTACTCCCTCCGTTCCACAACATAAGATGTTTTAGACTTTTTCCACATTCACATACATACACATGTATCTAGACACATTTTAGTGTATATGTACACTCAGTTTAGTGTGAATCTAGACAACATATGTAACACCTAAAACATCTTATATTATGGAACGGAGGGAGTACTAGTTAGTGGCCATCCGTGGGCATAGCAGCCCACGTGTGTAGTTTAGTTATCAGAAAAAAGGATGGAGGGAGAGAGGCACACGGAGCGGAGGGGAAGGGCGAGAAGTACCGCCCATGCCAGGGTGAAAAGAGTGGAGTAGATGGAAAGGAGTGGGGGCACCATACGCTCCATGCAGGTGCTGAGCATTTCCAATAACCTAAGGGCCTCGATTGGTAGAATCCTAAAAACGCTTGATTGCAATGTCATGCTCATTTCAATCCTACATGATTTCATATGCACTAATGTTTGTTTGATTTCATCACAAAAAAGGATTATAACATGGAGCATTGAGTGGATGTCATATTTCCTATGAAATGTAGTACTACCTCCATGCCATAACATGTTTTACCAAAACATATTATATTTTGGGAAAGAGGATTGAGTGGATGATTCCTTATGAAAAAATTCTATCAGGTTCAAATCTTACAAATCAAACCACCACGGTATAATTTTTGTTACAAGGATTCAAATCCTCTAGAAATAGAATTCATATGAAAATTGAATAAAATAGGCCCAAGTTCTTAATTGGAAGGAGTAGGAGTACTGCATACTCATTGTGTTGTTTATACTACTACCTCCGATACACAAAAAAAAGTCACTCACTTAGTACAAAATTTGTACTAAATTAGTACTACAAAATAAGCGACACTTTTTATGGATCGGATGGAGTAGTACTTTTCAATCAGTGGTACCGAGTGTTGTTGCACGTACAATTCTACTAAGTGAACAACTGCCTTACCACATGGCATATGTGGTGAGCAACCTAAATAGATCAATATCGGAAAGTGAACAACTGCCTTATTATCCATCTAGACACAAGAAGGTAACTACTGTGATTAATTAACAGCCTTATTTTGCAGGTCATGAATTAAGGAACAAATTACTGCAAGATTTAATCTCCACGAGTAAAATGGGCATTCGTTGATTTATCGCCCCACTTAAAATCCAAAAAAGATATCCACGTGAACGCTAGTGTCAGCTGGCGGCGACTGGACCTATTCGTGATGCATGCACGCCATGCAACGAACGAACGGGTCCACGCATGCGTACGTGCGTACCTGGATGAGCGGCAGATGCAGGCGGTAGAAGTCGGTGGCGTCGATCCCGGCGGCGACGCCAGCGAACCGTCCGCTGAAGCGCCCGTCGCCGCAGACGCCGGAGTCGGCCATGCAGCTCTGGATCCGGCGCCAGGTGTCGTAGTCCCCGACCCTGTCCTTGAGCCAGTCGGAGTAGTCCCCGATCCGGTAGTCCCCGACGCCGCTCCCGGAGGCGGCGTTGGCGGCGCCCTTGTTGGTGACGGCGTACGCGAAGAAGGTGACGAAGAACATGCCGATGACGAGGAAGAATACGGCGATCACGTAGAGCCAGAGGAGCGGGCTGCAGGCGCGGCAGCACGCGCCGGCGAGCGCCATGAGTGAGAGGAGGAGGATCCCGCAGCCCAGCGCGAGGACCGGGAGGCGGAGAAGGCGCTGGCACTCGGTGCCGGCGGCGGCGTGGTTGTGGAGGTAGGAGCCGGCGCCGATGAGCGGGACGGAGAGGACGAGGGACGCGATGCTCAGCGCGCCCAGGACGCCGTTCGAGAGGCCCATCGCGGACAGACACCTTCAGTCGTGTGACTCGTGTAGATGTACTACTCTGATATCAGCTGGGTGTTGTGTGTGTCCGTATCTGTCCTAGATAGCAAATGGCTGCTTCTGCCTCCGTTTAATTGCCACGTGTTACACGATGAGAAGGTTTATGGTCGATGTGGGTTGCTGCCAGTAGGACCGAACGGAAGACGGCCTGAAATGCAGAGTAATCGAGCGGCGCCGAGCGCCCGAGCCACCATAATCCCCAAGAACCTAGGCGCCGCCGGACTGTCTCACCTCCATCTCGTCGGCGGCAAAGCAGCCGCCCCTGGCCTCGTGGACTCACAAGATATGACAATCGAGGAGCCAAACGACACGACTACACGAGAAAGAATGATCCACAAAATAGGCCAGATAACCAAAATGTGAGTGCATCCACACTTATGGTGCAACTCGTACACCAGTGGTCGAAAACACATTCTACAGGTTACCAAAGAATCTGAGAATAACTTACAACATATACATAACATATTCTACTATCACATAAAAAATTAAATCAAATGTATAACAGATCTTGAGCAACAAAATAATAAATTTAGCATTGATCGTTTTAATGGGCCGAATTTCAGCAGAGGAGCTGAGGAGCGAGCGAGAGAGCGCCTGAGCCCGTAAGCCCCGCCGCCTGCCACTCCGGCAGCGGCATCCACCAAGCCCACGCCGGTCACCTCCACTGCTTCCCCTCCCTCCCTCTTCCCGTCCCCTGTCCTCCTCGACAAGGCATGGAGACTCCTTCGAGCGACTCGCGACGATGGGGAGATTTCTCTGAGGACGAGGATGAGGACTCCTTCCGGTCGTACAGCGAGGTGATCTTGCGGAGCGGCACGCCTTCCGAGCTGTCGTGCCCCCCCCCCCCCCCCCAGGTCGGCGTTGTCCTCACCGAGGGCTTCACCCCTTCCGTCCCCTCCGCCGCGTGCTCCTGCTGCGAGAGGGGGGGGGTCCCCCCGGCGCGCTGGCGGACAACCTCCCGCTCAGCGCCCGTGGCTCCATGGCGGTGGCGGAACCAAGCGGAGGCGGGAGCTCCCGGCGCTGCACATCAGGGATGACCTGCCACGCGATCTCGTCGGCTGCTGGTTCAATTGCACGCAGCAGGGTCACATCTCTAGGGACTGTACCGGAGACACGGTCTGCCTTAAGTGCAGACTGACGGGTCACCATGCCAAGGACTGCAAGGCGCCGCAGCCGCCCTCGGTTGACTTGCTCGTACAACTTGGGCCGAGGGCAGTGGAGGGCCACGGTGCCGTGGAAGCGATGGATGCGCGACGCACGCCGTTGAGGGAGCGCATCGGGTGGCGTCATCGCTCCGCTTCACCCACTGTGGCGGCAAGCTCGGTGGCAAGCTCGGCGGCCTCGCGGGTGGCGCGTTTAGGGCTTGGAGTGTGGCCGAAGCGCGGTGTGGTTTTCAAGCCTGAGGCGGCGAGGCGTGCGGCGGTGGCCCTCGGTCGCCGTGATGCCGAGCTGGCGGGATGAGGTGCGGTGCGGCCTGACGACGGAGACTTTCCTCCTCTTCCGTCCCGCGTGGAAGAAAGGGGCTCGTTGAGCTCGCGGGGACGGCCTCCTTCCGCGCCTTCTCCTGGTGCGCCGGAGCGGGCGGGAGTCGCGTCCCTCGCCGTGGATGTCTCAAGTCCAGGCCGTGTGTTCCTCAACCGCACTAACGAGGTGACCACCGGGGAGCACGCGCTGCGTTGGGCTTTGGTCGTGTTCCGTTCAGGCAGTAGAACAAGAGTTTCCTTGGGTGAGGTGGCTAGGGCGATCAAGGCGAGAGTTCCGCGCGCCGGCGACAACTTCTCTGCTCACTGGTTTTGGCCGGCGGATTATCTCATTGTTTGTTCCAGCCGAAGGGTGCGCGGCGAGGTTCTCGGGGCAGAGAACATGGACGGCGACGGGTTCTCGCTTCGGTTCGCCCTGTGGAATAGGCAGTTGCAGGCGGAGCGTCTGCCGCTGCGCTACCGCGTGGTGGTGGAGATCACCGGCGTGCCGGCGCACGCGTGGAATGCAACTACCGCACGTGTGGCTCTCGGGCCGACAACGTGGGTGGAGAGATTGGGGACGGCGACGGCGAGCCGCGAGGACATGAGATGCATGACCGTTTTTGCCTGGACCGATGAATTGGAGAGTGTCTCCGCCGTGCGCGAGTTGTGGATCGAGGAGCCGGGCGACCGATTGGAGGAAGACGACGGTCTGGTACTTCCCCTTGAAGCTCTAATTCCTCTCGAGAAGCATATGCTACGCTATGTCCTGAAAATTTGGTTGGTACGCTTTGAGGACATGATGGGGCTGGCCAGGAACTCCGGCGTGGATGACGACAATGGCGGTCGGCGGAGTGATGGAAACGGGGATAGCCGTGGAGGTGATTCTGGTGATGCTCGTCCACCAGAGAAGGGCCCTCGCAAGCGGTACCATTCCCGTGATGCAGGTGCTGCCCATGGGCAGGAGCTAGGCGGAGGCGCCGTTGGTCGCCGCTGATACGCCCTCCTCTGCCCAGTCGAGGTGCAGCCATGGAACGAGTGGGGAGAGCGGCCTGTGGAGCCGTTGCGGGCCCGGGCGGTCCGCGCTGACCGGTCAGCGGCCGCGCCCCTGGTTGCTATCTCCGCAGCGTGGGTTCCCGCGCGGGCAGTTGCGCCATAGGGAGTACGTGCAGTTGGGGACCCTGAGTAGTTGGTGGAAAAAGAGAGCGTGGACCCCGCGTGGATGCTGGAAAAAGCTGATCACCACACACATGACAGGTGGGACCCGATGTTATTGGAAGCGGAGCTCTAGTGGTCTGGGTCAAAAGTGGTTTGGCCTGCAGCGGGCGTTGAGGCGTTTTGGCGTGGAACTCCTGATGCTGCGGCAGGGGCAGGTGGGGCCGCCTCCGGAAAAGAGGGCCGGATAGCGTCTGCTGCTGCCAGCGGCCCGACGTGGGAACTGATCCCGGGGCAAAAGTGATGCGCTCTGGGACCGCGTCGGCTTTTCCGTGCCAAAAAGTGGTCGTTGCTGATGTCCGTTCTGAGAAAGCGGTTGCTGCCAGCTCTGAGAGAGAGGTTGAGCTAGGAGATAAAGTGGCATCTCCGCTGCTTTTGGGCACGTGGGAGCGTGCGGATCCACTGGGGGGCGGGTTTCAAAATTTGAACACCCTGCAAACTCCAGCTGCAGTGCAGATCAAGCAAAGGATTGGTAGGGAAAGTGGCGAGATGGTTCTTTCATCTGCCGGCTTGCTCTCTTCTGTCTCGAGTGGGGCTGTTGCGACAGCGTGGACGTCCGACTCAGGTGTTGCACTCTGGCAGCCGGACTCACCAGTATCGGTACTAGACTGCTTCACGGTGGACTTATCCCTAGGTAGCCAGTTGGAGGTGGAGGATGATGAGCAGATCGAGACCCGGACTGAGCTAGCACCTGGGGCGGAGACTCCGACTGACACGGTGGTTGCCTTCCGCATGGCCTGCCTAAAGACCTCTTCGCCCATCCTCCACAGTCCGCCAAAGAGGAGTCGGGCTAAGAGGATTCATGCAGGACCAGTCCGCCACAGCTGCAGGCACAAGGGCAAGTTTGTTGCCGGGACTCCAATCAAGAGGCAGCAGAGGGAGCTGATTCATCGTCTAAAGATTGCAAGAGAAGGTGAGGTGATTGGAGACGCAACCCTAAATGCGTACATCAACCTGTTTGATCAGCCGCTTCCACAAAAGCACATTGACGTGATTCTTAGTCTGTTCGGATGGCAGCCGGAGGCCTTACCAGCGACGGAGGACTTGCCAGTGGAGTTCCTTGTCTAGGGCGTGGGTTTTGTATCAGTTCCCCCTTTCTGATTCAGGCTGGTGCCAACGCGGGCGGTAGTGGAGGCGGTACCGCCCGCGGCGAGGCGGTAGCCGGGCGAGAGGCGGGCGAGACGGTAGGGGGAGGCGATGGTTCCACCGCCCGGCTGTAACGGGCGGTACCGCCCGCCTATCGCCCGTGTTGGAGGCGAGAGCGGTGCGAGAGGGAGGCGATAGGGGTGCTAGTGGGGGCGATAGGGAGGCGGTAGGGAGGAGAGAGATGTGAGAGCTGGCACTATAGCCTGTGCACTGGCACCGTGGGATGAGAGTGGGGTGAGATTGGGGGTAAAAGCTGACGTGGCGAGGCTATAACGAGTGGTGCACTGGCACCAGCCTCGTAGATGTGCGTTGTAATCTTTTTGAACCCTGTGATGGAGCTTGATATGATTTTTGCCATCTGGAATACACGTGGTTTAAACTCCCCTGCTCGCAGGGCGGCCATATATCAAGTGTTGGCCCCCTAGGGGCCAAGGAGATTAAAATGGAGGTGATAACGCAGCAAGTGGTTCGGGATTGCTTAGGGCCGGCCTTCGACGAGTTCTTTTTGTTGCCAGCCACTGGCACACAGGGAGGCATTCTACTGGCGTGTTAATCCGCATCTGTCGAGATCTTGAACCCCCACCTGTCAAGGAATGCTCTGACGGCGAGTGTCTCGATAGTGGGACACCAAGACTAGTGGTTTACGGGGGTCTATGGCCCTCAGGGCGTGGAGGAAAAGCGTGAATTCCTTAATGAACTTGCCGATATTAGGGATCTTCACGCTTGTTCGTGGATGGCCGCCGGTGATTTCAACCTTATTGCAAGTCCGGAGGATAAAAACCAGGGCCCCGTGCACCGGCCGATGATGGGTAGGTTTCGTCGAGTTCTTGCGACATTGGATCTCAAGGATGTGTATCTCAACGGGAGGAGATACACGTGGTCAAACGAGCGCCAACAAACAACTATGGAGAAGCTTGACAGAGTTTTCACGACAGTGGATTGGGAGGATGTCTACCAGATGCTTTCCTCACGGCGAGATCATCGGGACCCTCAGACCACTGCCCCTGGTTCTTAGCCTGGCCCCAGACCTGCAGCTGGGGCGTAGATTCCATTTCCAATCCTTTTGGACAAAGGTGGAGGGTTTCACAGAAGTGGTGCATGAGGCGTGGTCATCAGTGGAGCATGAGGCAAACCCTTTCAAACTCCTGGATAATAAACTCAGGGAAACAACAAAAAATCTTGCAAGTTGGAGCAATAAACTTGTTGGGAATATCAAGTTACTGATCCTACTGGCAAACAAGGTGATCCTACGGCTAGATACGGCTATGGAAACTAGAATCGTCTCAGCAGCGGAACGGGCTTTGAGGAAGCTTATTAAAGGCAAGTTGTTGGGGCTCGCCTCGCTGGAAAGATCGCTGGCCAGGCAAAGGGCCCGAATCATGTGGATACGGGAAGGGGACGCGTGCACAAAGTTTTTCCATGCTCAAGCAAGTCATCGAAGGCGGAAGAATTTCATATGACACCTCTTAGTGGATGGAGTGAGATTGACGAGTCATGAAGAGAAAGCTGAAGCCGTGGATGAATTCTTTCATAATATCCTAGGCGTGGAAGTGGAGAGGGATTTTTCAGTGGATCTGGACTTCCTTCAGCTCCCCACTTTAGAGTTGGACCATCTGGAGGCTGACTTCACCGAGGAGGAAGTGTGGAATGCCATAAAGGGAATGCCGCTGGATAAGTTCCCAGGACCAGATGGCTTCACGAATAGGTTTTTCGTGACATGCTGGAGTATCATAAAGGCTGATGTCATGAATGCTTTTAGATCTTTGGATCGTCGGGATCTGCGCGGGTTCGGAGCAGTTAACCACGTGTTCATCACTCTCCTGCCAAAAAAGGTAGGCGTAGAAGAGCCAAAAGACTTTCGTCCTATCAGCCTCATCCACGGTTTTGCGAAGCTAGTGACCAAAGTTTTAGCTTGCCGAATTGCACCAGTACTACCACAGATGTTGGGTGTACATCAGAGTGCTTTCGTGCGTGGACGTTGCATCCATGATAACTTCATGACAGTTCGGGAAACAACAAGAAAGTTGCACAGTTCATCCACCCGGCGGTGCTCCTCAAACTTGATATCACCGAGGCTTTTGATACTGTTATCTGGGCCTTCCTGCTAGAGGTCTTGAGTAAATTAGGTTTTGGAGACAGGTTGTTAACCATCATATGTTCTCTCTTGTCATCCGTATCCACAAGAGTGATGCTAAACGGTTGGCCTGGTTTCAAGATCATGAGCAGGCGTGGACTACGACAAGGGGATCCGCTCTCCCTGCAGTTATTCATTTTGGTTATGGAGGTGCTTCACCTCTTAATTGAAAGAGACACGGAGGGTGGACTGCTAACTCGGCTGGCACAGACTGGGTTGAAGCACAGAACCGCAATATATGCGGACGACGTGGTAACCTTCTTGAGACCGACAACACTGGATTGCAAGGTCTTCGCAGAAATCCTGGAGATTTCCGGAGTAGCCTCGGGTCTGCAGGCCAACCTGGAAAAGTGCTCGGCCCACTTGATCAGGTGTGGAGAGGGGAGGCGGCGCTGGTGGCTCAAGAGCTGCAGTGTCCCATTATGCCCTTCCCAATGCGCTATCTCGGACTGCCACTCTCCCTCAAAAAGCTATCGGCAGCTCAGTTGCAATACATAGTGGACAGCGTCGTAGGCCACCTTCCTGGTTGGAGGGCCAACTTGCTTAACAAGGGTGGTAGGTTGGAGTTGGTAAAAAACCACACTTTCGGCTGTCTCGATTTTTGCAATGATGTCACTGGGTCTGCCTGCAAAAACTTTCGTGGACATTGACAAGATCCTGAGAGGATTCTTATGGAACGGAAGGAAAGAAGTGCACGGTGGCCATTGTCTGGTGGCGTGGGAGAGAGCGTGCATGCCCAAGCACCTAGGAGGCCTCGGCATTCCCAACCTACGGATGCTAAACCAGGCATTACGGGCCAGGTGGCTGTGTCTTCGTAGGACGGACACCTCAAAACCGTGGAGTGAGATTAACATCCACGTGCCCAAAACCATGGAGTGAGTTTAGCGTGAAACACCTCTTTGAAGCAGGGACGTCTTCAGTGATCGGCGATGGGGCAATGGCTTCTTCTGGACAGATAGATGGCTATCAGCGGGAAGGGTGAAGCACGTGGCACCCCATCTGTGGAGGAGGATACCTAAGCGGGCGCTGCTGGCCCGCAGGGTTAGGGAAGGTTTAATGGGGGAATGGTTACAGGACGTTCCCCTGACCTCGTTGAGGTTGGGCTACGTGAGCTCCTTAGTCTGGCCGACATGCTGTCAGAGGTTACCCTCAAGGAGGGTGTGGACGACGAGTTCCGCTGAAACTGGGAGCAGAACAAACAATTCTCAGCCCGCTCCGCTTACCGGGCCATGTTTCAGGGGTCCGAATGGCTGGCTAGAATGGAGCAAGTTTGGCGGTTTCATGCGCCCAACAAATGCAAATTCTTTATGTGGCTGGCTTTGAGAAACAAGCGTTGGACAGTCGACAGGCTTAGCCGCAGAGGGCTCCCGCACCCTATGACATGCCCCTTATGCGACCAACAGGGCAAGGACATCGATCACTTGCTATTAGGCTGCGTCCTTTCTAGGCAGGTGTGGACGAAGCTGCTGCACAATTGGGGCTTCGTCCAGTGGATCCCAAATCAACATGACAAGGTGGCGCACTTGCTGCCTGCCAGGACGACGATTGGTGCAGATAAGAGAGACCTGTGGACGGCCATCACCTTGACTTGTTGTGTTGGTGTTTGTGGGGACACATAAATAATAAATAATGTAGTGTTCGAAGGCCACCAGCCTTCGATGGAAAGTGTGATCAAGTTGATAGGGGCTGAGGCAGCCTTGTGGTGTTCTGCCGGACTCTTTAGGGGTAGCTTGCGCTCGGTGAAAAGTGGAGGTTTGGCGAGTAATCCCTTTCTTTTCTTTGGGTAGAGTTCTCGGCGCCTGTGCCGAACGCGTTGTAACTGGCCACTTGGGCCTTCTTCTACGAAACCGAATCTTAAAAAAAAAAATTAACCAAAATGTACAACTTGCACCGCAAATGTTACGCCATTGTAAACAACTGGCAATGTTTTGGGTCAAGAAGTATACACCAATGTTTTAGGTCAAGAAGCATACACCAGCTTGTCCAACATTTTTCTGTCAAAAAAAGGAATACAGTAACACAGTAACCAGTATTTCCGCTGCATCCTCTGTGGAATCAATTCAAATTTCGGACAGCATCAGTACGGATTGAATTTCCTCTGCGCCCGTAGCTGCTGTATCCTCTTCTTGTCCTGCTCAAACTTGCTCTGCAGCATCGCCAGTTCTGCATAAAGAAAACATGTTAGCTCCAGGCAGTTTCTGCAGCCCCAATCCAGTTACAGCTGAAAATGCACCGTGTTGAAACTTGTAGCAGATAAAGAAAGTACTATGTTCATCAACCAATGTCACATACCGCCTCTTTTTTTTCAAACAAAATTTCATGTATTGTAAATTATGATGTAAGGATCAACTTGACATGCAAAAAAGGGGCATTTACTTGCGAGGGCTGACTTGACCAAGACAGTTGTTTGCTACACAAAATAACTTCCGGCATATATGAGATTCACTTGACCGAAGGCAAAAAGGAAATGAATAACGACTCGGGCCTTCTATTTTTCTAGAAACCAGAACAGACTGGACTAAACAGAAAGTCACAAGACTGGCATGGCAAACACCTCAACTGACCATGGGCTGTTTGAAACATACAACACTGCAAGTCCCAGCTATCCGCTCTTTTGACTAAAACTATAGCGTTTAACATAGTCTAGGCTCTAATGCTTCATACGCGTACTGAGCACTAGGAGTGACTAAAACTGCATCAAGGATAAATAGGAATCTACAAAAATATCTTTTGACATACCGGTCATGTGAGCTTCTCGTTTCTGATGTCTGTAGAAGTTCAGGCCAACTTCCTTAGGTTTCTTCTGAGACATTTTCTCTTGCATTGCAACCAGAGATACAGAGCCAACCGCTGTTCCAGTTTCAGCATCTGTGGTCTTCTTCCTACCCTTATGATGCACCACAACTGTCCACCCATCTTCTGCAGCAGCCGCCTCTCGTTCCTTCTTCTCCTGAGTAAATCAAACAGGTACCAGATGACAAACAAATTACAGTTACAATGATACAGTTGCTATACCAACACAATCATAAGGAAACTTCTTTCCCTAATAAATGACAGAAAGCAGATGATTTTCGTACAGCAGCAATACACTCTCCCAAACTTAAATAACTTGTCAGTAGCTTCCACAAGATATTCAAATAATTGTTTGCGAAACAAGCTAGCTATAAATCAGATCATTTGGCTTGAATGCTTAATAAATGCAAAATACACACCTGCTCTTGTTGTTCCTCGTGCGCAGTTATAAACTCATCTATCTTTTGCTGCAAAACTTTCAAGCCTGGTCGCTTCTCTCTGTACTCCAAGATCCATTCTGACAAGACATCAGTCACATCATCAGTATTTTGCCATTTTAGACTTTGCTGCATCAATTTACAAATTCTAAGATAAAAAATATACGTGAATACAGTAGAACTCACTGGAGCGGATTAACGACTAATAGGCAGCCTTAAAGTCTGCACCACATATGATTTAGGATGATCAAACAGGAACCGACAACGTAGAACAATAGATCGGTCAGGGCAGCCGCAATGTGAGAAAAACCACACCTTAAGTCCTACGTGGCATGTTGCAAAGTACACCTTATACATTGTGGAGAAAAATAAGATCATCCATAAGCTTAAGGTGCACCTCAAGCTTGTGGTCTACCATAAGCAATAGAAAAATAATATCCTCTCTCCTCTATCTCTTGCATGTAGTAGTATGATAAGACATGTGGGTCCCAGCTTATGGCTTAAGTTCACCTTATACATTGTGGGAGAATTCTATAGGACAAGTGGGACCCAGCTTATGGCAAAAACTCACCTTATACATAGCGGATGCCCTCAGTTTCGCTATGAAATCGGTTCCTACGAATATTTTGATTTTTAAATAAGTCTAAGTAATAGTATTCCTTGCGAGTGCATTTGGATACAGTACATTTTATCTTTTTCTTTGAGGAAACTAGACAAGGCATCTTTTTTATATACTAGCAGAAATATATATTCTCAGTTGTGAAAAATCAGAGTGTAGACATTACTTTTCATTCCTCTGGAACAGTCTTCATCGACTGATGCAATCTTGTCAACATTTGCATTATCAACTTCAACATTCCTCTCCAAATTGTCCTCTCTAATTGATACCTGCATATCTGTCTTGTTGACTTCCCCAGACTGCTTTACTTTCTCTGCATAAAAAAAAGAGTGAGTGTCAGGAAACACAAGCTAAAAATTCAGAACTTTGGGACAAAAGTACAATGGCCTACTTTTCTTATTCTTCTTTCGTTTCTTTGCCTTTTCTGGTTCCCCGATATCCATAACCTCACTATCAGCAGCAAGTTGATTGGCATCAGCTGCAAAAAACATATGCACACCAACTGTTAGCTAGAAGAAAGACTCAAGAATTACTAGAGTAGAGACTGAGAAAAATAGGACAAAATGTGGGTTTCTTGCGCCAATGAAAAGCTTTTGTCAGGAAAAATGTGAAAATGTTAACGTCACTCATCATGATTGAAAAGTAGTTCAGCAGTCAAAGTGTAACTCGGAAGCAATCTTACTGCTTAGAGTTTCTTCATCAAGATTTTCATGCAGGATATCATCTGCATCATTGGGCTCAACAGAGCTCTTCTCTTCTTTCGCCTTCCTTTTCTTCTTCTTCAGCTTAAGTGTTCCAGCATCATTACTGTCCAACGGACTTTGTACCTCAACAGGACTGCTGGTTTCCTTTAGCTGCTGTTTGCTCTTCTTCTTTTTCAGCTTAAGTGTTCCAGCATCATTACTGTCCAATGGACTTTTTACCTCAACAGGACTGCTGCTTTCTTTTAGCTCCCGTTTGCTCTTCTTCTTCTTCAGCTTAGGAGTTGCCTCGTCCTCATTGTCAGACACCAAATTATCGGCCTTGGTACGACCATTTGTAACTTTGACATGCTTAGTTTTCTTCTTTTGCTTCATCAATACAGTTTTCTTGCTTCCTACCATTTTTTTATCTAAGAAGCAAAGACAGAGGTAAAAGATTATACTAGAAAATATAGCTCCATTTCACGCTTTGACAAAAAAATCTTGACAACTATATAGGGACTGATAAACAACTCAGAGAGCTAGAACCAAAAAACAAACAAGCACCCAGGTAATGAAATGGTACTGGTGCTACTTGTTTTATGAACATAAGATACCGACAAGTGCAAAGCTATTCAGAATCTTGAATCTTTTCATACTCCCTCCGATCCATATTAATAGGTGCTGAAGTGGATGTATCTAGCAATAAAACATGTCTAAATACATCCACTTCAGCACCTATTAATATGGATCGGAGGGAGTACTATTTTACGTTTCTACACCTTGGCCGTCTAAGTGATTCTACATCAATCCTACAATTTGATCCCACTTTGGAGCCTCTGTTTTGATTCAGTCTGACGATTCTGATAACCTTGAAGATGATAGTAATAACAGTGGCAGTAAAGGAATTAATCAGGCAATGCATCAGATTGAGAGAATGAGCATGCTGTGATGGAACCTATCCTAATCCTAAATTATAATAAACCCACTCATGCTAAAATCTTACCGAGGATACTTTTATTTTAAAGTTGAACTAAGGCGACAATGGCGAGGAACAAACAATCTGGCAAGAAACTAATATTCACTCTCTTATTTATCTACTCATCCTAATTCAAGATGTACCATTGGGGGCGACGAGTGTAACATTTTTAAGCTCATATAAATTACGTTCCACACTTAGCTTAACCTCTGATCTCCAGAACAAAATGACAACAAATAGCACAAAACAATCACGCTGCTGCCAATACCTTTCACGATACCATGTCCGGCAGCGGCCTCGCTCTCAACAGCACCATCCAAAACTCTATCCTTCTTCTTCTTCAGCTGCTTCCTCTTCACTCCGAGCCCAAGCGCCAGTTTCTTATCAACCTTCGCTTCCCGTGAAGCCTTCTTGTCTATGAAGCAGCAAATTCAAACCTTCACCCTCCAATTCGAACTAATCCAATAAGGAAGCTACAGAGTGCAGAAAGGGGAAATTTCCGCACCTTTGGATTTACCCATGCGAAAAAGTCAGTAACTACGCGTCCAGGGAGGAGGCGCAAAGAGAGGCGGCCGCGGGTAAGTCCTCGTCGTCGTCGGCGAGCAGCGACGGGTGGAGGCGCCGCCGGCCGAGCAGGTGGTTGTGGGTGTCGGGGCGCTGCTAGGTGTAGGGTTTGGGGCTTTGGCCGTCTCTATGGGTTTGGGCTTAACTGCCCACGAGCTTTCTGACAGATGGGCCTAACCACGTACGCGAGCCCACGTTCCAGGGACTAGCACCCGAAGGCCCAAACCCCTTTTAATAGCGAGCAGCTTGGCGTCTCCAGTCCTAAAACCCTAGCTCCTCCACTACCAACCTAAACCCGCGAAGTCACACAAGTCCAGAGCGGCGGCGGCGATGGGGAGCGACACGGAGACGGAGAAGAAGAAGAACCCGGCGCTGGCGCCTATCGCGAAGCCTCTCGCCGGCAAGAAGCTCTCCAAGCGAACCCTCAAGCTCGTTCGCCGAGGTTCGTGAGATTTCCCTTTTTCCTCTTTGGCCAAAATCATGTTGGTTAGGAAACTCTCGGGTTTAATCATGTTGTGGTTTGTTTCTGCAGCCTCGGAGGCCAAGTGCCTGAAGCGCGGGGTCAAGGAGGTGGTCAAGAGCATCCGTCGTGGGAACAAAGGGTAGGTATCTTTTGTTCTTCACGTGTTAGTGATTTGCTTGGTAATTAGTACAGTAGTGTTATATATTGTCCTAGAGAGCTCTTGGTCGTCCGGTAGGTATCTTTTGTTCTTCACGTTTATTGTTTATTAGTGCTTTGCTTGGTACATTAGTGTGATATTGTACTAATGAGCTCTTCGATTAATTCTTCGGTTCTGTACTTTTCACTGAGCGTGTTACAGTAGTGTGATATTGTCCTAGAGAGCTCTTGGCTTAATTCCTTGGTTATGGACTTTTCACTGATTGTGTTAGGGTGATATTTGGGCATAACAATCAGCGAAGGACGGGTATATTCAAATATGGCATGGAGTTATCTGAATTGCTTGCAAGTTGTATAAGAATCAGCAAAATTGCAGACAATTTGAAATATGTCATGGATTTGTCTGACATGCTTACAAGTTGTGTCTAGAACTGTAGTGCATAGTAATATCCTTGCTGAATTGGAATTGTCCATTTGCCGCTATATGTGATGGAAGTTACTAACTACTATTGAAAGTAGTGTTCTTTTGATATTCTGTTTGATGTTGCTGTGATTTTATAGATCGGCCATTTGTGGTTTGACTTATGTAATGTTATTAACACATGGGTTTTGTTGCATGCAGGTTGTGCGTGATTGCCGGAAACATCTCTCCTATCGATGTGATTACACACCTTCCCATACTTTGTGAGGAAGCTAATGTCCCATACATATATGTGAACTCAAAAGAGGTTTGCTGCATTTCCACGCCAATATATATTTGTTTATGTTTTCTTGCAATCAAGGAGATGTGTTGTCATTGTGCTAAATCTTGTATCATTTACATTGTTTTCTGTCTCTTGATAACCTGAAAGAAGCTAAATATTCGACCAGTTGATGCTTCATACTATGTTGACTAAGTCAACCAAGTGATGCAACCTAGGCACATTTCTTTTTTGTCTGTTTGGATCTTTCACATATTAGTTATTTGTTTATAAACTAATTGTTTGAACATTGGAAGAAAGCACTCTTCTGATAGGTAGCAGTAATGCCACTCTGGTTGAGTTAGAAACTGTTCGGTTTCCTTTTTGGTGCCTTGGTACATTTTTTCCCTCTGGGCACATCCATCTAAGGAGCGCCACGTAGTTGTCTTGTCATCTTTTAATGTGTTCGATTCAATATGCTGGCCTGCAGCTAATTGAGAGAAGACGCACCCACATTTAATATAGATGCATTAGAATTAGATGTAGTCTTGTCTTCCTAATATTATTTCTGCGCCTTACATTATGTTAAGTTAATTAATAATACCGACCTAAGATGGTCGATTTAGCAGCTTATCAGTCTGAAGCAGAAAATTGTGCATTGGTTTAAATTTTTTGTTTGATCATTTGAGTCATCCATTTGCCTCAGCATGATCATTTGAGGTACTGCGGACATTTTCCTTCAGAAGTATGTATTTGTAACTACATAGCTGTACCAGCATGAAACATTTTTTAAAGCCTGATGTTTAAACTTGCATAGTTAACCTCTTTTACAGCAAATTAAGTCAGCTACCCATGCCATTTGTTTTTCTATTGTTTGTTCCAACTTAGTTGCCGTGTCATTTGCTTTTACATTGTTCTTTCCAGTTCACTGTAACTGACTGAGATAAGACACGCCCCTTAAAATCAACTCATTTGCTTATATACATTTGGCTTTACATACATGCCCCTTTTCAATGTTTCAATGTGAAATGTATATCATCTGCCAGTTATTTGCCCTCATACGAGCACAAAAGTAGAAGCAATAACAACAAACAATAGCTAAGTAGAGAGTTGTCACCTATGTTTTGATTGTTACGCCTACCCTGATGGTAGTCTCTTAGATTAGCTAATGTATTGTGTTTGCCTCACTTTACAGGAGCTTGCAACTGCGGGGACAACTAAGCGGCCTACTTGCTGCGTGTTGGTCATGACCAAGCCAGCCAAGGGGGAGATCGGTGAGGAGGTGAAGGAGAAGCTGCAAACGGAATACGACCAGGTTGTAGCTGATGTTGCCGAGGCTACATCTTCATTGTTCTGAGAACGTTCCCATGGAGAACCTGGAGTGTCAGGCACCTCACTGTGAACATCTTTCTATCTGTGTTATCTAGCATGATTCTGTGACCCTATAATGCTAGTTACCAACGTGATCTTCAGGTAGCTTTTAGCTTCGTGAGTGTGCTACTGTACTGCTATGATGGTGATTAGATAAAAGTTAGTGCATTGTTAATGATTTCGGTGAGCAAATTATGTTGGGTGATGATTCTGCTGGGTAGTTCGTCCTAAAAATAATGAACTGTCTACTGATGTGTTGCTTTTATATTTGATTGATGCACGATCTGTGCAGAGCGAGCAGGTTCGTTTAGTACAAACCTACAACCTAGTCGTTAAGAAGACGAATTAGTTGAGACCATCGTATTGTTTTGGGTCATATCGTACACTACATATAGTGTTCCCTGAAATAATTGGCGCAGCTCTCCTCTCGAGCTTCCGACTGCTACCTGACTCACTTTGTGCCCGTGTTTTGAAATCCAAATATTTCCCGGAGTCAAGTTTCATGGAGGCCACTATACCTAGCTCGGCTTCTGCAACTTGGAGGGCGATTGTCGCGGGGCGGGAGGCTCTGTCGAAGGGTTTAATCAAGAGGATTGGGAATGGTTCGTCTGTTTCAGTTTGGACAGACAAATGGATCCCGAACTCGTTGTCAATGATGCCGATGGCTCAAACAGGTACAGATGTGCTGCATTCTGTGGCGGATCTTATCGATTCCGAGAATTGGACGTGGAAGACAGCGCTGATCAAGGATAATTTCACTGCACCGGATACGGATGCGATTCTGAATATACCTATCCGTCATGGTGGAGGAGAAGATTATTGGGTTTGGAACTTGGAAAAGTCAGGGAACTACTCTGTAAAATCATCGTATCGCTCTCTAATGACGCATAACGAGCAGGTTGCTCTAGCGGAAGGGACGATAACGGAAACTTCAACCTCGGAGAAACAGATGTGGTCAAAACTCTGGAAAATACAAGTGGTGCCCAAGGTTCGTGTATTTTGGTGGCGTGTAATCCGTGGGATTCTTCCGGTGGAAAGCACACTCCAACACAGGCATATTGCAGAGCTGGCAAGATGCAAAATTTGCTTAGCTGCTAACGAAGATATGATGCATGCTTTGATTAAGTGTGCACACGCGAAGAATTTCTGGCGGGAGGCTCGTGCATGGCTTCATCTCAAGCTCCCTGATCTCCATCCAGTTACTTGGACGCGGGACATTGTCTATGACACTTTGTTTACAGAAAGTGAACGCTCACATGTTATGACAATAATGTGGGCTATTTGGAGCTCCAGGAACAACATCACGCATGACAAGGAGGGCTTTGATCCAGTGCAGACTATGAAGATGACCCGGGATGCTCTTTCCTTGCTTGAAATACCGAGGCGAGATGCTAAAATATTGCCTGGACATGGCTGGAGGCCACCAGATGATGATCACGTTAAGATCAACACTGATGTAGGTATTGCCTTTGAGGCATTTAAGGCTGGAGCAGGAGGTGTAGCAAGACAACCTTCTGGATTCATTGGGGCTTGGAGTAAACCCTATCCAGGGGTAACTGATCCTTTGCTTGCGGAGGTTCTGGTTTGCAAAGCTTCGTGGTTTTACGCGAGTGTTGATTGAAACCGACTGTTTGGAGGCCGTCAATCTTTGGGACTCGCGCGCTGGTTCCCGCGCTCTCATCGCACCGTTACTTCAAGAGATAGAAGAGTTAGCCTTGTCTTTCTTTCATTTCAGAATTTCTCATGTAATAAGGTCCTCGAACACTCCAGCCCACCTTTGTGCTAAGCTAGCTTGCACTTTGGAGGTGTCGAGTTGTTGGATGTATACTCCTCCAAGCTTCCTCGTTACCAGCCTTCTGGCTGATGACGCTGGTTGTGTTTGAATAAAGACTCCATATTCCCCGCAAAAAAAAAGACTGCTAGGCATCCCGTTCCGGCCAAATATAGGAGTGGATCTAAGTCCTATTCTAGGATTTTTGTGGTGGGGAACTTATCGAGATTCAACACCTTCCAACGCACAATAGGGTTGGACGAGGCTTCGGCGAACTGAGCCTGTCTCTTACCTCGTAGCAACTCGGTAAGTCTCCGGTGCTCGTTTTGTCCATTCCCCATAAAGGTGTATATTTCTAAAAGTCTCAACCTTTCCCATTCCCCATTTCATGTCGGAGCCCTAACCCTAGTTCGTCGTTGCTGTGGCGCCAATTCTCCATTCCACATCTTATTCATCGCTAGCATGACCAGCGCATCTCGCTGCTCAAACTCGAACTCAAAGCACTACCGCGTGCCCACCAAGGAGCTCCCCGTGGTCAATTGCGATCGGCGCAAGCTTCAGCCGGTGAAAAGGTTCACCACATTCACGACGTCACCAGTTTAGTGGCGTGCTGGTCTGATTTGATGTTGCCCTTATGTTCTCTCGATTAACTTGGATTTTGAGTGGAATTTGTGTTTCTTCGAGGATGTAGTGTGCTGCTTATAATTGCAATTTATGGAAATGGTCTGATGTGTATGAAAATTATCCGGTGGTCCGTTGGATATTACCTCCTTTGAATCATGATTTGAAATTGTAGCTGTGAAAGTAAAAAATTCAAGTTTGAAGAAGAGAGACTCAAGTTGATGGAGAGACAAGTTACATGAACGAAGAGGTCCCAAGAAAATCCAGATCAAGCTTGAAATTTGTATGCTGAAAGTAGTGTGAGTTACCATGTGTTGTTTTAGTATTACTGATGGTAGTTGCAATCATTAGCCTACCTGTCATGCATACGCTGGTGGTTCTTCGAGCGGGAGAATTACGTGATGTTTGGATGTAAGAAAAACGGCTGGAATTGGCCATATGGAATTGCTTGGCCAAATTCTGCTATTTGGGGTGGTCGATGAATTGGGGTCTGGAAAACCCGCCCAATTCCAAGCAAGTCCCGCGTGTGCGTCCTGCACCCTCTCGCAGATTCCGAGCTCCCGACCTAAGAAAGGCTCGGAAACACGTACATTTTTGGGAGCGAGGAAACAGATTGAAGCGCCTCCTCGAGCCCGACCTAGAGGAACACCGGCGACAACGACCCCGGTACGACGTCCCTCTCCCGTCATGCCATTCTCTCCCATTCTACGTCATCCTCTATTATATTCTCCCTCTCCCATTCCTTCGTCATCCTCTTCCACTCCCGTCCTCCGATTTCCGTCCCCTAAACCTAGATCGACCTAGTGGTGGTAGAGGAACGACATCGTGAGGGAACGGCGGCTACTCCCCTGGCTCTCCCCAAGAAGTAGCTCGTTGGGGTCACTGGCGATTCGTATGTCTTCCTCGAGCGGTTTCCTTGCCTCTTCACCTTCTAATTCCTATTCTCTGATGTGGAACGATGGTGGGAGGTGTAGCAGTTTTTTGATGTTTCTATTCCTTGATGTTACAGGAGATTCAACAGTTGTTGTTTGTACTACAGATTCAAAGAAGATTCAGCAGTCGCCAAGTCCAATTTACACAAGTATTCATGTGTTTGGTTATTCCTACTAGCATGCACCCTCAATCGGATTGGACTTGCATCTTGCGGGCCACATTTATGTTTGCAGGCCACAGAAATACGGGGGCGGTTCCCCTTCATGGGGACGGACGGGGGCCATCAGTGTTTCAATTGCTCCTTGATGGCGTAAAATCACACACGCATTGGGAAACCCCAAGGGGAAGGTATGATGTGGTCAAGCAATAATTTCCCTAGTTAAGGAACCAGGGTTATCGAACCAGTAGGACTTCGAAGTCTCTCAGTAGGTTGCTTGTATCAACGGTATTTTTTATCAATGTTGACCAGGCATGGACCTGCACACAAACACAAACTCTCTCTTGCTCCCAACTTTTTGAGAAGTTTGTCAATCTTTCGGTCTTGCTGAAAACTAGAGAAATAAATGTATTGAGTGGTTGGAGAATAATAAATGAAAACAGAACAACGAGAAAATTATGATGAAAACAAGTAAACAAGTTTGTAATCAATGATGAAAATAGGACCGGTGGCCATAGTGGTGTCTCTCCTAAGAACAATAAACGTGATGGCAACAAGTTCAGCTCGGTAATTGACAAACTATGAGCGTATAACAATACTTTTATGACGAAATATAGTTCACGTGTTCTAACATTGTCGGTATTACGTCAAGGTAAATAGATCGTCATACGACAAAATCTATTTCTAAGAGTCCACCTTGAGACAGAAATCCATCAAATCTCGCTGGTATTAAGTTACAGCAACAAAGTGAATGCCTGTGTGCAAAAAACAAATGCAATAACAAAAATACGTAATGTAAGCAATAATTTCCATCCGTAGATGAAAACACTGTTGTTTTATCCATGGTGGCAACATATCATCCCCCTCCTACACGTTTCTGTCACTCGGGCGTTGGTCAAGTGATTTATGAACCCGCTATCTAGCATATAAAGCTTCTCTTGGAGGTACATAACTTGGCTGAGGCAATCATACACACTGTGTCGGCTATATCCCAACTGGGGGTATATTCGGCACCGGCCAAAGGCCGGGTTATCAGGGTGGCCCGTAGGCAATGGAGCAAAGTCCATTGTGCGGCCCAGTAAGCTGACGCGCAGGAATCCGGATTCCAGAAGAACCCGGACCACGGCCCAATACGTGGTCTGGCCTGGAGAAGAATTTGGATGTCTTACTTTCCAAGAATAGGAATACTTTCCGTAGTCTTATAGGTTTCCTTCCTGTAAGACCTAGTCCGGCTATCTATATAAACCCGGACGGGAGCTATCAAGAACAAGAGAAAACAGAGAACAAGGGTTCGAATAGCTAGAAGCCAACTCGTCGAGAATTTTATCCTCGCCGAGTTAGCGAAACCATACTCACAATGTACTTTGTATACTTCAGGCTTCAACTCTGATTTAGTGATATTGCAGGAGTAGGAACGCCGCCATAGTCGCGACGTACCAAACCTGGGTAAATTTGTGTCCTCGTTTCCACTCTCTCATGTTTGCACCCACGTTTCTATTAACAGGCTTATGGCACCCCCGGCCATGAACCTAACTAAGATGACTCGACAGTTGGCTCCCATCGTGGGGCCAGCGGCGTCGGGAGTCACGTCTCGAGCGGGGATACTCGCAGGAATCGGCAACACGACCATTATCAGAAGCCTGGAATTCGACGGCCAATGGTCAGATTGAACGTATGAATAGTTCAATCTTGCGAGGTATACGCCCTATAGGGGCCCCAAACCAGATGGTCCAGAACCCCTCATATACATACATTCACGATCCCAAGAATTCAGTCGTGAACAATATACGAAGTTGGTACACAGATACATTATCCATTACACGAATAAAAGAGTCTTACAAGCAAATGGTCACATGACCAAGTTTAGCAACTATCACACAAGACAGTCAAATTTCTCACAACACACGGCGAAAACTAAACATAATGTAGATAGCCGATGTCACGCCTTCACCAACAGGCTGCTGACCGGGAGCCGAGCCTAATTCGCATAGTCGTCGGAAAAGTACTCCTCCTCAGGTGGCATCTCCTCAAAGTCTTGCCAAGTAAATATCCATGGGCGAAACCAATATGAGTAAATTTGAATGTACTCTGCAAGACATCCTTTATACACCTACAAAATGCAATATGCTTATAAGGTGGATAGGTAGGCTATAAATAGGGCTCACTACCCATGGTGTGTATCTAAGATAACATCATGGTTACTTTAACATCTCTGTATCTTTCTTGAAGAAGACATTTCAGAAGAAAATAATATAATTTTTCTTTCTCTTGTATATACTTCATATCCAAGATGTTTTATAAAAGAGCTTTCTTTGCAAAACTTCTTGGAAAACATCTCCAGTTCCTTCATCGGTACCATCACGGTACAAGTCCTTTGTTCAAAAACACCTTTTTGAAAACTGACACATGCTAGCTACATGGCCTTTCAACTGCCCATATCCGAGGGCTCGGCTATTCTGAATAGTTTTACTCTGCAGAGGTGTACACATTCCACTAGATCCAATCATCTGCCATGAACCACCCATGGATCGACACAGCGATATGCAAGCATTAGAAGAATGATCCTAACTGTTCGCTCTGATCAAGCTAGTGTATGGCTATCCGTTCAATTGATTTTGTTCTCCCTGGCACCATGTCACACATCGCCACAGCAGGAGACCCAATTGTCACATCCGGAGGGAAAATTAATCCCACACTGTGTATGTCTTGTTTCTCCCTCCTGGCGACATTTCGGTTCAGAGTATCATCCTCTCTATAGCTTTTTGGGATAGGACACACGCTAACAAGAACACGTATCTAGATAGGCCCCGTACCCATGTTGGGGTAGAGTGGCAGTACTTCTTGGTTGTCCAGCGAATACTAGGTTATGTGCCTTTTGTAAACCATTTGAAAACAACTCTTTAGCTTCCCCGGTGAACAAGGTCCCGCCTTTTCACCGTGGACTTTTCATAACTCATTTGTTTGCAAAAGCACATTTTAAAAGTGTCCACTTAGGGACTCAAGATTATTATCTTAGGCGGATTTATATACCTTATAGTGGCTAAGGGCTTGCTAACACCAAGTTGACCAATGGAAAGGTGATAATATACCTATATAATATTAATAGTAATAATGATAGCCACTCAATAAAATAGTTTTGGTAATCAAGTTTTGTAAAACTTCAGAAATTAACATTCATGATAGATAATGATAAGTATTATAAAAGAAAGCTTTAAGGATGGCTTGCCTTGGTGGAGGTGACGGTCTTGCTCGTGGTAGCAACAAGAGTGATAGTAATATCCTCCCGCACCAACTATCTCTTCCTCGTTTTCTATCGTTGCAAAATAAAAATAAGACACACAATCAGAACCAAAATAAGCAAGAAATGATACTCAACCAAACAATACAGCAAGCAATGCACAAACAAAATAACACACAAGTTTACCAAGCAACAATCCACAAGCATCCACCCAAAATAACAATATTCACTACTACTACTATGGTTGAGATATGCCATTTCTCATCAACATGAGATGGAACCAGTGGGTGTTCCACTAGGTTTTCCATGCCATTAAAGAGGTTCTAAGCCTCTGGTCCAACTTGTGGAAAACAAAATATTCACTAAGCAAAAATACAACTATTGATAATAATGAAAAATATCACTATGAATAAATAACACTCTATCTACACATGCGTCTCTAAGAAATAAAGTGCAACCTAACAGAGGTGAAAAAATACTAAAATAAGTACCAAAGTGGTACTAGATCCAACAAAACACCTCTAAAAACTTAGGTAATAAAACTAACTATACTTTGCATCACAAGATTTAAAAATAAAAACTAGAGAACAATACTATGCATATACTAGCTCCATATATTTTCCCAACATGCAAACACTTTCTAACATGCTAGAACTGTGATTAAACAACCTTTTAACACTAAGCACAACATCTAAACATGCTAGAAAACAAAATAACACTAGCAAGCAATTAATCTGAAAATAATTCTACACATATTATTTCTAACAGAAAAGTGCAAAATCTTAGATTTGTTGCCAAAATAAATCTGGAGCTATAAAAATCACACCAAGCTTTGATTACACAGATATAAGCATACACTAACAGATCCAGTTGGATTCATATCAAAAAATATTTTTAAACAACTTCTAAAAATCCTAGAATTTGCTACTGGACATTTACCAAAGTGTATGGAATTTCCAAATGGTAGCTCACCTTGATGTGAGGTCAAGCCCTACTGATAGATCTAGTCCATATCTACTCAGATAATTTTAGTTTTCACAAATTGAACACTCCAACAAAAAGTTCTCCTATTTTTATCCTAACAGACAGTGAGTGGCACAAGATTTATCATTTGCAAAATAATGATTCAAATATAGATCTACAAGTTGCATGCGTTCAGAAATTAGTAGATCTACCACTGAGAATTGTTGTTGATTTTCTTTTTGAGTTTAGCTATTTTTAACACGATTAAAGTAATGTGCATGCTTCTGTTAGTTTTTAAAATGGAAAAGAAAAATGTGTGCGGGCTGTTTCTCTCCCATGCGCGCGGTCCAGCTCGCATCCGCGAGAGAGCACGACGCGCGTAACGCTTCGAGGTTTCAACGACGCACGGCCTTCTCCTTCCTCCCTCTCTCTTCTCTCTCTCTGCTCACGATCAGAATGCACGGCCGGCGGCGAAAACGGTGATTGCTCACCTAGGGGATGCGTGGGACGGTGGCGCGGGGTCGGCGTGGTGTCACGTGCTCGAGGCGGTGCAGGGGCGGTGGAGTTGTGCCTCGGGATGGCCCCAGTCGACGGCGCTTTGCTGCGGGTTCCCGGCGGCTCCGACGGGCTCTCTGGCGTACCTGCAAACGAGGGGGCACGGTAACACGTCAGGATTCATCTGCAGCCAGAGAGGAGTGCAGTGGAGGCAAGGATGAGGGGTGGGAGCGCCCATGGCATGCTCCACTTGCCTTCGCCCTCCGCGGTGGCCAACGGCGTCTACGGGTGCTCTGGGCTCACAGCGAGCTCAGGGCGTGCGTGTTTGGGTCTGGGTGTGAGAGGGGTGTGTGAGGAGTGTGCTGGCGAGGCGAGGGCGTCCCTGTGGCTTTATAGCCACGGTGCCACTGGTGTGCGCACAAGGGCACGCTCGGGGCGGCAGTAATGGTCTCGGGGACTTGCTCCCGGTGCCCATCCCGTGTCCCTTGCCCCTTGGGCGTGTCCAGGAGGTAGACTAGGGGGTGGTCAAGGCTAGCAACGACCGGGTGAGAAGAAAATGGCACGGGCATGGTGAAAGTGCACACGAACAGTGGCACTCTGTCAGCCCCCCCCATGCCACTCCCCCTCCTTTTCCTCTATGTTCTCTCTCCCCTCCTCTCCTCTCAGGTCGACTCATCGAGCATCCAAGGCATGGAAAAGGATAAGGGATGACTAGACTTCTAGATGGTCCAAGTGGCACAGCTAAAAACCTCTCCAAACAGAAGTTATGATCAAATGAATTTGGTGCAAGTTTCTGTTTTCTGAATTTTCAGTTTTCAGTTAAAATGACTTGGTGGATTTTGCTAAGTGTTGGAAACAGACTGGATTGGGAAAATGTTGATTCTGTTTTAATGAATCAAACCCAATCCAATTTTTTTTTCAAAGTGTGGTAGTGTTAAGCAAGATTTGGACTTTCAGAAACATCAAATGAAAACAAATTTGAAAATCAAATGGGCCCTGAAAACAAGGTGGAAAAACAACTAGTTCTTGTTTTTCTTTGTTTTTCAAAAAAACACATTTCTGCCTTATTTTCTTAACACAAAAACCATCAAGCAAAAGATTTTTTTCTCAAATCAAATTTCAAACCAAGCTCACCCCTTTGTAGTCCATATATTGGAGAACACATTCATGCTAAGATAACATAAAATATGATTCCCTAACATATAGATAACATGAGTCAACTCGTCGAGAAGTATCAAGAACAAGAGAAAAACAGAGAACAAGGGTTCGAATAGCTAGAAGACAACTCGCCGGGAAGTTCATCCTCGCCGAGTTAGCGAAACCATACTCACATTGTACTTTGTATACTTCAGGCTTCAGCCCTGATTTAGTGAGATTGCAGGAGCAGGAACATCGCCATAGTCGCGACGTATCGGATCTGGGTAAATCGTGTCCTCGTTTCCACTCTCCCATGTTTCCACCCACGGATCTATCAGCAGGCTTATGGCACCCCCGGCCATGAACCTAACTATGAAGACTCGACACACCTGATAGCATTGTAAGACAAGATCAAAACTCCCTAAAGATATAAGTGACGCAATGTGGTGACCCTACAGACCACTGCATGTTGTAGTCCGCAAGTTGTTGATATAACATTCACAAAACACCGTTCCGCAAATATTACATCCCTCAGGGTGGTACAACAGAAACATTGCGGGACATGATTTTCATACAAACATATATTACAAAACATAGTGTGCAGACAAGAGAATGATCTCATGATGAGGTCATCTCATTATTGAAGATGTAACAACAACTGAAATGCAACGTAGGTGCATACACAGGAACTCAACAACCACATATAGAAGTTCAGGGCTGCTCGATTCAACCGTGCTTAGGTATTGGTTTCTAGACTAGGCTAAACCTAGTCCGACTCTTCTCCATCTGGGCTGGCTCCATACTAGATGGTATAATACACCCCTTCAACTCCTCCGGAGAGGTCGAGCTCCTCGTAGTAGATGTCTTCTTGGCCTCCGATGATGTTGAAGGCTGCCTCCTCAAGGTTCTCATAGCCTAAGTAGGGGGTCAAACGGGAACGAATGAGTAACGAGCGTTACTCAACAAGTTCATTAAGTAAGGTGGGTAGTTGATGCACTATCTACAGTCCTCGACTCTGAAGAGTCGGGACTAATGCAAGTTTTTGTAAATTTTTCTTCAAGAGGTAGCTTTTAATACTAAAAACTATGCCCGCCAAGCCTTCACAGGGTTAGATATTCATGGAGTTGTCTTTCCTGCAGTGTTCGCAATTCCTTCCCAAAACAGGGGGTAACATGCCACATCCTTGTACACTTTGTAGAGGTTCGTTACTTTACCCATAGGCGATCAAGACCATGTTGCACAAATAGGCGCGCGATCCTGTCCACACCCACTTAGTGGGGCTCGGTTGTTGATCCAAGCCAAACCATGCTTCTCCGCATTACGCATGCTCACCCATTTCTGCCAGCAGGTTGAACCCTTGATTCTACCCCTCACGATAGAGATCTAGGCGCCCCTGGCAGACCATCATAGACCCCAGATTCCATGGGAATCAAGGGATCTCACCCATGTGCATGTAGTCCCGCAACACCTACAGCGTACTTCTCTGGCAGCCCGTTGACATGCGAACGGGAAAAGATCACAGCTGACTTACTCGCCCCATACAAGACCCATGGTTAACGCAGTATTTACGGCGCATGAATCTTGACGAAATTTGTTGTTAACTCCTACGTAATACTTTCCCATGCAGATGGAACCTTCCTTTGACCTATTCATCTTACCATGGTCCCATCCGCCCACCAAACAGAACACTGCCACTTGGGTAGTCATTGAATTAGTCATGTTATTATAAAAAAATATGATCATACAATCTTTTGAGCATAGGTGGTATTACGATAATGTTTTGAAAAGAGTTGTTATGAAATATTTCAGAATACATGAGCAAGTGATGAACTTCCCTTGACGCGGATAGGTAGTGAAGTCTGATGCTTGTTGCAGCTCCTGACTTCCTTGTTCTACAAAATACCATCATTTTCTAGTAAAGACAATGTTTAAAGAAGCAAATGATGCTATTATGAATAATAATGACTGATACATCCATAACATATCTATAATTTTTTATTGTTTCATGCTAATATTATGCTTTTGACACTTGTTTTTATATAAAGGTTATGATTTATTTGGATTAACCTATTAATAGTTGCAAGTGTCGTGGTGGTGTCACGGCAGATGCCATGGGATGGCTAAAGATGTGGAGACGAAGGACGCTGGAGGTGCTCGGGGAGGGATCACGCGACGAGTAGCCGCGTGAGGTACGAAGTAAACACTGCAAACAACACGATCTACCCAGGTTCAGGGCCCTCGTGAGGAGGTAAAACCCCTACTCCTGCCTTTCTCTATGTATTCTGGTGTCTCACCGAGTAGCCACAGTACAATGTTCTTGCTACCGAGTAGCCACTCTCCTCTCTATGTGATGAACTAGGTCAAGAATTAGGTCACCAAGTGTTCGATCGTCGGATCCCTCACGCAGGAGGCGGCGGGGCACCTTATATACCCGGTGCCCAGCCGGATACGTCCAAACATGGACAAGTGTCAACATAGTGTGCACATCGTCCTTCTTCCGGGTTCCCGCTGACAGCTTTGGTTCCTAATCTTGGCTGCATCTGGAAAGTCGTTGGGCAAAACAAGGGGACAGACTGGTATCACTGTGCCAAACACAGAGTAGGGTCCCCTTATCCTGCGACGGCCTGCTTCCATGCTGTCACTGTCAGGCAGGCCGGTCCTAGATGAACAGTTGTTCGAATACTGCCAAGTACGGACCCAGGATACGCGGGATCCTGTGTCAGAACGGCTCCTTTGACTTTCTGGCCCGAGTAGGTTCCCGCCAATTTTACTCGGGCCAACTCTTCTACTCGAATGTACAGAACTTGATTGATTCTTCCTTCTGGTCATCTTGAGGTGAGACCGAGTAGCAGTCGACCGGGTAGCAAGTACCGGGTAGGCGGCTACTCGACCAACCCTCTCTTCTGACAGTTGCTTTTACCACTTGCCTTTACCCTACTCGGGGGTAACCCCCCGACAGCAGTCCCCGAAGCTGGTAGAATCTTGCGAACTCGTTCACTAGGCTCTGCCAGCTTAAAACCAACCTTTGCAACACAACCCTTGAACATCAAGATGCCGAGTAAGAACCTCCGAGTAGTACCCTAGAAAGTACCTTGAGTTTCCTGTCTTCCGAATAGCACCTGCTTCCTACTCTGTAACCGAGTAAAAAGACTTAGAGAATTTCTCCTCTAGCGTCTCTGCAGCGCAGAGCACAATCCAGCCTTCCGTGTCGCAACTGGACACGTGTCAAGCATCCGTGACCCCGACGTCTCGTTGCCCAGGACACGACGTGCCACGCGCCCAGTTTTCACGGAGCGGGCCCACAGGCTCGTCATGTCCCATCAAGCGCAGTAATATCCCACGATCTGGTCGTGGGATCAACTGTGGCCGTTACGCGCGCGTCCCGCGCTTGCGTGCGTTTCTATCCGGCCACAGGCCCCACCACACGGGAATCATGGCCACGATCGATCCCACTACCCCGATGGTAACGGTAGCTTGAGGCGAGGGTATAAATACCCCCAGCGGTAACTTCCCCTTCTTCCTCCTCCGCACTTTCCCTTTTCTCTGCCTTGTTTCTTCTCCGCCGCTGCGCTTTCCGCTGCCGCGCAACTCCTTGCGCCGCTGCGGATTCGTTTCCTCCACCCAATCTCTCCAACTCTCCGCCACCCGCTCACCCCTTGCCATGGCTGCTCGCGCCGGGTGGGCTGGTTCGCACGTCACCGTCGATGACTGCGCCTGGCTCGTGAACACCCGGAGGGTTCCTCCCGGTGTTCAGTGCCGGCCGTCCGACGGCGAGCTCGTTCCGGCCCCGCGGGAGGGCGAGCATGTCGTCTTCCTCGCGCACTTCGCGCGAGGATTCGGCTTGCCGGCATCGGACTTCCTGCGCTCCTTCCTGGATCACTTCGGTGTCCAGATGCACCACCTCCCTCCAAACGCCATTGTCTTCCTAGCCTATCACACCGTGGTGTGCGAGGCCTTTCTAGGCGTCCGCCCCACGGTGGATACTTGGCTGAAATACTTTCACCTTCGCCATCAGAGTAAGGGGAAAAAGGACGGCGCGGCCGGTGGCAGTCAGGTAACCGACACCGGCAGCGCCATGATGCTGCAGCGGGCGGGAACCAACCACCCTCGTATCAAGGGCTTGGATTCCGTCCGCATGTGGCAGAAGTCCTTCCTCTACGTCAAGAACATCCCCGCCACGGAAGGGGGACCGATAGCGGATCGCATCAATCTGCCCGCGTGGAGCAACCGAGCTCCAACCGGGCAGAATTGGAAAACGAAGCCCTCCAACGACCGCAACGCGATACAGATGGAGGAGCAGCTCGCCTACCTCATCGGCCAAGGGCTCAGGAGCGACGATCCCGTCGCTTGCTGGATCAAGAATCGCGTGCTGCCGCTGCAGCGGCGCGTCCATCCAATGTGCTATCTGGGAGGCCCTCGCGACTGCACCCGCACGACCACACTCGAGCTCAGCGACGCGGAGGTCGCCGATCACGCAAGGTCTATTCTGACCACGAGCCTCCCCGACGACTGGGAGTACGGCTTCACCCCTTTCAGTCGCACGAAGCCGATCCCCCGGGTACGTTCTCCTTATTCCGCTCTCAACATATACCATCCGACTAGAAAATCTTCTCTCTTGGCTGCGACTAGCAATTGCCTTCTGCACCGAGTAGATTATTCTATCGAACTGCCTAGGCTTAGTATGCTTGATGTTTGCACGCCTTGTCGAGTAGCATACTCAGGAGAAATACTTAGGCTTAATATGCTTGTTGTTTGCACGCCTTGCCGAGTAGGACACTTAGCAAATTTCCCTAGGCTTAGTGTGCTTGGTGTTTGCACGCCCATCCGAGTAGAATGCTTCCTCGCTACTCGGCTAACTTGCCATGTTTCTCTGTTTCTCCAGATCCTTGACCGCCAGCTTACCGAAAGCTGCGAGCGTTTCGAGGGCAATTGGTCAGATGACCGAGAACAAGATGACCAGGCCTCCCTCGAGACCGTGGATCAGATCAACCTTCCTCAATCCCCCTCGACAGAGAAGCAGCCTGCCGAAACGTCGCTCCGCGACTGGTCTGATGACGAGTTAGAAGGTAACTGAGTTCACGCTTTCTCTCTGCGAATAGCACAAGCCCTTTGTCTGCTATTTCTGAAATGTCTTTCTTCCTCTCTATTTCTCAGATGCTGCTAATGCTGAGGATGATGACGAGGATGAGGACGAGAGAGCCCTTGAGGTCAATCCTCTATCAGTTGCTGCACCTGCTACCCGCAAGCGGACCGGCAGCGGCGCCCTAGAGCCCCCCGCCAAGAAGAAGAAACCCGCCGAGAAGACGACTAAGAAGGCGATCGTGAAGAGAACAAGGCGAACAATTCCCTCCACCACCGCGTAAGTTTCTTCTCGGTTGCATGTTTCAGTTTACCTTGTTCTTCTCGGTTGACTCCCAATTCTTTTCCTTCCCTGTTTTCTCTTGTTTTCCTCTGCCCTTTTCTTATCTTTGATCCCAATTTCCTCTTCAGAGCCCCCTTGAACGCGGATGCCGCTCTTGCATCCAGCGAGACTCAGAAGAAGACTGCCATCGATGTCGACAATCTAATCGACCTCGATGGCGACGAGAACAATGCTGCCAATGCATCAACAGAGGGCACTGATGCCCAGAACGCTGAGCCAGAGCCGCGGGATGCTGCTCATCAGGAGAAACCACCTTCCCCTCCAGCCGACACCGCCGAGGGGAATCAAGATCAAGATACAGAGATGCACCATGATGCCGCCGTCGAGCGGCCAGAAGCCGAACAAGAACAACCAGCCACAGGGAGCGCTGCGCAAGAAGATCCTGCGTCCCAGGCGCGGGTGGATGCAATGGACATCTCCCAGCCAGATCCTGCTGCTGAACAGCGGGTAGAGGACGTGACTGGGCGTTACCCTCTGAGCGACGTGCAAACAGACGCCGCGCAGAGCAGCGCCCAGCCAGATGGCGCGTCAGGCAGCGCGCCCCTGGCGCCACCAACTGACCAAGGTGGCGCCCAGCCCGACTCCTCCCGAGTGCCACAACCCACAGCTGCAACCGGCCCTTCAGCCAAGCCGGTTACCAGGAAGAGTGTGCAAGACGCTGCCGAGAAGGAGGCAGCTAAGAAGGAGAGAGCCGAGAAGGAGAAGGCCGAGAAGGCGACCGAGAAGAAGAAAACCGAGAAGCCACTCTCCGAGAAGCCAACTGCTCAGAAGGAGAAAGCAAAGAAGAAAGCTGCCGACAAGCCGCCGCCGACACCAGCTGGCCAGTCCAGGCAGCTGGTTATCCGCAATCCCAGTGCGGTTCCTGCCGCCGCTACCATAGCTGATCAGCCCGTCTACCCGGATTACATGGTGAAGGTCAGCCAGCAGCACCAGGTCGGCTTCTTCCCCACAGACCGGACTCTTGCTATTCAGAAGGGAAGGAAAGCCGTGGCGGTGGACTCCAGGCCCCCGGGCCCAAACCAGGATAGATCCGTCTCCATCGCTTCTCGGGGAGCTCAAGACCAGGCGATAACATCCCAGAGCCTCGAGCAAGTACTCGACCTCATTGGCTTCATCGACGCCAAATGGGATAGCAAGATCCTCGGCAACCCCAACTGGAACGGCATCGATTTGGGCGACATCGACCACATGCGCCAGGATTGGAACAAGGTGGACCTGGGTTGCAAACCCATGACCGTCTCGACCACCTCTGCTACTCTGGCTGCCAAGATGTTCGTGCACCGCAAGAACGCAGAAGATCTCGAGCAGTCTTACGCGGTAAGCCTCAACTTATCTTTTCTGAGTTGCATCTTCGCTTCTTTTCTACTCTTCCTCTTTTCCTTATCCATTACCCAGTCCCCGAGATTCTGGCCGAGTAGGCGGACACTCTCCCGAGTAGCCGCCTTCTCGGGTGGAATCTCAAATACTTTGCCTGACACTTGTTTCTTTTCTCTTTTCAGAATAGCGTACTGAAGCGGACTAACTTGCACCGTCAACTTCTCTGGAATCACGCCATTGCCAAGAGGCGTATTGCCGCCCTTGAGAAGGAGAAGGTGAGCGCCGAGGAAGCCGACAAGGAAGTTATGAACAGCACCATGAGGCTGTCTGAGGTGGAAGGTACGCTTCTCGCTACGCGGTTCTTGCGTTTTTTGTTTACGCCCGCTATTGCTTTTTGCGTTAACCATTTCTACTCTGCAGGGAAACTGAAGGCCCTGGTCGACGAGCACTCGAACTGCTGTGCCTTTGTCGAGAATGGCGAGGCCACCATCAAGAAGCTTGAAGGTAAACCACTGTCTACTCGGTTCACCCTTGTGTCTGTTTCTTCCTTTCGCTTCCCTGCTAACCGTGCTTTGCTCTTTTCAGAAGATCATAAGAAGTTTGTTTTAGAGCATCAAGATTGCCTCAAACCTGCTGAGGTGGAGGTGCGACTAGTAAGCCAATCTGCAGCTCTGCAGAGTGCGCATACTACCGAGATGGAGAAGCTGCAACTCCAGCTTCAGAAGGCACTCCAGGATGCTGTCAACCTTGGTGCCGAGAGGGACAGAGCCATCGCCGAGAAGGCAAAAGCCGAGGCAACGGCCAATGCCAAGATCAACGCCCTCAAGCAGGAATGCGAGGTGCTGACGAAAGCCAACGCTGGGCTCTTTACTTAGCTGGAGGGGCTCCGCTTGCTCGAGGAGAAGCACGTGTCCAATGAAGAAACCTGGAAGAGCCAGCTTCAGGTGCTGCGCCACGAGTTGAATCGTAAGTTTTCTCCTTCCTGCATCTCTTCTTCTCGGTCCATCCTCTACTCTAATCCTGTTACTGAATTTCTCATTTGCTTCTTGCAGAAATCTTCCCTGACATCGTGTCCTCCTGCGCGCCTGCTTTGGCCAAGGCCCAAGCTGCTCGTATTGAGAAGGGCGAGGCTGCTGACACCAGAGCTGATATCGAAGATAGCCTGCTGGTGATGCGAGGGCAGTTCGAACGCCTAGCCGGCGTTGGCACTGACTTGGTGCGCACCGCCTTCCAGCTCCACAAACTTTTCTGGCCTGAGGACGCCGCGCCAACAACTATCTGTGGCCTTGCTCTGAAGCTGCGCAACGTGAAGGCCGAATTGAAGAAGTGGCGCGCCTCGGGAGCTCGGGCAGGCGCTGATCTGATGCTGCTCTGCGTCGCCTCCTGGTACGAGAACCTGAACATGCAGGTCATCCGCGGGAAGCGCGCCAATTCCAAGTGGGAGATGGATCCCAGCTGCGTGACCACGCGCAAACTGATTGCGCATGAGGTTGCGGAGTGCGCCGATACGGCAACCTTCATCGATGGCCTCCCTGAGCCCGACACCGAGATGGAGGAGGACGAGGAGGAGGATGAAGAAACAGATCCCGAGTTGGGCTTCTTCGATTCGCCCAGGGGCAAAGGGAAGGCCGCGGTCGTCGCGAGTAGCGATGAAGAGGCCGAGGAGATCGACACCGCTGCCCTCGAGTTCGGCACCTCATCAGGAGCCGCCCTCGACGACACGGTACGCCCCCACGCCCCCGAGACCGGCTCTGCTTCCGCGACAACGCCCATCTCGGTGGCCACTGCAACTTCCGAGCAGGTCGCCACCGAGCCTGACGCCGAGCAAGCGAGGACTGTTGATGCCAGCGCAGAGGCGGACGCCACCATGGCCACTGAGGAAGACGAAGCAACCAAGGCGAGCGCCGAGAACGCCCCGTCGACCTGAATTTGATTTCATCCTGCAAACTTTTTACTCAAACACTTATCAGATCCCCGGGATGCCAGGAGCAAATGTATCAGACTATTTTATTCCGTTGCTACTCATTTTTATTCCCACTTTGTTATTTTCAACTTAATCAATTTGTTCAACCTGGGCTGGATGCCGAGTTGCGTTACCATGCGAGTCCCCGAGTTGCCTTTCTTATTCACTCTCCCTTTTCGTCTCAGCTCTACCCGCAACTTGTTGCTTTTTTGGTATTCGAGTCACAAGAGTTAAAGAGTAGAGCTGCAAATACTTAGCCGCTTAGAAACAATCATAGTAACGCAGCCCACCACTTAGCCGAAAAGACAAGTCACAGAACAGTAATAAAAGCGTCCTACTCGGTTCCTGCACTCTTCTTTTCCTCAGTAATTTTTCTTGTGCTCATGGACCTTTTGCTTGTTCTCTTACTTGCCATGAAGCCAGGTTTCGGACAACAGCAAAGTCGAAGAGTTGGCATGTAGGTTTAAACACAGTACTCAATGTACCTTTGAATTTTGAAGTAAAGCAACCGAATAGGCAAAGGTAAAGCCGAGTAAAAACACTTAGAGCAATTTTGGACGAGGGCAGTCCCCGAGATCAATTTCAGATTGCAGAGTAGAATTTCAACTCGGATAAGAGGGTACATACACATCTTTGCCCACGAATGAAAACGACGGAGTAGAGCTACATTCCAAGGGCGCTTGGTTTCCTCTCCAGATTTATCTGCCCTGTTCGCCTGTGGTGGGCGCACATCTACAAGATAGTAAGCATCGTTGTGCAGCGCTTTGCTCACAATGAAAGGCCCTTCCCATGGAGGAGACAACTTGTGCATCCCGGCTGTGCGTTGCACAAGCCTAAGGACCATGTCTCCTTCTCGGAAAACCCTTGGGTTCACCTTTCGGCTATGATAACGCCGCAGGTTTTGCTGGTAGATAGCCGAACGTGATAGAGTCAGCTCTCTTGCTTCTTCAAGCAGGTCAACGTCGTCTTCTCGAGCTTCTCTCGCCTCCACCTCAGTGTAGAGGGTTACTCGGGGGGAGTCATGCTCTAGGTCTATTGGCAACACGGCCTCAGCCCCGTATACCAAGAAGAATGGCGTGTAGCCGGTTGACCGGTTAGGGGTAGTCCTTAGACTCCACAACACCGCTGGCAACTCGTCTAACCAACACCCAGGTGTTTTCAGCAGTGGCTCCATCAGCCTTGGCTTTATGCCTGCCAGTACCATTCCATTTGCTCTTTCAACTTGCCCATTGGAAGCGGGATGCACGACTGACGCAACGTCTAGTCGGATATGCTTATCTCTGCAGAACCGCACCATTGCTCCCTCAGCAAAATTTGTGCCGTTGTCGGTGATGATGCTGTGCGGGTAGCCATATCTCAGGATCACATCCTTCACGAATTTCACAGCTGTGGCCCCATCACACCTCCGAATAGGTTTCACTTCAATCCACTTGGTGAACTTGTCCACCATGACCAAGATGTGAGTCATGTTGCCTCTAGCCGGCTGGAAAGGCCCAACCATGTCCAAACACCAGACAGCAAATGGCCAGGTGATAGGAATTGTTTTCAGCTCGGAAGCGGGCATGTGAATCTTACTTGCGAACATCTGGCAGCCATTGCACTTCCTCACGATATCTTCAGCTTGCTGCAGAGCTGTGAGCCAGTAGAAACCATGCCGAAAAGCTTTCTGGACTAGTGCCCGAGAAGAGGCATGGTGCCCGCATTCTCCTTGGTGTATCTCTACTAGGATCTCTTCTCCTTCTGCTGGGTCCACACAACGTTGCAGCACGCCAGTGGCACTTCTCTTGTGCAGCACATCTCGGACTATGGTGTAGCCCTTGGATCTTCTCTGAATCTGTCTTGCAGTCACCTCATCTTCTGGCAGAGTACCGTCCCTTAGAAAGGATAATATGGGCATAGCCCAACTCGGTGTCTCCCGTGTGGGAAACACTGGTTCGTCCACTTCCATTGGGACGGGTACCTCTGGTTGCTCTTTAGGGATGGGGGCACCTCTCTGAAGCCCAGACTGATTAGCAATGACCTCCTCAATGAATGCGACAGTCCCCGGGTTAAGGACAGCAGTCCCCGAGTAAGGAGCGGCAGTCCCCGGGTAAGGAATGGCAGTCCCCGAGTAGGGAGTGGCAGTCCCCGAGTAGAGGACGGCAGTCCCCGGGTTTCCTGTAGCATTCTCCCAGTCAATCTCCATGGGATCAGATTCCTCACTTGGCAGAGAAGAAACAAATATGGACTCCGAGTTGGGAGAAGGCTTGATGGATGGCTTCCTCAAATGTTCCAAGGCGACTCCCGCCGGGATGGATTGCCGAGAGGATCCCAACTTGGATAACTCATCTGCTGCTTCGTTCTCTGCTCGGTGAATGTGTTGAAACTCACAGCCTTCGAAGAACCCAGTCATAGACTGCACCAGGAAGCGATATGATGCCATGTTGGCATCCAGAGCATCCCATGTACCAGAGACTTGCTGCACCACCAGATCTGAATCGCCATAGCATATAATGCGCTGCACACCAACCTCCTTGGCTACTCGCAAGCCATGCACCACTGCCTCATACTCTGCAACATTGTTGGACGCCTTGAAGTGAATCTGCAACACATACTTGAGTTGATCTCGCTTGGGTGACGTCAGCACCACGCCAGCACCAAGGCCTTCCTTCACTTTCGAGCCATCAAAGTGCATCTTCCAGTAGTTAGAAACTGGAGCGGGAGGTTCATACTGCACCTCGGCCCAATCCACCAGGAATTCCGCCAGAATCTGAGACTTGATGGCTTCTCTTCTCGCGTACGCGGGTGCATACGCGGCCAGCTCGATGGCCCACTTGGCTACTCTGCCACTCGCCTCCTTGTTACCCATGATATCCGAGATGGGAGCAGAGCTCACAACCGTGATAGGATGCTCCTGGAAATAATGCTTTAGCTTCTTGGCGCCCAGGTACACGCCGTATGTCATCTTCTGGTAGTGTGGGTAGTTTTGCTTGGAACTGGACAGCACTTCACTGAGATAGTATACTGGGCGCTGCACACTCTTGCCTTCTTCTTCTCGTTCCACCACAATCACCACGCTGACTACTCGGTTAGTCGCAGCAATGTACAGCAGCATTGGCTCCTTGGGTAGCGGACTAGCCAAGATGGGAGCGCTAGCCAGCATTGCTTTCAGCTCATTGAATGCCACATCCGCTTGCGGAGTCCAGACAAACTTGTCACTTTTCTTCATCAATTGGTACAGAGGCAGGGCCTTCTCGCCCATTCGGCCCAGAAAGCGGCTCAGAGATGCCAAGCAACCAGTGAACTTCTGCACATCCTTCAAGGATCTCGGCAAAGACATGCTCTCAATAGCTTTTATCTTTGAAGGATTGGCTTCAATGCCCCGACTAGACACCAGGAAGCCGAGTAGCTTGCCAGCCGGGACACCAAAGGTGCATTTACTCGGATTCAGCTTCATTTTGTACTTGCGTAGGTTAGCAAAGGTTTCCTCCAGGTCGGCAAGCAGAGTATGTGTTTTATTCGTTTTGATGACAATGTCATCTACGTACACCTGCACATTCTTGCCGAGCTGGTCGTGCAAGCATTTCTGCATGCATCTCTGATAGGTTGCACCCGCATTCCTCAAGCCAAAACACATGACACGATAGCAATAAGCCCCGTACGGGGTAATGAAAGCAGTCTTTATTTGATCAGCAGGATTGAGTGCAATCTGGTGAAAACCAGAGTAGGCATCTATGAAAGACAACAGTTCACAACCAGCAGTGGAATCAATCACCTGATCGATGCGAGGTAGCGGGAAAGGATCCTTGGGGCATGCCTTGTTCAAGTCGGTGTAGTCGACACACATGCGCCATGCAGTGGCAGCCTTGGGATCCTCCTTCTTCTTCTCGACCATGACCGGGTTGGCTAGCCAATCCGGATGCAGCACCTCCATGATGAAATTGCTTATCAGTAACTTGGTGATCTGGTCACCAATGGCCTTCCTTCTCTCATCTCCGAAGCGGCGCATAGCCTGCTTCACTGGTTTGGCGTCAGGACGCACATGTAATGAGTGCTCAACCAACTCCCTCGGGACTCCTGGTAGATCTTCATTGGACCAGGCGAATACATACCGATTCTCACGGAGGAAGTGGATGAGCTCGCTTTCCTATTTCTCCGCCAACCCGGAGCCAATGATGGCTACGCGGTCGGGGAACTCGGGGTCGACCTGGACCTTCTTGGTTTCCTGAGATGCCTGGAATGCAGTCCCGTGCTGAGTACTCGGCACGCCTTGCGCGCCAGCTTGCGCGGATTGCGCCATAGCTACCACCTCATACATCTTCTTCTTCTCGGCAGCAATCACCATCGACTCCGCCAACTGGGAACTGGCAGAGGCACACTCCATGGACTTCTTGTAATCACCAGAGATAGTAATTATACCATTGGGACCAGGGATCTTCATCTTCAGATATGCAACATGGGTAGAAGCCATGAACTTGCTCAGAGCAGGCCTGCCGAGTAGAGCATGGTAAGGACTCTGATGATCGACCACCTCGAACTACAGGCGCTCTGTGCGGCAGTTATCCCTGGTGCCGAATAGCACATCTATCCATACTCGGCCAATCGGGTTGCATGAGATCCCGCGCACGATGCCATGAAAAGTGGTCTTGCTGGGCAGCATCATGTTCTCGGCCAGGCCAAGCTTCTCGAGCGTGTCTTTGTACACGATGTTGATGCTGCTGCCGTTGTCGATTAGCACCTTGCTGAACCTCACATTCTTCTCGGGACCCAGGAAGGTAGGATCCAGCACCAAGGCATAGCTACCCGGAGTGGGCATCACCTTGGGATGATCTGCTCGGGACCACCTGATCTCCTGGTCGCACCAATACATGTAGTGAGGGACAGCAGGAATCACTGCATTGACCTCCATGGCACGCCTGTGCTGTGATTGCTTGTCGACTGGCTCAGAAGTGAAGATCATGTAGCTCTCGTGGTGCTCTTGGTACTGATTGGAGCCTCCGCCCCCATTGTTGCCGTTGTTGTTGTTGCCCTGGTAGTTGTTGTTGTTGCCTCTGTTGTTGTTGTTGCGGTTGTAGTTGTTGTTGTTGTTGCGGTAACTCTCATTGTTGAAGTTGCGGTTGGCTCCTAAAGCCACCTGGTTCACATTCTCTCTTCTCGGGTACACTGGCGGCCGAGCTGCGGGTGCGCGGGTAGGTTGCACGTTGGCATTGGCCGCTGGCAGAGGAGGAGGAGGAGGCAAGCCATCACTCTTGATCACATCCCACCACTCGCACTGCCGAGTAGTGTGGTTAGCGGGCCTCGAGGGGTGATGAGTGTGAAAACTGCATGGGCCATCCTTCATGTCCTCAAAGACAAACTTCTTCGGTTGCTCGGAGTTCCCGCTACCCGACTGAGAGGTGCGAAATGGCTTCTTGTTGCCTTGGCCCTGGTTCTGGTTCTGCCCGTAGGCTCCAGCAGGTTTCTGCCTCTGGCTGCCACCAGCTCCAACAGTCACTGCATTCACCTCTTCAGGATCATACCGAGTATCTACTCGACGCTTGTTGCGGAACTCGTTGCGCTTGCTGTTGCTGAAGTTTCTTCTCGGCTCAGAGGAGTCCATCAGTGGCTGGGTAGGATCACCGAGTGCGTACTGATCCGCAATCTTGATAGTCTCCGCCAGAGTGTTCGGCATCTCCCTCTGCAATCTCTGCCATAACATACTGCCATGTCTGCATCCCTGCGCAAACCAAGTAATGGCATGTGCTTCATTCACACCTTCACAGGTGTTCCTCAATGTACTCCACCGAGTAAGATACTCTTGGTCTGTCTCGTCTTCTCGCTGCCTGCAAGCGGACAGCTGCTGTGGCCTATTCGGTCTCTTGTATGTGCTGGTGAAGTTGCTGATGAAGGCATCCGAGAAGTCCAGCCAGCAGTTGATGCTGTTCTTGGGCAAGTTGTTGAGCCAAGTGCGAGCTGGACCCTCTAGCATCTGCGGAACATAGCGCACTGCCCATCTTCTGTTGCCGTTCGCGATATGGACCGCGGTGACATAGTCATTGAGCCAATCTTCAGGCTTGGTGCTGCCATTGTAGCTCTTGGTGCCCCTCGCGAGCTGGAAGTTCTTCACGGATGGCTCGTTCATGATGCGCGGGCCAAAGCACTCGGGGCCAGGAGGACCCGTGTTCTCCAGCCGCGCCGACAAGCTGATCCGGTCCAACTGATGCCTCGCATCTCCAGGCGCCAGCATGCGCTCGCCAACACGATCATGGACATCATAGCCAGCCATCTCCATAGCCGAGTAGCCATCATCATACCTGTGCACCTGCACAGCTGCAGGCTGCTCCACCGGATTGACGACTGGTGCCACTGCGCGCGGCTGCTGCCTCTGCCGAGTAGGCTGAGCAGCGGGACGCCGAGAAGGACATGGACGCGCTTCATCTCGGGCCTGGCTTTGAGCTTGATGGGCTTGAGAGCCTGCTCTTGCAGCGTTGTGTTCCTGCCCGGGCTGCTGCGGCACAGCAAGCTGTCTTGCGGCAGCAGCCGGGTCATACACCTGCATTTGCCTATCTCTGCCCGAACGCCCGCTGCGGCTCTTCTCGCGGCTGGGATGCGGAGACGAGGCCTGATCGTTAGATCTAGCCGCATGCGAGTGCACCACCTGAGAGGCTCCGGCACCAGGGTTGGCTTTCCGGAACTCCTCATTCTGCCTAGCAGCCTCCAACACCAACTCGTTGAGTCTTTCTTGCTGCCTAACACGCGCATCGCCATCTAGGCGAGGCAACTCGGCAGCTACAGCCTCTGCAGCTCTAAGTGTTTTGGCGGGTGTGCTATATCTGGGCCGGGTGGAGGCGTTTGCGGTGGCGGACTGAGCAGGAACCTCTACAACTGTCGCCATCTCGGCACCAAGGTTGCGCCGAGTGGCACCTACTCTGCTAGCCCTCCTAGCGACTGGCGTGAAGCCGTGAGCCTTGTTGTACTCGAGCTGATCTAGACTCAACTCCAACCTCACCTTATCCAACTCCGCCTGCTCGGCAAGCAGCTCCAGGCGTTGCCGCTCGAGCTGCTCCCTCATGGCTAGAAGCTCGATGTCGGTGGGAGTCGGCATGCCAGGTCGCGTAGCCGACGCGGGAATAACCGTAGAGGTGGAAGGCGGCAAGTTGCACTCCTTCTCGTAGGGCCGGTGAGTCCTGCCACCAGCAGCCGGTGCAGCAAGATCCTCGACGACGGCCGCAGCGCCAGTAGCGGCTGCGCCAGTGTTTGCCGCCAAGCCGGTCACCATCACCTCAGCGCAGTTCGCAGAACGGCACGCGGGCCTTCCGCGAGCAGTGATCACCGCGGGAGGATCCTCCGCGTCATGCACCAGCTCGGGGTACTCGCGGTTGGCGACGGTTGCGACGTAGACGAGGTGAGAGCCGAAGGAGATCACCGAGCCGCCCTCCGGCATGGCCCTGCCGCCGAAATCGCCGGCGTTGTCGGTGACGAAGTCGAAGGAGCCGAATCTGTGGACAAGGCCACAGACCACGCGCTCCACTGAAGAAGATCCCGTCCGAACAGAAACTCCAACCAGCGCCGCTGGTTGCCCCACGGTGGGCGCCAACTGTCGTGGTGGTGTCACGGCAGATGCCATGGGATGGCTAAAGATGTGGGGACGAAGGACGCTGGAGGTACTCGGGGAGGGATCACACGACGAGTAGCCGCGTGAGGTACGAAGTAAACACTGCAAACAACACGATCTATCCAGGTTCAGGGCCCTCGTGAGGAGGTAAAACCCCTACTCCTGCCTTTCTCTATGTATTCTGGTGTCTCACCGAGTAGCCACAGTACAATGTTCTTGCTACCGAGTAGCCACTCTCCTCTCTATGTGATGAACTAGGTCAAGAATTAGGTCACCAAGTGTTCGATCGTCGGATCCCTCACGCAGGAGGCGGCGGGGCACCTTATATACCCGGTGCCCAGCCGGATACGTCCAAACATGGACAAGTGTCGACATAGTGTGCACATCGTCCTTCTTCCGGGTTCCCGCTGACAGCTTTGGTTCCTAATCTTGGCTGCATCTGGAAAGTCGTTGGGCAAAACAAGGGGACAGACTGGTATCACTGTGCCAAACATAGAGTAGGGCCCCCTTATCCTGCGACGGCCTGTTTCCATGCTGTCACTGTCAGGCAGGCCGGTCCCAGATGAACAGTTGTTCGAATACTGCCAAGTACGGACCCAGGATACGCGGGATCCTGTGTCAGAACGGCTCCTTTGACTTTCTGGCCCGAGTAGGTTCCCGCCAATTTTACTCGGGCCAACTCTTCTACTCGAATGTACAGAACTTGATTGATTCTTCCTTCTGGTCATCTTGAGGTGAGACCGAGTAGCAGTCGACCGCGTAGCAAGTACCGGGTAGGCGGCTACTCGACCAACCCTCTCTTCTGACAGTTGCTTTTACCACTTGCCTTTACCCTACTCGGGGGTAACCCCCCGACAGCAAGAGTGAACAATGTTACTGTTTTACTCTTTGGTGTGTAGGAATTAACAAGAAAACACAAAAGGAGACCTGTTGGAAAAGGACTCTGACTTTCCTAAAATCTGTCCACCAACAGTTTTTATAGATCATCAGTTTTATCCCCAAAGACAACGTAAACTGAAGACCAAATTGCCTACAAAGTTGTTTGCAACTTCCATACATTTCATTTAAGTCCAAGAAAATCTCAATCCGAGTTCGTATGCGCCCTGTGGACTCATTTTAACGGAGGATATATATCTGATTACGGGAATCGGTGACGGAATTGAGTCCAACTCTGACCATATTTGATGGTTCGGCCAAGCCACGACTTTGGGGCTGTCAGGGGTCCCTAGGAAGGTTCTAGAGGTTCCCAAGATCCTTTGGATCAAGAGGCCATCCATCGGAGGTCCGGGGAGCATTGTCCCATCACATATAAGGAGAGGACGACCCTAATTCTGGGGCAGCCACCAAAAGCCACGAATTTTTCCTCCCCCGTGGTCTCATCTCCATGAAAGAGGGCTCGTCTACAGCACCAAGAAGCCATAGAGTAAGGGGGCTAAGGGGCGGAGCTCCCCCATGATGGCCGGCCGGCGCAGAAGGAGCCCCCTGCGCCGCCGACGGCCGCCGGCGCCGCCCTGCACCTCACGTGCTGCCCCTTCTCCGTCATGTCCGCCATGATGCCTCCTTCACCAACACCTCCATCATCATCTCCTTCTTGTATTCAGTGGTTCATTCTCCCACAAACCACTTTACCATCCTATGTAAACATGGTGTTTGATGCTATAATATTTATCCTATGATCTATGTCATGTTTGTGTAGTTTGTTTGTATTTTGATTACTTGGTTGAATTTCTTTGGTTCTTTAGAGTTGTATGTTGATATGGTACTGTCCTTTTGTGTCCATTATATTTGTGCGCGCTTGGATCAACAACATAGGGTTAGTAGTATGTGCAAAGAAAGGGGCGTAGTTCTGCTGGAGTAAGACGACCATTAAATTAGGGCTATGGTTGAGTGTTTTTACCTTAATGTATCTTCTAGTAGTTACAAGATGTTTGCTAGAGTTACAATCATAAGTACTTGCAATCATTGGATAGTGAGAGCTTGTTAGCTTTGCCTCTCCCACATAGAAAACTGCATCGAAGACAATGAACCCGATATCTTCACTAATTAGTCGTGGACAATCACCACAATTACGACCACTTTTCCACACTCATGGTATTGTTAGTTTATGGTTACTTAGTATATTTTACTGCTGCATCACTAACATTTACTTTCTTGTATTTATTATCTTGCAAAGCTATCTCTCATACCTGTATTATTGCTCTAGTTTTATTTCCTAGATAATGCAAACGTTTAGTGTGTGTAGAGTTGTATCAGTGGTTGATTGAACTCGAGAGAATATTTATCCTACCTTTAGCTACTCGTTTGGTTCGACACTCTTACTTATCGAATAGTCCATACACGATCCCCTATACTTGTGGGATATCAAGACCTTTTCTGGCGCCGTTGTCGGGGAGCAATAGCATGGGGTGAATGTTCTTGTGTGCACTTGTTTGCTTTATCTCTAAGTAATATTGCTTTCAGTTATAAGTAGTTTTATTTTTCAGTTTTAAGTTGTTTACTATCTTTAGTTATGGATAGGGAACATGAATTATAAAAAAAAAGTTGTACTTGGTATCTAAAAATGTTTTCAAAAAGGAAAGTGATTGGAAAGATGAGTAATGGTTAAGTGGGGATTGACCTTGAACACTTGTGTTCATGCCTATGAAACCAAAACAATTCTTTCCATGGAAGATTTTCAGTAAAAAAACGTGTATATATTGTACATATTCTTTTGTACCATAAACATTAAATATATAGATAACTTCTAGTTTGTTTATGATGCAAGTTTGCCACTTTGCCGCGTAGAAACAAAATTTTGGGCTCCACCGTAGAAATTTTTAAAAATCACTAGAAAGTGATATTGATCTGAAATTTATTGAGTGCAAATTAATGATTATTATGTTTCTTTAATTAGAAGTACCTTTTCTAATTTGAGCTACTTAGATAGGTCTAATAATTCGATCTTTACTGACCGATTCTGTTTAAATTTCCTGTGCTTCACTTAAAAAATCGTGATAAATCTCAGAATATTATTTTTACTTGAAAAAAATTGTGCATAAACTTGAGATCATTATCTGTATTTCATTAGTTTTGAGTTTCTTCATGTGTGCTACGTAGATATATCGTTAACCGTCATCTTTGTAGACTGTTCAGTTTTGGCAGATTGTCATGCTTATTTTGTATTGTGCTTATACTCAATGTTTATAATCTTTATTTGATTGATAAATGTTATAAATTGGTTAGTATAAAGTAGGTAATCTTAATGTAAACCGAACATGAGTGGATTTTATTTAATGAGTACTAACCCTACTAATGAGTTTTTGTTAGGCTCAATCTTGGGAACTCCCGAGTGCACCTCAACTATTCAATAATATTCAATCATCAAAGCTTGGAGATGCCCAAGGAATCCCTCCTTTTTCCATGCCTAGCTAAAAGACGTTAAAGAAAAGCACTTCTTGAGAGATAACACATGTTTTATTCCGTTTTCATGTTGTTTTATTTTAGTTTATTTTGTTTTCTTTGAGTCTTGGAAGTTGTTACCTCTGTAGCAACCTCTTATTATCCTTTTTATTTTATTTTTGTGACAAGAATAGACTCTAATAGGGAGGAAGTAGGATTTGGGGAAGTTGCTGTCCTAAAACAGATTCTGTGCTGCCACCAAAAACATTATTTCTCTCATCCACAACATCGAATTGAGCTGAAACTTTTTGTGCATATGCCCCAGGTTGTTATACAAATTCCATTAATTTTTCACTTTTTGATTTGATGAACATAAGACTTTCTAAAAAAATCGATCTTTACCTGTTGTTCTGTTTTGACAGATTTCTGCCAATATTTCCATTTGCCTCTTAATCTTTTTCTTTTGGTATTCTTTTGAGGGGAAGAGCTTTAAAAAAAATTGTGGCAGTGGCTAATGTTTAGTGGGTGTTATACTTGTGTTGAAACTGAACCAAAGTGGATTTACTATTTTGGTTACACTAACGTTGCTAATGAAGATTGTGTGAAGTTTTGTATGGAGTGAGTTTTCAAGTGTAGGGAGAGAAGAATGATACGAGAAGATGAAGAATGGACAAAAGCTCAAGCTTGGGGATTCCCATGTCACCCCAGGATATATCCAAGAAGTACAAGCGTCAAAGCTTGGGGACGTCCATGGCATCCCCTTCTTCATCAACAAAAATATCAGGTCCTCTTTCAAGACACTATATTTTTATTGCTTCATATATTATGTGTTATCCTTGGAGCGTGATTTATTTTTGCTTTCAGTTTTGTTTTGTTTTCCTTGATGTAGCTAGAATGTTTAGATCCTGTTTAGCCTCTGGTATCTTAGTTTATCAGAAATAAAGTACCAAGTTTTACCCATTTGGTTTAGTTGATACATATGTAAAAAAAATAGCTTTTATGTTTTCAGCATCTACTGCCCACTGGACGATTTTTCATATTTTACCGGAAACTCTAAAAGTCACGAAATTTTTACAGATTATGTATCACCTAATCCTCTGCATGCACAAAAATTGGAAAAAAAAATCTGACATTTTTAAGTGCACCTAAAAATTACGTTTTCTAGCTCTTGTTTTTCTGAACAGATTCTGACTTTTGTTGCAAGAGTGGCCTCTTTTACGTTTTCTTTTGAATCCTTTTGGGTCTTACCTTTTATTTAGAAGTTGGCCACTTAAACAGCCTTTCTGTAACTCTAAAACAAAATTTTATTTGTTTTAATAGCAGCACTTTGGAAATATTATCTATTGCACTAATGTCTAACCGCAGAAAAGAAGGGAAAAGTTTTTGTGTTGAAGTTTTATCACAGAGAATGTAGGAACACCAAACAGAGAAATATTAAAGAATGGACAAAGTAATAAGCTTGGGGATGTCTCCGCATCCCTCTTCATCAACAACCCCTCGGTTTGCGAACCTTTAAACTTTGTTTTTCGAGCAACATAGAAACTTGAATATACTTGGAGCGTTTGTATCTTACTATTTATTTGTCTTAGCATCAAACACCAGCTATATTAATAATTTGACCGTCATATCTTTTATTTATCTCCTGCTTAGAGAGGTGGTCCAAATTTTTATAAACTTAAAAATGATGTGCAAATGATATTGTTTAGTAGTTTATGTTTTCATATGGTTAGTTTACACTTGCTAATGGTGTATATTATGTCATTTTGATCTTAACATGCATTGTCCTATTCATAGTAGGCTATGGCATTGTGGTATACTCGTCTTTTTGTTTTATTTGAATCGACCTGGCACATGCTCACGCATGCTAAGAATGGAAAAAAATTTCAATAAGCCTCGATGATTTATTTTTCCTCAGAGTTCTAGTATCAATTTTATGCCTCGGTTAATTTTACTTTGTCGCAAACATGATTATGGTAATTATTTTTCTATTGATTGTCGCTTCCCATTCTATTGCTAACATTCACTTGCACTGAGTATGAGCTCTACTCGTGCCTCCAAATCTCTGGAAACCAAGTTATTCCACATAGTCCACTATAAAATCTCATGTGGTATTTAACTGCCACTCCAAAGTAAATTGCTCATGTGCTACCTTTAAAACTTTCAAAACTACTCATGTTTTGTGTTCTTGTTTTTGCTTATGAGGACGTAAATAGAGAATCTTTATCTCGCTTGTTGATTGGATTTCACACCCTGGACTAGTGGCTCCATCTGCTTATCCAATTGATAGAAGAGCTGGCAACGGGGTGCCCAGCCCCAAATTAATGCAAACAAATTATCTTCACTAGTTTTTCCCCTGATTTATCATTCAAATCATAATTGTGTAAACAAAAGAGAAAGAGAGATGACCTTCTACCCAGATGCGTCCTTCATATGGGAGCCGCTCTTGTGAAACCTAGTTGGCTTATGACGTACTGTATTTTCTGTTTACCATTCGTTGACACTATCATACACCTCTCTTAAAATATAGACAGTCCTCCATGGTATGTGAATTGTTGGCAGGCACCCGAGGATTCGGTTAGCCATGGTTTGTGTAAGATGGATGGGAGGAGTGTCAAACTTTTAATACCTCTGTTTAATAAAATAAAAGCTCTAGCACATGAGTGATCCCTTCTTCCCTCAGTGAATGGCCTTTCTTTCACTTTTATGTTGACTCTCCACCATATTATTTGAGCACCTTCTTGAGAGCATAATTGTCATTCTTAGTGTGATGTGTTTGTACCAAAACACGGTTGCTTGTGGTATAACTTTGATACTTGTATCTTTGATATCTTTACTTCTAGTCTTCCCTTGAACTTCAGAGGTGTCCTAGCATTTATGTTTTTCTCCACAATTAAGGGCAAGCGAGATACCACTCTACCATGCTTTATTATGATCATTACAATCTTGTTGATGTTTATAAATTTCATGTTATGAGCTCTTAGTTCATTGATACTTTTCATTAGGTAACATGATTGCTAAGTTTTACTATCCATACATCATGCAATTGTTAAGGACCCGATCATAGCATTTACGATTAAAAATAACTTTATTATCATTTACCTACTCGAGGACGAGCAGGAATTAAGCTTGGGGATGTTGATACATCCATAACATATCTATAATTTTTATTGTTTCACGCTAATATTAGGCTTTTGACACTTGTTTTTATATAAAGTTTATGATTTATTTGGAATAACCTATTAATAGTTGCAACAATGCACAATGTTCTTGTTTTTCTCTTTGATGTGTAGGAATTACCAAGAAAACACAAAAGGAGACTTGTTGGAAAAGGACTCTGGCTTTCCTGAAATCTGTGCACCAACAATTTTTAGAGATCATCAGTTTTACCCCCAAACACAACGTCAACTGAATATCAAATTTCCTACAAAGTTGTTGGCCATTTCCATACCTTTCATTTAAAAAAAAAATATATATATATATATATATATATACACGGGATTACCGGAATAGGTGACGGGATTGAGTCAAACTCTTGCCATATTTGATGGATTCGGCCAAGCCACGACTTTGGGGTTGTGAGAGGTCTCTAGGAAGGTTCTAGAGGTTCCCAAGAGCCTTTGGATCAAGGGTCCATCCATAGGAGGGCCGGGGAGCATTCTCCCATCACATATAAGGAGAGGAAAACCCTAATTCTGGGGCAGCCACCAAAAGACACGAATTTTGCCTCCCCATGGTCTCATATCCATGGGGGAGGGCTCATCTACATCACCAAGAAGACATGGAGTAAGGGTGGCATAGGGGCGGCCCTCCCCATGATGGTCGGCCGGCGCAGGAGGATCCCCCTACGCCGCTGCCGGCCGCCGGCACCACCCTGCACCTCACGTGCTGCCCCTTCTTCATCCTCTCCGCCATGATGCCTCCTTCACCAACACCTCCATCATCATCTCCTCCTTGTATTCGGTGGTTCATCCTCCCACAAACCTCTGTACCATCCTATGTAAACATGGTGTTTGTTGCTATAATATTTATCCTATGATCTATGTCATGTTTATGTAGTTTATTTGTCTTTTGATTGCTTGGTTGAATGTATTTGGTTCATTAGAGTTGTATGTTGATATGGTATTGTCCTTTGTGTAAGTTATATTTGTGCGCGCTTGGATCAACACCATAGGGTTAGTAGTATGTGCAAATGAAGGGGCGTAGTTCTGCCAGAGTGACAGAAACCTAAGGACTCAAACCGGTTAGTTGAACGTATGGGAGTAAGAGAACCATTAACTTAAGGCTATGGTTGGGTGTTTTTACCTTAATGTATCTTGTAATAGTTACGGATGTTTGCTAGAGTTCCAATCATAAGTACTTGCAATCATTGGATAGTGAGAGCTTGTTAGCTTTGCCTCTCCCACATAGAAAACTGCATCGAAGACAATGGACCCGATATCTTCACTAATTAGTCTTGGACAAAGCCACCACAATTACGACCAATTTTCCACACTCATGGTACTGTTACTTTTTGGTTACTTAGTATATTTTATTGCTGCAACACTAACATTTACTTTCTTGTATTTATTATCTTGCAAAGCTATCTCATACCTGTATTATTGCTCTAGTTTTATTTCCTAGATAATGCAAACATTTAGTGTGTGTAGAGTTCTATCAGTGGTTGATTGAACTCGAGAGAATATTTATCCTACCTTTAGATCCTCGTTGGGTTTGACACTCTCACTTATCGAAAAGGCAACACACGATCCCCTGCACTTGTGGGATATCAAGACTTTTTCTGGCACCGTTGCCAGGGAGCAATAGCGTGGGGTGAATGTTCTTGTGTGCACTTGTTTGCTTTGTCTCTAAGTAATTTTGCTTTCAGTTATAAGTAGTTTTATTTTTCAGTTTTAAGTTGTTTGCTTTCTTTAGTTATGGATAGGGAACACGAATTATAAAAAAAAATAGTTGTACTTGGTATCTAAAAATGTTTTCCAAAAGGAAAGTGATTGGAAAGATGAGTAATGATTAAGTGGGGGTCGACCTTGAACATTTTTTTTCATGCCTATGAAACCAAAACAATTCTTTCCATGGAAGATTTCTAGTTAAAAACTTGTATATATTGTAGATATTCCTTTTTACCATAAAAATAAAATGTATAGATAACTTCTAGTTTGTTTATGATGCAAGTTTGCCACTTTGCTGCGTAGAAACAAATTTCTGGGCTCCACCGGTTCATGTCATGCTTGATGCTATCCGTGAGGTGCCTTTGGTGCTTATGATGCAATTATTGCTGCTTGTTGACGATTGGAGAAATTTCCCAGTGTGTGGATTATCCTAGAGGTTACTAGACATATAATTTTTTATCTCTGTGGCCTATTTGATTGAGAAGGTTGCCTCCTGTGCTATGTGAAATATCTCTAGAATTTTTCCCAGATGTTTGTGTTGTTGTAGCTCTACCTCTGTTTGATTCATAGCATAACACAACCCTATGTGTGCTATAGAGATGTGGAAATCCTTATTGGCTATCTCTGTGTACTTGATGGTGGGTTCTACTCTGAACCTTATGGTTCAGAGGATGTACCACCAATCCCTCTGTGTGTTTCAATGAAACATTTCTTCTTTTGTTGTGTTGAGGTACCTAATCTTAGGGTTTTGGTGCCCAGCAACTAATGTGTTTATGTGCTGGAAACCTGTCTTTATTTCATCTGTTAAATATTTGTGTGGTTGATAGCTATTAGATCTGATAAGAACATGTGCTAGCTTGAGCTTACTGCCCCTAACCATCTAACTGATAAGAACATATTCATATTGGCTTGATTGATTTGCACCAGGCCAATGATGCAAAGCCCGAGGCCCCTTCCTTTTTAAGAACAGATGTTAACTTGATTTTAATTAAGCCCCTAGGATGTTAATAGCATAGCATCTCTATGCTGGACTAATGGAAAACATTCCCCAGCCCCTTTGTGCATAATCCAGCAATTTGTTTGTTGGATGGTGTATAGAGATTCACCTTAGGTGAGGTGCAGAGGTTAGTGGATTTGTGTTCTTGTGGTTTGCTTGCTATCATCCCTCCTCCTCCTATTTAGACTTGGCCTTGTGGAGATCTTCCAGTCCTTGCTTCACTTCTAGCTTGGCCTTATTGATACCTTGCTGGATCTCTTATCTTATTGAGTTCTAGTGGTGGGATTAATTGTGGTGGATTATTAAGTGCTTGTTGTTCTTGCTTTTCTTTGCTGGAGCTGAGTAGCTCGAGTTGAAATAGGGGAAAGTGATGTTGGCTTCCTTCCTCACCATAGTTGTTGTGATATTTATCTGCCTAGTGATGTAGTGACATCACAAAAGCCTGCATGTGAGTGTGTTGTGTGCATGTTTCCCTGCGGCTGAAATCTTTTGCTTGTGCTACGAGTGGTCTTATCCAGTCAGTTACAATTGTTTTCCCTTGCCACTTGTATTACCTGGAATGTCTATGATGCTTGTCTGAGGCTAATCTTGATTTGATCACATACTACACAAATTTGCTTAACCCATTGATGAGTTTAGAAGTGCATTTCACTGCCTATGTGATGGTACTAATCCCCCACTCACCCCTCTGTTTATTTCAGTGTTTCTTTTGCAGGTTCAGAAGATAACTAGAAGATTAGATTAGATTAGCTAGTAGAGTTTAATTTAGGAAATTCAATCTGGTATAAATTCCTTTGTAATAATCTTTGTATTATTCTTTGTTGGGAAATATTGTAATGACTTTGTATCAGGGTGATTAATCAATAAAGTTCAATCTTTTCTTTTTCTAATTCTCTATTTAACTAGAATTGTATAATAATTATTATATCTTAAATGGTTCAAAATAATTAATAATAATTATAATTTCTTATCAACCAATTTGAATTCAAATTCAAATTCATACAACCTTATGTTTAAAGAATTCAAATTGAATCCCTCAATTCAAATATCGCCAAAAGGTCATGTATAAATTCCACCCTCTTCCAGTATCAACTCTAGTCTCTACGTCAGAATGACGATGGAACCTCGATCGCTCCAGGGTTTTAGTTTCGCGAAAAAATTATTCGGGTTTTGCAAACACATGTATGGAGATGCACAAATTATTATTTCTACCCCCCGTGAATTCCTAAACGTTGGGACGTTACAGGCTTCCCTCCTTAATGAGAACTTTGCCCCGAAGTTGTAACAAGTGTACCTGAAGGGTTCGGGGTAGTTTTGACGTAACTCTTCTTCCTTCTCCCTGGTAGCTTCACGTTCACGATGATGTTTCCATGCACTTTGCAATACTTGATTGCTTTATTCCGGAGTCTTTTCCAATCTTTTGCTAGAATCTCTCTGGTTATTCCACATAGGCGAGGTCTGATTCTAACTACATCTCATCCTGATTAACGGAATCTTCTCGTTCCTTCAAACACTTCCGAAGTTGGGATACATGGAAAACATTATGGACTTGCTTAAATTTCTCGGGTAGTTGTAGAGTGAAAGCTAAATTCGTGTTTTGTGCAAAGATTTTGAAAGGTCCAATGTATTGAGGACTTAATTTTCCTTTAACTCCGAACCTCTGAAGCCCTTTCATCGGACTAACTCTGAGATAGACCATATCTCCAATTTTTGGTTCCCATGTCCTTCTCTTCTGGTCAGTATAACTTTTCTGACGACTCTGAGAAATCTTCAAACGATCCCTGATGATATCCACGATTTTCGGTTGATCCTTAACATAGTATGGGTTCAAACTCACACTTGCCTCCTGCTTCATACCAACATATTGGTGATCTACCCTTTCGACCATAGAGTACTTCAAATGGTGCGGCCATCAAACTTCTTTGATAACTGTTATTGTATGAAAACTCTGCTAATGGTAGATGTTCATCCCATGATCCACCAAAATCTAGTGCACATGCCTGAAGCATGTCTTCTAAGACCCGCTTATTCCTTTTAGTTCGCCCTCCGGTTTGTGGATGATAAGCTGTACTGGAATCCAATTGTGAGCCTAGAGCTTCATGTAGTTTCCTCCAGAATACTAAAGTAAACACAGATCCTCGATCTGAAACTATTCTCTTAGGTACTCCATGTTTACTTACTATCTCCTTAACATATAGAACTACCCATTTCTCTTCGTGATCCTTCTGATTAACTGCTAAGAAATGTGCACTCTTGGTCAATCTATCCACAATAACCCAAATCATATCTTTTTGTGACTTGGTCATTGGTAGACCAGTAATGAAATCCATACCAATCTCCTCCCACTTCCACTCTAGAATATCCAACGGTTGTAATGGTCCTGTTGTACTTTGGTGTTCTGCCTACACCCTCTGACATGTGTGGCATTCATATACATACTTGGCAATATCTCTCTTCATGTTGTTCCACCAAAATATGTCTCTGAGATCCATATACATCTTGGTACTCCCGGTATGAATAGAGTATGGTGTATCATGTGCTTCCTAAAGTATCGAACTCTTTATCTCGGGTATGTATGGTATACAAAGTCTTTTATTGAACCATAGCGAGTCACCATCCTCTAAATGGAATACTGAGGGTTTAGCTTCCTCAATTCTCTAGACCTCTTCCTTTATGAAAGGATCTTCGTCTTATCGGTGAATTATCTCATTCCGAAGATCACCTTTTCTTTCCTCCACAACCTTCATGGTATACAAACCTCACAATGATTTTACCTCAAGTATCTCTATTTCTGCTTGTTCTAGTTCCCTCTTTAATTCCTTTGGCAATTCACATTGGGTTGGTTGACTATCCGTACTCTTTCGGCTTAAAGCAGCGAATACAACATTGGCTTTTCCGGGTGTGTAATTGATGGTAAGATCATAGTCTTTGATCAACTCTAATCATCTTATTTGCCTCATATTCAATTCTTTTCAAGTAAATAAATATTTGAGACTTTTGTGATCTGTGTAAAGCTCACACTTTGCTCCATAGGGAAATGACCTCCATCTTTTCAAGGCAAAAACTACTGTTGCCAACTCTAGTTCATGCGTTGGATAATTGACTTCATGAGGTTTGAGTTGTCTAGAACCATAAGCTATTACCTTCCGATCTTGCATGAGTACACAACCTAATCCATTCTTGGCTGCATCATAATATACTATGTAATCCTTGCCTGGTCCAGGCACTGCTAGGATTGGTGTTGCTGTTAAGCATTTCTTCAACTCCTGGAAACTAGCTTCACACTTGTCTGACCATACAAAAGGAGTATTTTTCCTTAACAAGTTGGTCATTGGCCCTGCTATCTTAGAAAATCCTTCGATGAACCTTCTATAGTAATTGGCCATTCCAAGAAATCCTCGAACTTCCTTGACATTGTTTGGTGCTTTCCAATCCAGATTTAATTGTATTTTGCCCGGATTCACTGCAATACCTTCCTTACTGATGACATGTACAAGGAATTCCACTTGATCCAACCAAAACTCGCAGTTACTGAATTTGGCATACACCTGATGTTCCCTCAGAACTTGTAATGTTATTCTCAAATGCTGATCATGGTCTTCTTTGTTCTTTTAATAGATAAGAATATCATCTATGAATACTATCACGAACTTGTCAAATATGGCAGGAAGATCTTATTCATCAAGTTCATGAAAATAGCTGATGCATTGGTCAGTCCAAAAGGAACAACCAAGTACTTATGATGTCCATACCTTGACACAAATGTTGTCTTGGGTACATCTTTTGGCTTAATTTTAATCTGATGGTATCCCGATCTGAGATCGATCGTGGAGAACACTCCAGCCCCGTGGACTTGATCAAACAAATCTTGGATTCTTGGTAATGGATACTTGTTTTTGATGGTGACATTGTTCAGATTTTTTAAATCACCGCACATTCTTCTACACCCATCTCTCTTGTCCACGAATATAACTGGTGATCCCCATGGTGATACACTTTGTCTGATGAATCCCTTACTTTCCAGTTCATCTAACTGCTCTTAAGTTCCTTTAATTCCTTAGGACCCATTTGTATGGTGCTTGAGCAATGGGTGATGTACCTGGTATCAAGTCAATGGTAAACTCCATCTCTCTATCCGGTGGCATTCCCGGTAATTTTGCTAGGAATACATCTGGAAACTCATTAACCACTGGTATATCTTCTAACTTAGCTTCATTCAGTGAGTTGAGTTGAAGTTCAGCCTCCACATGGGTATGCTTATCTGCTTGGTAGGTAACTCTTCCTCCTCCAGGCTTCTTGAGAGAAATTGTTTTCTCTTCATAGTCAATTAGAGCTCCATTTTCTGTCATCCAATCCATACCCAGAAAACATCAATATTCTTCAAAGGAATAACAAAAATGTCTGCGTAGTATGTGCATCCACAGATCATAATGACCTTATCTGGCCTTGCACGCGTAACTAAGAGTGTACCTCCCGCCGTCATAACAGTAAGAAGACATTCTAATCGCGAACACCTTACCCCGTACTTAACCACAAAATGACTGGAGATGAAAGATGTGGTGGCATCGGTATCAAATAAAACTTTGCCATATTGGGTAAGAAGACCGAGCGTACCTAGTACTGCGGTGTCTGAGTTGTCAGCCTCCTCTAGAGATGTACAATTCAGCTTCCCAAAGTGTTTTCCTCGCTTTCCATTATTGTTCTTCCCGCTGCTGTCACCTCCAGCTGAGAATCCACAGTTATGACAGATGGTCTTATTTCTTGGATTGAATGGCCCACGATTCATCGGGGCTCCTCCAGACTTTATCCTTGCCTTGAAACTGAGGTTGGTTGCATGTCGACTGGGCGGAAACCTCCTAGGCTCAATCTTGGCCTTTTTCTGTCGGTTCTGCTGAACCAACTTGTAGTCATTCTGCCAAGTAACTACAGAGTTCATCAGCTTTTGGAAGTTACTTGTCTTGGACATCCTCAACTGCATAGCAGCATAAGGATCCACTCCTCTAAGAAATCTCTCTTCACTCTCTTCTTGTCATTGTCCACCTCATCAGCAGCGTATCGAGAGAGTCTGCTGAACTCATTGCCATACCAAGTAATATGGTGTGTACCTTGCTGAAGATCCTCTTACTCCCTCCTCTTCAACTCCATGACACTGTTCGACAAGCCAAGTTGGACAGTGGTGATGATGATGCGGCCCTTAAAGGAAGGAACAAGGACAAGCTAGATGGAAACAAGAAAGCCAAGGAGAATATGAAGAGGGACTCAGAGGCATCAAGTTTGAGAGATAAGATAGATCGTATGGTGAAATCAAATGAGTTTATGTTTGCCAAGACTTTAGAAGAAAAAAGGAGTTGGCAATGAAGAAGTCTCAAGAGAAGGAAGATAAGTGTCAACTACTCAAGGAGGATAAGTTACGCAAGACTTCTATTGATGAGAAATGAGCCATAGGTGAGGATAACAAGTCCATGGCCAAGCTCCTTGCCAAGGAGAACAAGATCATGACGATGAACCGTGATGAGATGGATGAGTTAACCAAGGAGTGGCATGATATGGTAAGAAGGGAGATCTTGGAGCGAAGGAGGCTAGTTGCCATCGGTAAGGACCAAGTCGTGCCTAGGTTTGCGGTGGTGGTGGTGATGGTGACAATATCCATGGTGACAAGTGATGATTGTTCATGATAGTTTCACCACGTTCATGTGGTGATGCAAAAGTGGGCTATTTTGTTGTCTAGATGGTTAAAACTAGCTTATTTGTCATGTAGATGTAAAAAATATATTTAATTGTCAAATTATTGTTGTTAATAGTCGGAATTCATTTTGAATTATGCAACATTTTTTAGAGTTCAGGGTTTATACACCGTATCTATTCGGCCGCATCCAAAAAGAGCCGATCTGATCCCGAGCGCATCCTGTCGGCGTTGCCGGTGGGAGACGGCGTAGGGGTGGTGCCGGATTTCCCTCTGTTTTATAGTAGCTGTAGGTTTCTTCTAGCAAAGTTTCTAGGACTTTGTTTTTTGGCATGATGCCGGAGTTTAGGGGTAGGGTGCTGGAATTATTTGGCCAGCTTTAGTGCTACCCGGCGGTTCCTCCTCTTTCTCAGGCGGTCGCCGACATCTCCCTCAATAAGGCTTTGAGTTCGAGCTGGTGTCATCTTGTGCCTGAGCGCGACGTGGGATGGAAGTTGCTGCTTTTCTTTCACGTGCTTCCGAGGAGGGAGGGCGAGGAGGAGCTTGGCGGGGCTAGCACCTTCAATGAGCGCTCCCGGGTTCGTGCTGCTACGATGCTACCCTAGTCCTCTCGACGATGAGGGTTTTCTTCTCTTTCGTTGTCACCATGGTGGTGATTCGGAGAGGAAGCTAGCTACGGTCACCGAGGGCAGCTTTGGGTGGAGCCGGGGAGATGTTGATACTGCATATCGGAGACCAACCTGAGCGGCACATGTTTGCTCGTTTACTCAAGATTCTGGAGGGCAACAACTCTGGATTTCGACGTCGTTTGTACGTCAGATTTTTAACATCCATCGGAGGCTTCCTCTAGGAGCTTCATCAAGGATTCGCAGCGGTGATCCACTTCTCGCTGGTGTCAAGTGGTTTAGTCCTTGACACTAGTGTCAAAGGACGCTGTGAGAATCCTGTGCTTACTAGGTGATGAGGGACTTGGTCGCGTTTTTCATTTATAACCTAGGGTCTTGTTTGCAAATGTTGACGACGGGTCTGTAATGAGTACTTGTTTCTAACCGAAATCGCGCTTTGACGAGCGCGCGAGCGCTCGAGCGCTTTGGAGTTGGGACGCGCTGTGGTCCAAACGTCGTGGACCTATTTCCTTTTTTTGTGCGCTTGCGCGCTTTGGATTTGGGACACAACGCGGATCCGCACGACATGGACCTAGTTCCTTTTTTTTTTGCTTTTTCGGTCTTTTCCTTTTATTGGTATAATCCGCGCAGCGTCTTTCCCTTTATTGGTATATAATCCGCGCACCGTTTTCTTGTCGCATTCAATTTTTTTTAAAAGAAGGCTTCACCTTCGTTCCCCTTTCTCATCGTCTCTCCCCACCAGTACTCGACCCCGTCGACTGCCCGCTCGACCCGCCGGCGCCGAAGAACTCCGGCACTGGCACCTTCTCAGTGGAGCATAGGCGGCGTCGAGGGGCGCAATTTCTTCGCCGTTTTGGTCGTCTTCCGCACGGCTTTTCTCGCCCTGTCTTATCCACCTTTCCACAGATCTGAGGACTAAGCCGGAGGAATCCACCCACCAGAGATTTTCGTCGGAGATTTTACTACTTGCGGGTGAGTGTACTTCGCCTACATGCCGAGAGATTTTTGTGTTTTGTTCATATTTTATCCTGGATTGTATTTGTTGTATGAATCTCCGTGCTCGCATCTCCGCCGTTGTATGTTGGTCTCACAGTCTAGATTTTCGCATGTTTTCTTTGTTTAGCCATCATCGTCGTCGCGATTCACATGCTAGTTCTGTCCCGCTGGTTTGGCTCGTTCACTCCGCCGTAGTAGCTGGTCGCTAACATAGTTTTTCTCTTCCTCGTCATGTGTGTATCCAAATTTTTTACTGGATTCATGTTGTTTGAGAGTTGTCGTGTTGCTTGTGTGCTTGCGCGATTTTGCGGTGGTAATTAAAACGTTTATCAGTTTGCCAGAGATATTATCATAGACCAAAGTTTCCATGATTGATTTATAGATTTAAATGCGTTACGAATGGTTAAGTATCAAATTGTTTTTGCTTAGAACCTGCAAGTATAGCTTGTTTCCAAAGTTACTAGGTGTTGGTAACATGTTCATTAGTTTCATGATTGATAACTTTCTTACTAGGTGCTTGGTGACGTATTATACTAGTTTTAGCCTCGTAACTTGTGTGGTAGATACTTGTTAACATATTTACTAATTTTAAGATTGGTAAATTTCTCGTTAGGTGGTTGGTAAAATAATCTATTAGTTTTTTTGACTGATAACTTATGATCTAGATACATATTAACATCTTTATTAGTTTTAAGATTGATAAGTACCTTATTAGGTGCTTGATAACATATTCTACTAATTTTTAGCGTGCTAGCTTATGTGATATACATACTTCGTAACATCTTTACTAATTTTAAAATTGCTAATTTTCATGATATATGCTTGATAAATAATATATTAGTTTTATCCTCGTAACTTAAGTCCTAGATACTTGGTAATATCTTTGTAATATTGGTAAATTTCTTACTAGGTGATTGGTAACATATTCTACTGGTTGATAACCTTTCAAGAATGTTTTGTTAAGGGTGATGTATGAAAACTACCAAACTAAAAATCATTTAACAATGTTATCAACTAGGATGTATGAAAATTACCAACCTAACAACTTTTTAAGAATGTTATCAAGTGTGATGAATGGAAATCACCAACCTAAAAACCTTTTACGAATGTTATCAACCGGGATGTGTGCAAATTTCCAACCTAAAAACCTTTTAAGAATGTTATCAAGTGCGATGAATTAATATTACCAACCTAAAAACTTTTTTTAAGAATGTTATGAAGTCTTTTGAATGGAAATCACCAACCTAAAAACCTTTTAAGAATGTTATGAAGGGGGATTAATAAAAATTACCAACCTAAATACATTCTTCAAAAGGCTATCAAGTGTGATGAATTAAAATTATCAAACTAAAAACTTTTTAAAATGTTATCAATTGGGATGTATGAAAATTACCAACCTCAAAACATTTTAAGAATGTTATCAAGTGCAATGAATGAAAATTACCAACCTAAAAACATTCTAAGAATGTTATCAAGTGCGATGAATAAAAATTACCAACAAAAAAACCTCTTTTAAGAATGTTATCAAGTGTGATGAATGAAAATCACCAACCTAAAAACCATTTTTTAATAATTTTATGAAGAGGGATTAAGAAAAATTACCAAACTGAAAACCTTCTTCAAAAGGTTATCAAATGTGATGAATTAAAATTACCAACCAATTTTTTTTTAAGAATGTTATCAAGTGTGATGAATGAAATACTACCAAAGTAAACAAACTTTTCAAGAATATTATCAAGTGTGATGAATGAAATACTACCAAAGTAAACAAACTTTTCAAGAATATTATCAAGTGTGATGTATGAGAACTACCAACCTAAAAACCTATTTTTTGAGAATGTTATGAAGTGTGATGAATGGAAATCACCAACCTAAAAACATTTCAAGAATATTTATCAAGTGTCATGGATGGAAATCACCAACCTAAAAACGTATCAAGGATGTTATCAAGTGTGATGAATGACAATTACCAACCTAAAAACCTTTTTTGAGAATGATATCAAGTGTGATGAATGACAATTACCAACCTAAAAACCTTTTTTTAGAATGTTATCAAGTGTGATGAATCAAAATCACCAACCTAAAATCCTTTTTTTAACGGTTAACATGTGTGATGTATGAAAATTACCTACCTAAAAATCTATCAAGGATGTTATCAAGCGTGATGAATGAAAATTACCAATCTAAAAACCTTTCTTGAGAATGTTTATCAAGGGTGATGAATGAAAACTATGAAATTAAAAAAATTCAAGAAATATTATCAAGTGTCATGTATGAAAATCACCAACCTAAAAACTTTATATGAATGTTATCAAGTGTGATGTACGAAAATCACCAACCTAAAAACATTTCAAGAATGTTTTATCAAAGGCGATGAATGAAAACTACCAAACTAAAAAAATTAAAAATGTTATCAACTAGGCTGTATGAAAATTACCAACCTAAAAACCTTTTAAGAATATTTATCAAGTTTGATGAATGAAAATTAGCAACCCAACAACTTTTTAAGAATGTTACCAATTGTGATGAATGGAAATCACCAACTTAAAAAACATTTTAAGAATGTTATCAACTGGGATGTATGCAAATTTCCAACCTAAAAACCTTTTAAGAATGTTATCAAGTGCGATGAATTAAAATTACCAACCTAAAAACCTTTTTAAGAATGTTATCAAGTCTGATAATGGAAATCACCAACCTAAAAACCTTTTAAGATTGTTATGAAGGGTGATTAATAAAAAAATAGCAATCTAAAAACGTTCATCGCCCAGAACTATAACAGTCTTTGGTTGTTTCTTATTGAGTATCTCTCAAAACGATGCGCCCCCGGCCCTCTACTCCCGTTATGAAACCTGTTGTTTTCTTTTGCACACCCGTCAAAGGTTGGATCCCATCTACATTGTGTGGGGGGTGAAATATGAATCTTCAGACAGTGGGAACGGGCTGGTGCCGTCGCAAGGAGTCGCGTACTTATCAGAGATATCCAATAATTTACACAATAATTTTTTTTCCTGCACAAGATGTTGGTAATTTTTCTACTAGATTTACAGTTTTTTACACTAGTTGGAAGTGGAAAAAATTTATGCTAGTTGGAAGTGGAATTTTTTCTACTAGTTTTTTTTTTCGAAACGAGGCTTTAAAAAAAATTGGAACGAGGCAAAAGCTTTGCCTTTTATATTGATATAGAAGGAGCAAACAGGAAGGACGAGGCCTAAAAAGAAAAAAGATACAACTCGAGTCGACGACCATGTCACCCGAGCAACCATAGCCGTCACTACCACTGCGGAGGCAACCTCACGCAAGACAAAAACACGGAGCCGCCGCTCCGACATCCACGCTGGCCCCAGGGACACACCCCTAAACTAGTCGCTGACTATGTCGCCATAGCAACCAAAGCCGACACTATAACGGCGGAGATAAACTCAACGCAACAAGAAACCCTGGAGCCGCCGCTCCGACATCCACGTCAGCCCCAAGGCCACGCATCCAAACTAGCCGACGATAGGGTTGCCCTAGTAACCAAAGCCGACACTAAACACGGCGGAGGCAACCTCAACGCAAGTCATCCGGAGCCGCCACTCCGACATCCACGCCGGCCCCAGGACCGCACACCGCCTAGCCGACGACGAAGATGCCGCCACCAACCACCAACACCCCACGGCTCCCACAGGCCGGTGGAACGTCCAAGGCGAGGCCCCAAGAGGCAAGCGACGCAGGAGTGCCGCCCTCGCCCGATCCCGCGGGGGATCTAGGGTTTCCCATGGAGAACCCGGCGTGGAGAAGCGAAAGCACCGCCTCGACGACGCCTTCATGAAGGACGCGACGCCGGGAGGCGTCGCCGTTGTCGGCCCCGGTGCAGGGCTTTCGCCCGGCGTCGCAAACCCCGCGAACCGCCCCACGGGAACCGGCCCGACCACCAACACGCCATGTCGCAGCACCCGCGGCACCTCCCACCACGGCCAACTCCATGCCAACTCCGACCCAAGCACAGATCCGGGGAATTAATATTGTAGGTCTTTTTTCTAGATTTATGGCTTCGTTTTGATGCAGAAATGTGCTTAGATTGCTCAATTATGAGGTTACTTAGCAGATGACACCTTATGATCTGCATATTTGTGCACACTACGAAGTGGGAGTTAACTGAATTCACATACTGCAAGTGTTCACTGAATTTACTGCAAGTGTTAACTGAATTGTACTGAAAATTGGTTGTGATACTTTTGTGTCTTTTGTAATGTAGGCGGTGATCCTGATAAATTCTCAGTTCAAATAGATCACAATGGATTTTTTGTTGGATTGAGAGGTAAATTGAGCTATGATGATGGCACAACTCACTGGTTTGACCATTGTGAATCAGACACATGGTCACTATTGTGGATTCATGATCTGGTGAAGCAATTAGGCCATGAAATTGAACCAAGGACAAGGGTGTACTAGTGCCTTCCTAATAAAACTTTGCAAGATGGCTTGATGTGCATTGAAAATGATGCTCACACAATACTAATGACTGAAGCTGCAAAGGAGCATAAGACACTGAGTTTGTTTGTGGATCACACAGATTTTGTGAAGTTTTTCAGGCCATACCCCCTGTTAACATTGGAGACCAAGATGGGGCAGACAATGATGTTGATGAACCAGAGCAAATGCATGAAGGAAGAGTGAGGACACCTAGAAGAAGAACTGCAACTGATGGTCAGGGAGAAGATGAGAAGGATGATGATGACTCAGAGCAAGATGGGACAGACAATGAATTTTTTGACAGTGATTGAGATGCTGAGGATGGAGATGATGACATATTTTTAGCAACTGTTGACAAGGAAGTGAATGACAATAATGAAATGGTTGAAATAGTGGAAGAAGAGGATGATGCAGGTCTTGAGCATGAAGACCTCCAGTTGACAATAGAACAAGAGCAAGAGTTGAAGTACAAATTCAGTGTCTTCAATCCAGATGTTGACATGGCATCTCCAGTCTTCAAAGTTGGTCAGGTGTTTAGTTGTATTGCAGAGATAAGAAGTGCAATAAAGGCATATAGTGTGAATGAGAGAGTCAAGTTACTGAAGAAAAGGAATGAGCCTACTAGGATACATGTTGTCCATGATGGAGAGTGTGAAGGGGGTTGCTCATGGTTTTTGAAAGCATATGTGGACAGTAGGACAGAGGCAGTTGTTGTGAAGAAATACCGTGGAATACATAAATGTGTGAGAGCTTGGGAGGTGAAGGAGTTGACAGCCAGATTTTTGACTGATTTTTTCATGGATGAATTCAGAGACAACAAAAAGATGGATTTGCAGACATTCAGGAACAAAATTAGGAGGAAATTCAACATGTGCCCCAACAATTGGAAGTTGAGGAGAGCAAGGAAAGCTGCTTTACTTAGGATTCATGGTGATGAAGCTCAGCAGTTCAACTTGTTGTGGGACTATGGGCAGGAGTTAAGGACATGCAACCCTGGTTCTTCATTTTTTCTGAGCACAAACAAGTCAAATGTAAATGGTGAAGTGAAAGAACATTTGGCAACACTGTACTGGTCTTATGATGCCTGCAAGAGAGGATTCCTGAAAGGGTGCAAACCAGCAATTTGTATTGATGGTTGTCACATAAAGACAAGATACAAGGGCCAGATACTCACTGCAGTTGGAGTTCATGCCAATGATTGTATATTTCCTATTGCAATGGGTGTCACTGAAGTAGAATGTACAAGTTCTTGGGAGTGGTTTCTAACTACACTAAGAGATGACCTGAACATCACAAATAGTGCTACTTTCACAATTATGAGTGACAGGCAGAAGGGCCTGATCAAGGCAATGCATAAAGTCTTCCCTGATGCAGAGCATAGTCATTGTGTTAGACATATATATATCAGAATTTCCACAAAAAACACAAAGGGGAAACTTTGAAGAATGATCTATGGGCCATTGCTAGGTCATGCAATGTACCTACTTGGGAAAAAAATAAAAAGAAGATGGAAGTTGATTCAAAAGAAGCATTTGATTGGGTTGAGGAGCTGCCACCAAATACCTTCATCAAGGCCTTCTTTAGTGATTTTCCCAAGTGTGACATGCTTCTGAACAACCACTCTGAAGTGTTCAACAACTATATTTTAGATGCAAGAGAAATGCCAATGCTCTCCATGCTAGAGAACATCTTCTACAAACTAATGCACATGATTGTTGGAAAAAGTACTGAATGTGCAACCTGGCCTGGAAGGTTCTTCCCTAAGATTAAGAAGAAGCTGGATAAATTCACTGAATGGGCAGCAAACTGTGAAGTGTTGGTAGCTGGTGGAGGAATTTTCAAAGTGACATCACTAGAATTTGAGAGAGGTTATTGTGTGGATTTCAATACAAGGAGCTGTGACTGCAAGAGATGGCAGCTGACAGGCATACCATGCCATCATGCAATAGCCTACTGCAGGAATGAGAGAATTGATCCTGAGCAAATGGTTCATAGCTGCTACACTATTGAGACTTTCAAGAAATGTTATGCTTACAACATGGTGCCTCTAAGAGGTAGGTGCCACTGGCAGAAGCAAGATGGAGTTCTAGTGCATCCACCACTATTCACAAAAGTCATGGGAAGGCCTAAGAAGAACAGGAGGGAAACACCAGAAGAAACTGAGAAAGATGGTGCCAAGAAAATCTCAAAATCAGGTGTTCCAATGCACTGCTCTATTTGTAAAACAGAAGGCCGCAACAAAAAGGGCCATGCTAAATTCACGCAAGACCAGGCTAGTGCGTCTGTTCTAATTGAAGATGAAAATGGTGATGTGGATAACCCACAAATATTGCAGGTACTAATCTAATTAATGTTGTGCATAACTTGCATCTAAATTATGGACTGACTCTTACTTATTTTGGCAGCACATTACTCAACAGAATGTTATACCTAGCTTGTATCCTTCTCATCAGAGACACATGATGGTATACAGAATGGGCCAAGAGGACAGAGCATTGCTACCAATACTCAGGGCAAGTGTTCCTTTGCCTGAGGAGAATGCATTCGTGGTAGCTGCAAGGAACTCACTTCCACAGGGTAGAGTAACTACAACAATGAACAGAGGAGGCATATCACGTGGAAGTGCAAGAGGGAGGACTAGCACAGTTGGAAGAGGAAGGGGAAGAGGCATCAATTCTGCATCTGCTGATGGGGAAGCAGAAGCACCAGCATCCATAGGAAGAGGTACATGCACAAAGAGAGGTACAGGTACAGAGCAGAAGCAAACAAGAAAGAGAAGCGGAGAAGCAGAAACTACACAAACAACCAGAGTAGTAGAACCTAGAAGAAACAGTACCAGAGCCAGAGGTATAGGTACATACCCTACAGGGCCAGGATCTGCATACTACATACTGTTTGGTGATGACACCCAGCCAAGAGTGTTGCCAAACCTCAATGAGACACTTCCAGAAGAGATCATCAGTACACAAAATGCACCTGATGTTTAGATGCACATGGTTTGATGATCTTTTGTAATGGAAGAGAATTTTACAACAATTTTGTCTCAATTTTTTTGGACTGGATTTGTGTACTGCAAGACATTACATCAATGGAGTACCAAATATTTCAAAAGCACCATCATATAGCACATATAGCAGCATTGTTCATAATAATATACATAACACAAACTGCACATATATCAGCATAGTTCAGACACAACAAACATAACACAACTGCACATATAGCAACATTGTTCAGACATAACAAACATAAAACAACTGCATATACAGCAGCATTGTTCACACAGAACATACATAAAACACTAGCATAGCTGTCCACCTAGCAGCATCTTTCATAGTCCTTCAGCTTCAAGGAGAGCATCGTGATAGTCCCTGTCAAATCCAAAGCACTCTGGCACAATCCTGTCCACAAAGAGCTTCATCTTCTTCTCTTCATGGGTCCTTCTGAACCAGAACATCAGCACCTCACCCTCCCCAAAGCTCTGATCATTAACAACAGACATCCATTTAGATGTCATGATGGCACACTTTCTCCCCTTGTCCATCTTTATCTTCACTTCAGTCATTTTCTTTGCATTCCCATAGTAAACCCTCATGTCATATCCAGTCCTGGTTATGTAGTTCTTCAAGTAGGTGTTGGTGAAATCCTTGTTGAAGTACTGCAATGAAAACAAAAAAATCAGAGACTGTAGCAATGAAATCATATTGTAAATCCAAATAAATTCAGTTAATAAAATACCATTTTGCCTTTATTCTCTGCTGCAATCTGTCCCTCTCTAATAGTGCAGACACAAATAGGGATTCTTGGTTTCTGAAGGTCACAAATTTTCTCTAGAAGAACAACTTGCTCTGGCAGCATAGCAACCCTATTGGGGTACACGCAGTATGCATCATATGTGTCCTCTCCAGACCACTTTGTCCCTACATTCATTCAATAACAGTACATGAATGTTCTATTTCAGTCTCTAGAAATAACATGCAGACATGGAGCACAATAGGGCCCTACAATACCTTTGATGGTCATGTTCATGTCCTCCTCCATCTGACATCTCTCACAGGACATGTCAGTGCTATCATCAGTACTATCATCAGACAGGTCGACCACCTCCACCTTTGGGTCCATCGATCTACTATCAAACCAACAAGAAAGAGCAATTTCAGACAAATAACAAAAAAACCTAGATTCTGAATGTCAAACAGAAAGAGAGGAGAAGAAAAAGGCTAAACATCAAGCAAATGATGTAAAGAGAGGATGATACACATGCACATTACCTGGATGGAGTTCTTGGCAACTCGATCCGGCGGTTGGTTCTTGGTTTCTCCGGTGAAAAGAGTGAGGAGGGGACAGAGAAGTGAAGTGAGGAGGGGACAGAGAAGTAACGGGTGTGTGTGTGTGTGTGTGTGTGAAGAGAGTGGGTGGGTGCAGTTAATAGGGGAGTGGTGGGTGTGGGAGGCCGGTTGGCATTCTATTTGGCTGACAGGTGGGTCTACCTCGACTTGCTCTCTCCAAAGTGCTGACAAGTGGCTAACACTCCCTGCTTACATCTTGCTCTCTCCACTCCAACACTATGCAGTACAAACAAGCAAATAACACTAGAAATGCAAACTTGCACAAAAACTTGAAATGCAAACTTGCACAAACACATTTCAATATTGTTCAAATAAAAATGCATATAGCATAACAGACAACAAACAATACTTGTTTACAATACTCTGACATACATAAGAACCAGCAGTACTAGCTTACACATCTTGCACACCAATGCTCAATGCAAAAGCAATTTCCCTAACACTAATCCTACAACAAACAACATCAGCACATTCTTATTTTTTTCCTTCAGTGCATTAATCTCAGCATTCTGCAGCTTCAATGATGTTGCAGAGTCTGAAGAGCATTCACATTGCCTCCAAGAACTGGACCATCCATACTGCCTCCATGAGCATGAGCTTCATGCACAGAATCACCCATGATATCATCATTGCAAACTAAACTGCCTTGATCTCTAAGCCTCCAAACTTCATCCCGCAAGTCTCCAATCAAATCACTAAAAAACTTAGGGAATTCTCCATCATGCCACTTCACATAGCCGCAACCACCTTCCTGTAACAAACAAAATCAACACCAATTTTCATCCACAAGAAGATTTAGCCAGGGTTCATCTTACTCCAGTGCACAGCAGAGAGGAGAGAGCAGAGCAGAACAGAGAGGAAGAGAGAGCACAACAGAGAGGAGATCTGCTCACCATGGCGTGGACGCAGGCGTAGTACCTTCTGCCAGGGTTCAACTTGCTCTAGCTAATCCATCTCGGCGCCTTACTCGGCGGGTCGCAGCGGCAAAACAGCGCAGGCTCGTAGTCCATGGCGCCTTCTCGGTACGGGACAGGGGACCGCGAGTCCCGGCCAGCATCCCTCCTCCCACTAGCTCGACGGAATCCAGGAGCCGAAGATCCAGTGGAAAAAGACATCGTCGCCGTCGAGCTCTGCCACCGCCTTCGTGCAGCTAGTCGCCTCCAATGTCGCCTAGGGTATCGGGGGAGATTGGGGAATTGATGGCAGGCGATTTCTGTCGGGGAAGGATAAGTCTAGGGGGGTTTTGGAAAAAAATTCATGTCGGTCCTAACCCCTAACCAATCCGTGGGAGTTAAACATTCGAGGGGGGTTTTGGCAAAAAAAAAAGGCCCACGTGGCAGCCTATGTGGCGTCATTAGGGCAGTTTTGTATGTTTTTGCTCCAACCCCGCAAGTTCGTGTATGGGTTAGTGTACTTTTGCAAGTTTTTGTATGAATTTGCTCCCACCTCGCAAGTTTCGTGTATGTGGGTGCTAATATCTCAAAAAAAAAAAAAAGATGACTTGAAGCCCAGTCAACGCTGGAAGAGCGACCAGCAGCGAGCCTCGTAGCCTACTACGCGACTAGCTTCCACGCGCTAGGGTTTATCGCCCGCCGCCGCCGCCGCCGCCGGCCGGAGCTCTCTTCTAGTCATTTGCCTTCCCCACCTTCCGCTCCCGACGTTGCCTGATTCGACTCGCCCCCGGCCCGAGTCGCGGCCGGCTCCCAACGCCACCAGGGAGCTCTTTCTCTCTCTCTCTCAGCTGCCCCCGCCGCCGCCCCAAACCCCACCAAGGAGCTCTCTCTCAGTCGTCCTCGCCAACCCTCTCAAGGTCATACTTTCTCCATTTCTCTCCTGGATCTTGTGGGTGTAGAACCTCGAAAATGCCACATATCAGTGTAACTATTAGGTAATATTCGAATTAGCCATGGCCATCACCGGCCCTGCTACTGTGACTGAAAAGATTATGATGCAAGACTCAGAACAGATTTATATTTCATATGTGTTAGACAATGCATCATCCATTTCCACTAAAATGAAAAACAAAATTGCACTTATGATCGTAATATATTTCTTGAGGAACTTAGCTGAAGAATTCTGTGCTCTAAATTAAAATTTCTTTGTGCACAGTGACCTAGAAGGTTAGGCTACAACCAACCCATGCCTAGTATTTGTTGAGCAGTGAGGGTGCTTTTGAGATAAGATGCTGAAGAACGTCTTGAGCCAATCATGGAAGAAGGGGGCACATGTGCTACAAGAAGGGCATCCGGTTGAAGCACTATATGCTTGTTCAGGTCGATTTCACAGCGGGCAGGTAATAAGCTACGTTTTGATTATCTATCTGTTATTTGTCGATAATCTAGTTGAACCTTGAAGCATCTATGTTGTTACAATGCTTTAATTTTAGCAACTTGATATGTTAATAATAAGCTCTAATTTGGGTTGAGAACTCAGAAATGCTTGTGATGCCAAAATAAGCCTCCCCATGGTAACACATAAAAGGAATTGACATGCTTACACATAAACTAGCATAATCTCTGGGCATTTCTACTAGACTACTACAATGTTTGCACTGATTGCATTTCTACATATGTAATATTGTCTGAAGGGTATGAGTCTATGCCTACATTAGAGTTTTGTCGTCCATGTACAATCATGGATATGACAGCACATTTAAAGTTAAATAATGAGCTGAACAGTTCATCTACTTGATACACATCTCACCAAAGATCCATTCAAACTCCAACCCTGAGTTTCACAAGGCCTAAAGCTATCCCTGCCTAGCCCAGTAAAACATTGCTAGTAATATTTACAACCATATACAATTCATTGCATTTAATATAGAGGTTAAATAATGGACTTAACTATTCATTGCAACTGCACTTGATTCAGTTCTCTGGTTACCTTTTTCTAAGGACAGTTCTCACTTCCCAGTTTAGAATGGCATCCACAGTCCATTTCAGCAATTAGTTAGGGTGAATGCAGTGGCCAATTAAGTCAGGTTGTCATGTATTCCGTTTGAGAGCCACTTGGTAGTGCATTGAAGGAATTCATTCATAACTTGTTGAAATCATGTGGGCATGCAATACAGAATTCCAAACTGTTTATAAAATTTTGATGCTGCCTCAAGGGCTCAAGACTTGAAGTTGTCTCTTGCTTCTTTGGCTGAACTTATCCATTCAATTTACAAACATATGTTCATTTACAAGCGCTGCAATTACAATGGAATCAACGTTGCGTTTACATTCTTTAGATCAAGCATTTAGCTCTTCAACAATTCATTTACCTGAGATGCAACCTCGCCCAATTCATCCAACAATGACCTCTAGCTACTGTAACAAAACATTTTCGGTCATGTTATAATCACACGCAAGTGATGGATACAAATAAATGATTCATTCCAGATTCCAGACATCCAGTTGCATCCAGTTAACCCTAAAAAAAAAGCTGCACCAGTTTAGTTATGGCATTGGCATTTCATTTCAGAAATTAGTTGCACCGATTGCAATGTACAATTCAGTCAGTTGATCTATGCTTCATTTTTGTTTCACTCGCTGAAACAAAAGTAGCCAAAACGCAAGTTTTACCTCTTCATTCTATCAGGTCTTAAGCTCCTCTTCATTCTTTCAGGTCTTAAGCTCCTCGAGGAGCTTCTTCGGCGTGGAGGATTTCATGGACGAGGATAACAGCAGGCCCTACACCTACAAGAAGGAGAAGCGATCCAAGAACCCACACAAGCACATCTCCTTCAAGCAACGGACGATCGCGCACATGGAGCCCTTCACCCTGGATGTGTTCATCTCCAAGCGTTTTGTGTCGGCGTCGCTGACCCACCGGTCGACGTGCCGTCAGGTTGCGGTGGCAGGCACCAACTCCAAGGACGTTAAGGCAGCGCTGACTTCGCGGTCCGACGTGCCGGCGTGCCTGTCGGTGGGGCGGTTCCTGGCTGAACGCGCCAAGGAGGCGGACGTGTACGCGTGCACCTACACACCCAGAGAGCGGGATCGGTTTGAGGGAAAGATCAGGGCCGTCGTGCAGTCGCTCATCGATAACGGCATCCACGTCAAGCTCTACCTCGATTGAGCTTTTGATCCTGAGACTTGTACGATGTCCCAGTCTTAAGCCTCAGGCAAGTTCAGTTTTTTTTTGCATGCGTTGCATCAGGATTTGGTTCCCTGACTGTTAAACTTACCAGGGTAGCTTCTCTACATGTGGAAATAAAATGGGTTTTAAAGCTTTGATGTTTAATTACACCTCATAGTTTCTTTTTAAAGGGTTTTTAAGAGGGCAGTGGAAGTGCCTGTCTGAGTCCAAGTCCTTGATAGCACTTGATTAGAAATAAAAATCCAAAAGGAATCAGAGATATCATGCATATGATTTATCTCACTACCTTGCCAGATCAAATAGACTCATCCGCAGTTTACTATGACGTCTTCGTCACTGTACAGGTTTTAGGTTAGAAACCCACGGCCTGAAAATGAATAAGTTCAGAACTCACAGCTGTTTGCACGGACACAGGTAAACAGTTTTGGGTTTGGCATTGCCTCTGTCGCTCTGATCATGTGTGGCCTGAATCTGAGGCGATTGTGTTTGGAAGTTTGTGGTACATCAAGGACAAAATCTGGACAAAGATTCTGGAACTGTTTGAATTCTAGTGAATCTTTTTTCTAGCAAATTTTAGAAACTAAAACAGGTTAAATAACAAGTACGTAGTACTGGAAGAGAGGTGAGTATTCTCCTGAACAAAAGAAAAGTTCAAATGCCATTGGGGAATAAGTTAGGCTAGGCAGGTGCTTGGCATGAGAAGATGAAAAAGCCATGGCGCGAGAGCTAGTGCCAAGCATGTGGAAGCGGTAGGGCAGAGGAGAGGAAAAGAAAATAAAGCGGGCACAGCTCTCGAGCTCCCCAACTGCTACCCATCCCTGTTCTGGCCAAACATGGGAGCGGATTTAGGATTCTAATGCGTGGACAAACCTGTGGGATGTACAGATTCCCTTGGGATAACCATGCTCTCATCTCGTTCATTAGCACCAAACAGGACACCAACGTAAGGACACTCACTCACTAAGGAGTGGTACTTTTAGGCTGAAAATAGAAAAGAAGGGCGGCACGGAGAAGTGCCATCGTTCGGTTCAGCCAGCCACTGGATGGCTCTCCATCAGAAGTTAGAGCAAAGAAAATATACTACTCAGATTTATAGCACATCATCAAGGCAACCTTCTTTGAATCTTTGTCACGAGTCATCGCTATCTATCCTGCCAACAAGATCAAAGTGCGTGGCTCCAAATATGGGCGGTCGAAGTCGACAGTTAGGCGTGACGCGCTCACTGTGCCTCTGCAGCTTGGCCTTAAGCTGGTCAAAGGCAAAGCGAGGATGGATGGAGGATCACACCACACGCAGCAGAAGATTCAGCATCTCTTGCTGATGGCCTGGTCACCCACCCCACCCAGTCAACACAATACACAAGAACGGATGACATTAGCGTACGCACTGGCAGCAGATCAGAGGCAGCGAGCGCTAGGGTGTGGGCGCAAAGACCTCCCACTGTTCTGTACCTCAATGCGTGGTACTGTCTACTGTGTGAGTAGCACTGCTCTACTGCCGATCCATGTTGTTCGCACATGTATGTATACTGCAGTGCGTACAGTACGTACCCGTATTCTGCCGCTTTGTTTTTTGTTTTGTTTGTTCATGCGTGTACCTTGGCCTTAAAGACCGGGCTGGTGTTAATCATCTTCATCGCCACCAAGTGCCATCATTCACTCCTTCAGAAGTTCAGATGATGACTGTAGAGACGGCGCGTGGTAAGGAAAATGTAATATACATCAAAAGCTCCTCTCTGTTATAAAGTGCAGAGCTAATCATGCAGACCTGAGGAGGAAGAAAATTCAGATTTGGACAGGTGAAGCAAGCAGCATTATGGTTTACGCCCCATGCCTCGAGCTTTACCAGACATGCTTAATGAGTTGCGCCAGTGCATCGAGTTTAACTCAGGTTACCCAATAATTATGCTGCCATTTTCTGGAGTTTAACTCAGGTAAACCCAGAGAGAGATCGTCTTTTGATGGTCCCGTATACGTTTTCGCGATTCATACCTGATGTGATGTGCACGGCCTGTTCACGAGGAAAAGCAGGAGGAGGAAAAAGAGCAAAAGGTGTAGGGGGGCAAGCAAAGGCCGCACAGCACAGCAAAGCAAAGCAAAGCACCCCTCATTTCACTGAAAAGAGAGGTCACGTCTTCCATGCTAGGTAGACTGCAATGATTTCTGGCCCTCAAGAGCATGCCCATCTCTTCCCCTCGCGTCTGTCTGCACATCCAACAAGGAGATGAGGCTGATGGACTGTGGAGCATCAGAATGGTACTACTAATTAACAATCTCCTGAAACATCAAAACCGAATCTCTAAATTTGCACACCACTCTTCTACATGTACATACCATACTACTACTTGTGAACCACAGGTACCATGGCATGACATGACGTGGCCTGGCCAAGTATGGGCTGGTGTCCTGGGACGGATTTTCATATTCGGGAGTAAAAATCATATAGTACCTGACATTTTCTCAGAATAAAGAAATTTGTGCCTCCACTTGAGTGTACGTACGTACTGTATGTGGTTATCCGGTATGCTGCCAACTGAACCGGTACAAACCGAGATGATGTGGCAACACGACCAACCGCAGCAGGTCCGGTCCGGGCGTGTTGTGTTTATCTCTCTCGTCTCGTCACCGTGAGCTAATCCCATTCCTGATTCTTCATCCACGACGCATGATGGCCAAAAACTCCCTTGTCCATTTGCCTCCACTTCAGGTCAGGGCGACCGGGCGAGGGCACGCACTTCCCCCCTGTCATCATCTCCGGCCATTCCTCCAACTAAAGATACTTTTGATCCGTCCCAATGGAATTAGCACACGCCTCCCAAGCTAATTGTCCAGCTGCCGCCGCCTCGGGGAAATCTTTCGTTGCAAGAATCCCTCAAAGGTGCCGTGGTGGCCTGTGACAGCCAGCCACACACCACACTCCGATAAAGCCCGTGTCTTTCTCGGATGGGATCAATACTAATCTGGTTCTTTTGGACAAAGATTAGATCATAGACCCTCCTCTCGAGCACGCTGTCAATCACTGTTTTCCACAGCTTGAAATTTTTTCACAGGGCCCGAGAAGGCAGGCAGAAAAGGGCGGAAAAGAAGAATTTTCCGCCCCACCCTTTGCCCCCAATATTCTACTACGCCAAAGCAAGCAGGCAGGGGTCGGGTGGCAGCCATGTCTGCTCCCTCCTTTTGTAACTTTGCTTCAACCCAGAGCACAGGCATCTTCTTTTGTGTCATTTGCTACTGACAAAACCTCAGGAGGGGCCTCCCCCCCGCTGCCCCGCCCCACTGGAGTGCCACTGCCAACTCGACTCGACCCGACTGCTTGTGTGTGTGGCAAGACAAGGGAAGGCTGCGTGCTTCTTTTCCTTGGCCGCACCCTTGCTTGCTTGCTTCCATGTTTGAGCACATAGGAATCTCCCACTCCTAGAGCCCCTCTTCCCTCCCAGGTGAACGGCGGCAATGGGGGTGCTTCTTGCTCCTGCTTCCTCCCTGTCCCTGCCCCTGCTGCTGCTTCTCCTCTTCTCCTTCCCTCTCGCGCCCGCCGACGGCCTCCTCTCGCCCAAGGGTGTAAACTATGAAGGTTCGTTCCCTCAAATCAAGAGCCCTCTTGGTTTCTGTTTGTTTTTCTTGCATTGCTGCTCGCTGCCTTGTCTGTATCTTTCGCCCAGATCAAGAACGCCCTGCTGTTGGGCCTCCTTTGTTTGTTCCTCTTGCATTGGTGTGTGACAATCTCTGTTCTGTTCTGTTTGCAGTGCAAGCTCTCATGATGATCAAGAACTGCCTCAAGGATCCCCACGGCGTGCTCAAGAACTGGGACCAAGACTCCGTGGATCCTTGCAGCTGGACCATGGTCACCTGTTCGCAGGAAAACCTTGTCACTGGCCTGTAAGTGAACAACCTGCAACAAAAACGTCTCTGTCACAGCTTCTCCTCTAATATTTTGTGCCTGGCGGGCTGTTCCAATTTGGCAGAGAAGCTCCCAGCCAGAACCTCTCTGGCCCGCTCTCCCCGAGCATAGGGAATTTGACCAATCTCGAGATAGTGTGAGTTCTTCTTCTTCTCATGATTAGCCTTGCACAACCACCACTGTATACTCCTGCTTTTAGGAGTACTCCTATTTTCTTTTAGGTAGGATCAGATGAGATCTTACCTTTTCTTTTTTGTTTACAGCCTGCTGCAGAACAACAACATCAATGGGCGAATCCCAGCAGAGATTGGCAGGCTAACGAACCTCAAGACGCTTGATCTCTCCAGCAACCAGTTATCCGGCGAAATCCCCGGCTCCGTGAGCCGCCTCACGAACCTCCAGTACCTGTGAGTGCGCTTCTGTTCTGCTACTGTACCAGCCTTGAATGATACTCTGGAGGCTTTCCATTCATGGCCTGTGCCTGTCTGTGCCCCATCAGCCATGGTGCCAGCAGCTGTTCTTATTGTTTTGTCACTGTGCTGCTACCAGGAGGCTCAACAACAACACCCTGTCTGGCGCATTCCCAGCATCACCAGCCAATTTATCGCACCTTGTCTTCTTGTGAGTATTATTTGCTTCTTCTGCTGTTATGTGTGTGCTACTGTGTTGGCTCCATGGTGCTCACTGTGGGACTTCCATCTCAGGGACCTGTCCTACAATAATCTCAGCGGCCCGGTTCCAGGGTCTTTGGCAAGGACATTCAAGTAAGGCTACAGTCCCATTTCACTCTGTCTCTTGACCAAAGGACTACTATCGCCGATGGACCATAATTTTTTTGAATTTATGGGAAAATAATCATCATCTTCTTGCAGCATTGTAGGGAATCCACTGATCTGTGGAGCAGCTAAGGAACAAGATTGTTATGGAACTCTACCGATGCCCATGTCCTACAGCCTGAATACAACACAAGGTATGCTCAGCTGCTCAGTCCTGTGCACCGATGATCTGATTTTGTCCTGAACTGATCTTATAGGTCAGTAATTACCGCTGTTGTAATAACTGTTCTTTGTACGAAAGGCCCTCCAATGCCAGCAAAATCAAAGAGCCACAAAGCTGCAATTGCATTTGGTTCTACGATAGGCTGCATCAGCATCCTTTTCCTTGTCACGGGCTTGCTGTTCTGGTGGAGGCATAGGAGAAATCGGCAGATTCTTTTCGATGTTGACGGTAAGTAAGAAAGGACAAAACTACTCATCGAGCTCGTAAAAGCTTGTGAAACTTGATGTTATCGGTTACTGAACGTGTTGGTAACTATGCAGACCAACAAATAGAGAACGTCAACCTTGAAAACCTGAAGAGGTTTCAGTTCAGAGAGCTCCAGGCTGCAACAGAGAACTTCAGCAGCAAGAACATGGTTGGAAAAGGAGGTTTTGGAAACGTTTATCGGGGGAAGCTCCCAGATGGAACTGTAGTAGCTGTCAAGAGGCTGAAAGATGGAAATGCCGCAGGCGGGGAGTTGCAGTTTCAGACTGAGGTTGAGATGATAAGCTTGGCGGTGCACCGGAATCTTCTTAGGCTCTGTGGGTTCTGCATGACTGCCACTGAGAGGCTACTGGTCTATCCATACATGTCAAATGGAAGTGTGGCATCACGCCTGAAAGGTAAAACACATCAAGATTTTAGGATAATTTATTTCACAAAAATTAGATAACACTAGTAGTAACATAGCCAACATTCCTCGGATATATATTGGTCATAAGAATGCTCATTTTTTGGAGTAACTGACAAAGCTCGTTGGAATCTTTAACTCAAAAAATGAAATACAAAAATATTTGCATTTAATTCTCACATCTATATTTCTGATCTTCAACTCGAAGAAATGAATACAGAAAAATCTGCACTTATCCTCACATTTGTATTTCTGAACTTCCAACTAAAAAGATGAATACAGAAAGATTTGCATTTGATTCTCACATCATTTGGTTAGGCATTTATGATAAAGAATCGCATTTTTGTTACCCAATCAAAGAAACACACTTGATTAAATGTTAACTGTGTTCTCACATAACCAATTACAGGGAAGCCACCACTGGACTGGATCACCAGAAAGGGGATCTCACTCGGTGCAGCAAGAGGCCTACTGTACCTGCACGAGCAGTGTGACCCCAAGATCATCCACAGGGATGTAAAGGCAGCGAACATATTGCTCGATGACTTCTGTGAAGCAATTGTCGGAGATTTTGGGCTCGCCAAGCTCCTGGACCACCGTGACTCTCATGTCACCACAGCTGTGAGGGGCACCGTAGGCCACATTGCCCCAGAGTACCTCTCCACGGGCCAGTCATCTGAGAAAACCGACGTCTTCGGCTTCGGGATCCTGCTGCTCGAACTGATCACTGGACAGACTGCACTTGAGTTTGGGAAGGCATCAAATCAGAAAGGAGCCATGCTGGACTGGGTAAGTTCATTTTCACTCTCAAATGGCAGGGCATGGTTTTAGGCAATGATCTTATTCATACCTGAAGTCGTAATATAACGCTGGCTTCTGCTCAGGTGAAGAAAATGCACCAGGAGAAGAAGCTCGACGTACTTGTAGACAAGGGACTTGGGAGCAGTTACGACCACATTGAGCTAGAGGAGATGGTGCAGGTGGCGCTGCTGTGCACCCAGTATCTCCCAGGTCACAGGCCTAAGATGTCGGAGGTGGTCAGGATGCTTGAAGGCGATGGGCTGGCGGAGCGATGGGAGGCGTCGCAGCGTACTGATTCGCACAATTTCAAGGTGCCCGATTTCACCTTCGGGCGCTGCTACTCTGACCTGACAGACGATTCGTCATTGCTGGTACAGGCGGTTGAGCTCTCTGGACCGAGATGACACCATGACAAGCAATGGAAGGCAAGAAACATCATCAGTTGTTTCCAGCAGGACCTGTACAGACGAAACAAACCTGCATGAAATGGCAAATACCACAATGAAAATAGCATCTGGTGATACATTCTTTCAGGAAGTGGAGCAGATCCCAGATTAACTTGTACAAAGATCAAAGAAGTTTACAACCTAGTTGCCTAGGCTGGTATATTACATTAACATATTCTGTGAACCGTTGGTACAATAAAGGTGAAGGTGCAATATTTTTGTAGCTGCAAGTTGTGTTCTCTTTCCCCCTTTTCGTTTACTCTATCTCCATTGGTTGTAGTTTTGTAAAGACTGTTGTCGTTCGATTGCAACGACCTGCCAGTGTCGTGCTGTCTTCACAGACACAGAGTTCTAAAACTCTAGTCAACTTATTTCAATTTGTAACGTAAAATATAGCAAAATCTTTGTCAAGAGATAAATGAATATGTTATGTGAATTGTCAACTCCATTCAATCTAGATCATAATTCGATGACAAAGATCTGTAAAATTTACATCAGAAAGGGGAAAAAAATCTGCATCAACTACAGCTGGCTAAATAGCGAACAAGGAGAAAACAACCACATAATATGTTCCACCAGCAGGGTCGGTGGTGTTACCCACATCTCGACCACAGAATCTGGAGACTAGAATCTGTGTAGTGCCTGAAGAACGCCGCAGGGTCAGCCTAGCATTAGACCACATATCCTGGCCAAAGTTTAAGAGGCACTCACATTTTTTTGAGGGAATCGAAGTAAACACCGGCAAAAGTTGACAGCTAGCAGTGCTCCATGGTTCTGATGTTGTCGCCACAACCATCAATTTTGCCGAGGTATGCCTTAGAAGGGTTGTAATTGGATGCCATCTTGAAATTATGGTGGTTTGGTCTCTTCCCGGAAATGTGCACATCAAGCAACTCCTATTATTTGCGACCCTGCATCGTCAATGTTTAATCAATGTTAGAATGTAGAGACTATACCATGAAAATAGCTGATGGTGCACAGGGAGAATGTCTTAGGATGGATATGCTGCCTGAATATGTTGTCAGGTCTGTAGAGTTTTGTCCCATCTAACATATCTCAAGTTTTGAGACCAGAAGAGAAAGCCTCAAAAGAACTAACTTCGTTCAAAGGTATGCCATTCAGAAAAGAAAAAAACAGTTTGTCTACTTGTATGCATAGAAACTACATGTAGGAAAATATTATCACAGTACTGCTGCTATGATGAGCATAGTTTTTGTAGAATGAAGATAGTATAATCTGTAAGCTTCTCCAATATGTGCGGTATAAGTTTGTCGACATACTTGAGCATGTTTCGAAAGTTCAGACCTTCAGATAGACAAGACTTGCTCAATTATTTGTAGTACTCGTTATGTTCATATCTGAAGCAGGTCAACATAGACTTCTGAGCTTACTATACAACACCCAAGATGGTTATTTGCTCAAACTATGAAGGCGTCATGCAAAATAGACCCACCTTGGACACCCTATCTCAAAATGGGAACATAGCATTAGCCGCCCCACAATCAACAGGAGCATATTGACCACCCAACATCATACTATCAATTATAATAACATGCTTAAAGTCAAGTCTTTCAGTATTTCAAGACTTAGACCTATAAAAACAAAGTCATCTCAAGACTAGCACGCAGCAACACAAGTTAACAGCTAACTAACAGGACTTCCAGTCACATACAGGATATAGCCTAGTCATGGATGAGATTGGATAGAGATTCAACAAACTATTTCATATGAATAACAGCAGCGAATAAAATGAAAAAGATGCGAGTAAATTCATTTCCTACACTGAACATCACTAAGATATTTGCAGATCTATACTGTTCCAAAGAAAATATCTAGTGACATGGCAGGTTGCTTTAGAATTTTTCTCATTTATTCCACTTTCTATCTCTTGCTGAGGTTCCAAAAAGTATAACAGCGAAGGTAAGTGCCAACGAATGGCCCAAAACCTCAAACTTTGGAATCCAAAAGACCCTTCCTTCCTTTCTCTTTTGCAAAAGATACACACAAAGAGAGCAAGGAGCATCTCCCATCCTTTGCTGCTTTTCTTATACCACAGTACCTTCTAATTCTTTTATCTTTGGGTTTATTCCAGTTCAAGTAGAAGGTACTTATTTTTGTTGGAGTATGAGTTAGTATCCTAGCAGTCTCTAGAGTGTTCCAGGGGAGTGGAGCCTATCCTAGTATAGTACTATTGTCCTACAAGAGTCTAGAGTGTTCTAGTGTATAAGTGAATATGTATGCCTATATATAGGAGGGTGGTGGAGGTCCAAGGGACTAGTCCATCCAGAAATTTTCCCCAAAGAACAACATGGTATCAGAGCTATGGCGGTGACCAACAGGCTTAGCTCCGGCGGATGGTAAGTGCAGCTGCGGAAGGTGTCGGTACTGAGGCAGAAAGCCAGTGAAGCGTGCGGGGGAGCTCCCAGTAAGGCAGGACTACAGGAGGGGAGAACCTCCACGCAGGGGTTGCAGGACTAGGCAGAGGTGTGGATACGGTAGCTGGCAGCAGTCGCGCTTGTGAGAGAGCAGAGTGTGGCTGCTCGTGACTGCAAGGAGGAAGCAAGAGAACTGTGGTGACTTGGTGTCCACGAGAAGAAAAGAGGAGATACGGGGCTGTGACCTGCGGCTAGAGGTGAGCCAAAGGAGAAGGGAGCACCACTGGTGGTTGACTGGAGCAGAGAAGAAGGGCAACAAGTTGAGCAGGGCTGGGGGTGTGCGGTGGACGTGTGTCTGCCTGGAATCGGAGGAGTGAGAGTTGCAGGCCTGAGGGCACTGGTGGCAGCAATAGAAGGCGAACTGGTGGGCAGCTGAAACGGAGGTTCTGCAAGGAAGCAGTGTGTGGTTACAATAGAGAAGAGGAGTCGAGGAGGAGCAGCTGCTGGGATTGATTTGGTTCAGCTGATTGTAAGAAAATAGTTGTTTGTGTGTGCCAGCAGGAAGGGAGTGAGTAGCAGCAGCAGAGGGGAACTCTTCAGGCAGATTTGAGAAGAGCAGAGGAGATTGCTGCTGGTTGTTGGCACAGAGATATACGGAGCAGAGGAGATTCCAGCCTTGTTGTGTTCGGCTTCTCATCTGAAGTGACGTGAGTCTGAGGTACACGGCATTGTGGTGCTGCAAGCATGGGAGAAAATCATAGAATTGAGAAACTACTTGAGAATTTTACTCAATTACTCGAGGAGAAGAATACAGCCAATCTAATTTTGACTGCAAAAGGATCAAATGAGATGCTTAAAATCTTAGCGGAGGCGATAGAGAAATTGAGACAGTCAAAGAGGCGTGCGGAAATTCCAAAACAAAGTGAAAAAACAACAGTCCTAGGCAATCGTGTTAATCTTGCTCAAATTGGCAAAGGTGTGCCGAATGGGGCTCTTACTTCAAATAAAACCTCTTGTTCTAATTGGATACTAGACTCAGGAGCATCGGCACATGTCACAGGCAAGTGGAGTGAGTTTTCATCATATGTTCCACATCCACCCACACATAAGGAGACCATCCAAACTGCTGATGGAACTTATCATCCTGTCAAAGGGGTCGGCACAGTGAAATGTACCCCTTCTATTACATTATCTTCGGTCTTATATGTTCCATCGTTTCCAGTTAGTTTGGTGTCTATGAGCTCCTTGGTTGACGATGTTGATTGCCGAGTAATTGCTGATCGGTACGCTTGCATAATTGAGGAGAGAAAGACTGAAAGGAGGCTCGGGATCGGTGTGAGGCATAAGGGACTCTGGTATTTGGATAGACAGGAAACATATGATGCATTATGCACCGCTCTGATGGCTTCTTTAGGAGACAATGAAGCAAAGATGATGCTCCAACATTGTCGATTGGGTCACATATCCTTTGATGCTATGACTAAGATTTATCCCGAAGAAATGAAGAAGGTAGATAAAGACAAACTTGTGTGTGATGCATGTGAGTATGGAAAACACACAAGGACTTCATACGTGAGTCGTGGACTCCGTAGTACATCGCCCTTCGTGTTAATCCATTCGGATGTCTGGACTTCTCCCGTGGTTTCTGTTAGTGGAATGAAGTATTTTGTCACCTTCATTGATTGTCACTCCCGAATGACTTGGATATATCTCATGAAACAAAAGAGCGAGGTGCTTAATTGTTTCAAGGACTTTTATGCATATATCCAAAATCGTTTCAGCGCCGGCATTCAAACTATTAGGACAGATAATGGGACGGAGTATGTGAACAATGAATTTGGCAATTTTCTATCGGAAAAAGGAATACTTCATCAAACTTCGTGTCCTAATACTTCACCACAGAATGGAGTGGCGGAAAGAAAGAATCGTCATCTACTTGAGGTAGCTCGATCACTTATGTTTACGATGAATGTGCCTAAATTCTTATGGAGTGAAGCGGTTATGACAGCTACTTATCTCATCAACCGGATGCCATCAAGAGTGCTTGGAATGAAGACTCCATATGAAATGGTCTACGGAAAAAATGAGTTCATTGTTCCGCCAAAGGTGTTTGGGTGTACGTGCTTTGTTAGAGACCACAGACCTTCAGTGGGAAAATTGGATCCACGTGCTGTGAAGTGCATCTTTATTGGATACTCTCCTGGACAAAAGGGCTACAAATGTTGGAGTCCTAGTGAACGGAGAACATTTGTGAGCATGGATATGTCATTTAGAGAGTCTGAGCCGTTCTATGGAGAGAAGACGGATCTCAGCTCATTGTTTGACTTCGACTCTCCTAGCACAAGTGATGCTAGTCGAGAGGGGGAGAGTGAATCATTGAGGACAAAGGAGGATGAACCATCGAGAATTGCAATTGGTGCAATTCCATGTCCAAGGAGTGAAGAGAGATGGAGAAAGCCAAACGAGGAACAAAATTTGAGGGTATACACGAGGAGAAAAACTACGGGTGAAGAGAGATGGAGAAAACCAAATGAGGAAGAAAATTTAAGGGTGTATACGAGGAGGCAATCACAACATCAACAAGAAGCTCGAATAAATGGTGAGATCCAATTGCAGGGGGAGAAAAATCAACAACAGCAGATTCCAGTGGTCGATGAAGTTGACTCATATGAGAGTGAGCCATGTGCCGGTGATGATTCACTAAATTTGCCTATTGCCTTGAGAAAAGAACCACGAGCTATAACAGGAAAGCCTCCTGAAAGGTACGGTTTTGAGCATGATATTGCAAATTATGTGTCATATGACTCTCTATCACCCGGGTATAGAGCCTTCATTTCTTCATTACAATCTGTGGCAATCCCAAGAGATTGGAAGGAAGCAAAACAAGACCCAAAGTGGTATGAGGCCATGTTGGAGGAAATGAAAGCTCTTGAGAAGAACAAGACATGGGATCTTGTTTCTCTTCCCGTGGGAAAAAGTCCAGTTACTTGCAAATGGGTGTATACCGTGAAGCAATCCCCAGAAGGGAAAATAGAACGATATAAGGCGAGGTTGGTGGCAAGGGGTTACAGCCAAACTTATGGAATTGACTATGACGAGACATTTGCACCCGTTGCAAAGATGAGTACAGTGAGAACTCTTATTTCTTGTGCTGCTAACTTTGGTTGGCCGTTGCACCAACTGGATGTCAAAAATGCATTCTTGCATGGTGATCTTCAGGAGGAAGTGTACATGGAAATTCCACCTGGCTTTGGTACATCTCAGACTCGTGGGAAGGTCCTTAGGTTGAGGAAGTCATTATATGGGCTTAAACAATCTCCACGAGCATGGTTTGATCGATTTCGCCGTGCTATGTGTAGTATGGGATACTCACAGTGCAACGGGGACCATACTTTATTCTACCGCCACTCTCAGCGGCACATCACGATTCTTGCAGTATATGTGGATGACATCATTATTACTGGTGATGATGCTATTGAGATGGCACAATTAAAGCGGAAATTGAGCAAAGAATTTGAGGTTAAGGACCTTGGCCAACTAAGGTATTTTCTAGGCATTGAGATTGCAAGGTCCCCTAAAGGGATAGTTCTCTCGCAGCGGAAGTATGTCTTGGACCTTCTTAGTGAAACAGGAATGCTTGGTTGTCGAGCTGCTTCTTCCCCTATTGAGCAAAATCATCAATTATGTGCGCAATCTGGAGATCCGGTTGATAGAGAGAGGTACCAACGACTTGTAGGTCGACTCATCTATTTATGTCATACGAGACCTGACATATCCTATGCAGTGAGTGTGGTCAGTCGCTACATGCATGACCCAAGAAGTGGACATTTAGAGGCGGCATATAAAATTTTACGCTATCTAAAAGGAAGTCCTGGGAGAGGTCTATGGTTCAAGGCCAATGGGCACTTGAATGTAGAAGGCTATTGTGACGCTGATTGGGCTAGTTGTATTGATGACAGAAGGTCAACATCAGGATTTTGTGTCTTTGTTGGAGGAAACTTGGTATCTTGGAGAAGCAAGAAGCAGCCGGTGGTCTCGCGATCAACCGCGGAGGCCGAATATAGAGCAATGTCTGTGTGTTTGAGTGAGATGCTATGGATGAAAGGCCTCTTATCAGAATTGAAGCTATTACGGAAAGGGCCATTGAACCTTTGGTGTGATAACAAGTCTGCAATCAACATAGCTAACAATCCAGTTCAGCATGACCGAACAAAGCATGTGGAAATAGATCGATTCTTCATCAAAGAGCGGCTCGACGAAGGCACCTTGAAGTTAAGCCATGTAACCTCTAGAGAACAAATAGCAGATTGCTTGACAAAGGGATTAGGTAGTAAGGAATGTTCATTGGCATGTAACAAGATGGGAATGATAGATATCTATCACCCATCTTGAGGGGGAGTGTTGGAGTATGAGTTAGTATCCTAGCAGTCTCTAGAGTGTTCCAGGGGAGTGGAGCCTATCCTAGTATAGTACTATTGTCCTACAAGAGTCTAGAGTGTTCTAGTGTATAAGTGAATATGTATGCCTATATATAGGAGGGTGGTGGAGGTCCAAGGGACTAGTCCATCCAGAAATTTTCCCCAAAGAACAACAATTTTTATATGAAATTTGTATGATTTACTTCAGAAATTTTTTAGTTTACATTATTTGCAAATCAATTAGGAAGAGATGAGTAGATATATTCATCCTTAAAATGGAGAAGATAACTAATATTCAAGATAATATGTAGCACCCTATAAATCATTAAGTCCTTCAAACTGGGTTTCTTAAATGTTTTCAGACCTAATTAGATGATTCCAAATTACCCAACCCTTTTATTCTCTAGTTGTGCCAAATTACAGCAAAACTTATCAGAAAATGAGGTAGCAGTTGATGATTGACATCGAGGCAGGGCTTTGTTTGAAAGACAGGTATGTTCGTAAAGGTAGGCTAGGCCTAGGCGCAGCGCAATCCTTAGAAAACATACCAAGATTCAAAGCCCACATCCACAGACAACCACAAGATACACATGCAGCATTCCTCGCCAGACGGCACCACTTGTAAGTCACTGGATTCCAGTGCCACCCTCCTATTAGTACTCCAGACTGAAATTCCAACACTGACTTTTCCCACTCACTTCCAAGTTCAAGAAAAAGATCAAAAACCATGAGACAGAAGAACAGGAGAAGATACATACCCACATGAATAGGACACACTAGATACTAGCCACAATCTTCACCAAGACCTCTCCACCTACAAGTTACAAGATTATATGTTCATGAATTATAATTTCAATTGTGACCTTTTGGAGCAGGAAGCTGAAGGGAGAAGCTTTCCATGGGCCAGGCCATGCGATGGATGCCATGCAGCACCAAGCTCAGTATACTGCCATGCTGATGCTGCATATCTCTGTGTATCATGTGACACACAGGTTCATTCTGCTAATCGTATGGCGTCGCGTCATGAGCGTGTGCTTGTCTGTGTAACCTGTGAGAGTGCACCGGCAGTCCTTGCATGCCATGCAGATTCAGCAGTACTGTGTACCACCTGTGATGCACAGGTGCACTCTGCCAACCCAATTGCTCAGAGGCACCAACGAGTACCTGTGCTGCCACTCCCAGCTGTTGCCGTTCAAGCTGCCTCTGGTTTCACAAAGGTGGAAGCTGCTACCACTGTCCATGGCGACATGGAAGAAGGAGGGGAAGTGGACTCTTGGCTCCTGCTCAGAAGAGATTATGATGACAACAATTGTACCAACAACATAGACAACAACTTCAACCTTTTTGGATACGATATCTATTATGACGAGTTCACTTGCAACCCAGGACCGGGAGAGCAATACAGACTAGAAGAACAACAGCATGTGCATAAGGAAGGGCGTGAGTGTGCAGTACCTTCACAAGTTGTCATGGCAAGTGAGAAGCAAGATATCAGTTATGGAATGATAGGAGCTGAGCAGGCTGCCCCCATGACCGTTGGGGCTAGTATCTACACAGCTTCCATCGGCAACTGCGTGAGTTAATCTATTACTTTGCTTAAACTATCAAGCCACGATCTATTTATCTTTTGAGTTAATACCACTTCAATTTTAGGTTAGTCATTCCTACAATTTTCTCTTTTCTCTGTTTTTCAATCTTTCTGGGCCAGGCTTTATATGATAATTTCTGCAAGTTCTCTTCCCACATATTGCAAAAAGGAGCTGGCTAACAGCATTTTTCGACTTCACTGCTTTATTCTGTCTGATCTTAGATAATGTAAGAAGCCACCATAAATATAAATGCAGAGATAACGCCTAGAAAACTTAGCCTGCATGTTCCTCTGCATCTAAACTTTGAACTGCTCTCAAACTCATTTACCACCATATCTGCATATACGTGTTTGTTTAATAGTTTGGGAGTTAGTGATTCATTTTCATATTATTGCAGAGTGTTTGAAACCCGAACTTCTCCAATTATTAACATATTCAGTTACTATTTCTTAATTCTGTCTCAGATATCTTTCTCGTCAATGGAGGTCGGTATAGTACCAAAGGACACTAGACCAGATGTCTCAAACACCAACACTAGTGGAGCCATGGAACTCCCAGGCCATTCACTTCAAATGCCAGTGCATTTCAGCTCCATGGACAGAGAGGCCCAGATCCTCAGATACAAGGAGAAGAAGCAGGTGAGGAAGTTTCAGAAGACCATAAGGTATGCAACAAGGAAAACATATGCAGAAGCACGGCCACGGATCAAGGGTCGCTTCGTTAAAAGATCTAGAGCAGGAAGTAGACCAGATGTTGACAACACCAGCCCTACCACTACCAGATAGTAGTCATGGTACTGTTCCGTGGTTCTGAATTCTGATGTAATGAGATGGGGAAATTGTGTTGACAGACACATGGGATGATAGGCTCAGTAATCATATGGCTTGGTGCAAGTGTCCAAAATTTCTTGTGTATAAATAGCAATAGTTTACTACGGTTTGGTTATCATAGTACTGCCGTTTTCCTGTAACTTTACTTGGAGGATATTTAAATAATAATAGCTTGCTCTGAGACCATATGATGGCAAGCCGTGTGTAGTCCAACATAAATGTGATGTGTGACATAAAGGAAAACTTCTAACGGATAGTTCCGGTAATTCACAACAGTAGCATTAAAGATTGGGACTTCTACTGTTAGTAGCGTGTGTACATATGAAGATAACAACTCTATGTTGTGTTGGAAAAAAAAATGGAGAGTGGTAACATACCAGACTTTCAACCACGTAGTCCCACTAACCAGTGATCTAGCATGTATTAAACAACAAACATCAAGGCTTACCATTAACAGATACATACATAGCAACAAATCATGGGTATAAACTTCTGGAAAAATAATTACCACTATCGGCAATTTCTTGACCAGTGCAGTAAAGTTTGCTTTTGAGAAACGCAAAAAACCTTTTTATTTCATTTCAATGAAAAGGGAGAGAGATCAGATTTACAAGCCTCCTAGGAGGTCAAAGAAAGCAAAATACAGGACAAAATCCATCTTTGAGAATGGGGTGTAATTGCACTATGCTCCATTTCTATGTTTGGTAAAAGGTGCATGAACTCTTGCTTTGAGAAGGCACATAAATTTCAATAACCTGCTCAGCTATCTCAAGTAAGTTGATGATGTTGCATATATTCGAAATTTGAATGGGGATACAGTCAGATATGTACACAGGCCATGATTTTCATCACATATTGTGTCTGTGTGATGCTAAGGATAGTATACAGTTTGACCTAAGTTTACACAAATGGACAATGCTCTGATGATATTTATCTGTGAATTTCACCCAGAGAAGGACAAGCATAACAGAACAATGATTCAGACACATGGCACAGCATGGTATTATATCAGCTCTATGACACAATGAAGCAGATAAAACAGAAAGAGATCAAATAATCATCATGTTCCTCTTGATCTTTAAAATCTACACGTTTTGATCAATCCTCAAGTTATGTTCTTGAAAAATATTACTCCTCGTGTTCCTCTTCAGATTCCGAATCTAAACAAAAGAGGGAAATAGTGAACAACATAACTTAAGGAAAACAGCAATGCAACTTCATATTATAACAATCAAGAAAAGAGGAACATACCAGATCTGATGTCATCCCCAACATGCCCTCTCGATAGAACTTGCCTCACGAGCATCCGATACATTAAGACAAACCAATATATATGTAGAACAAGGAGGGAGAAGAGAAGACAGTTGAACACATAGTAGTATATGGGCCCATCAAATTTATGATTCTCCTTGTCCAAAATCTGAACAACTTCAACGCTGATATTTTTTAGAAGAAATGCAGATATTTCAGTAACATTCTAGAGTTCCCTAAAGTATAGGATCACATATATGAAGAAAGTCACTCTCATGTACCTTGTGCTCCGGAGAACCCAGAATGGAAAATATATCAGGCGAAGGATTACCCAAGAAATGACAAAAAGGAGAAATGATACATCAGCAACCAACTGGCGGCCACTGTACTTAGAAATTTTCCCCACCTCCAGGAACACATCACTTGCATCATGAATAGCAAGGACAACTGAGCCCACGCGTGCAAATCTGTTCAAAGGACACTAAATTAATTTGGAGTGTCGAAGAAAAACATGTTCAGGTGTTCTCACAACTTCTAGTAACAAAGAAGAATACGAAAGGCAGATAAGTGTCTAATTCTTATGTACTTGCTATCAGCTGGGTATAAGATGGCAACCCAATCTGGCAGAAACAGAGGTAAAAATCACCTGCTATGTTCTCTACCATGAAAAAATACCAGCCATATAATCAAGTAAATATTTGAAGTTATTGCTATCCAGCATACTTCCCTTCCCTTCTACAAGCAGAAAATGTGTTCCTCACTGTTCTAACTATTGGTTCAATCAAGGCTGTCAGGTAAACTCCCTAAGATTATGGAGGTATGTAACAGAAAAACAGTACAAGCAAAGCTGATTAATATATGAACCGAAAGAAAGAATAGCCACATGTAGACACAGTATGTATTGTGGAGTCTGAATTTGACATCAATATGTTACATACCGACAGGGATCTACCCGCCATATATATATATCCCTTTCAAGTATGCGCTCATGCAGGTATAGAAGCGTGCACAGTTGCCCAAATAGCCAAACACTAATATCCACATGCATTTCCTATTGCGACCTAGAAAGTCTCACTCTCATCACTTGAATTGTGACAAGAAGCAGATATGCTAAATATCGAGTCATGATGGTAATGTAGAAAAAGACAGTCGAGTTCCATTGAAATTAAACCAGTTTGTGAAGAAAACCCAGATAGCTAAAGCCTAAAATACCTGAATATGTAAGACATTGCAATGAGAAAAACAGATGCTACATGATGAGTCATTGAAAGACCAAAGTCTGAACGCCTTGTTTCCCAGAACAGAAGGGCAATTATTGAGTACACATAAAAACCAGCACCATACATGTAAACCGCCTTTAGTTTAAACCTGGAGGGGAAAAAAAACATCAATGTACTGATAACTAGGAACCCGAATAAAAAAATGTACTACTGAACATGGGAATCAGATTTGTATATTACTTCATTCTTTGGTCTGGCCAAATCTGATCTCCTGGCCCAACCCAGAAATTCATTGTGTTTGTGAACCATGGCTCGTTGTATGTCACCGTTAGTGCCAGTAATTCCGCAGAAAGGAAATAGACGCCTTTCCAAGCGGATTCCTTGAATTTTCTGATCTTTGTCATCCCGGCATATGTCGCCGAAGCAAGCTGCGCATCGCCCCTCCCGAAAATCATTCGCTTGGCTAGCCGCTGTAGACAGAATGCAGGTGATAGTTAGCCGGTGGGTTTCTTGGGATATGATTAGCTCGCGGTGTCTCCTTGAAAAAGGAGCAATTCAAGGTGCCAAACAATGCACCGAGTAACATTCTTCAGATTTATTTATTTTAAACGACTAAAAGTGGTCAGGTAGTCAGGTGCAGCAATGTGTATACATGCAGAAATTGATGCATTCCATTATGACCCTCCATTCCTCGAGTTTTTTTCCCAGATCGCAAAAATAGCTAGGGATCGATAACCAACACCCATTGCACATTTTACTGTCATGGCTAAATTTCCTCATCTTCTACCAGGCTACACTAGCAGATAATTATAGGAAACCGTCACCACAAAACAGTTGTGATCTGCATCGCTAATGCCTTCGCAAAGTACTAGGTACTCTAATCCCTAAAACAAAATGAAGGCGAAACTGAGCGGCGCGGGGAGGGGGATCACGACCTCGAAGACGAAGCGGTCGAGGAGGAAGCGGACAGAGAGGAAGAAGGCGACGAAGAAGGGGAGGACCACGAAGTCGGCGTGCGCTGGGTAGCTCTCCGCCTCCCAGTCGATCGGCGGGATGCCCATCGCGGCTCGATGGCGGGCGGGGGCGCTGGCCTGCTGGGTGGTCGGAGGGACGATAGGGAGGAGGAAAGCGGGAGCCAGAGGTAAGCTTTTATGGTGCGCTCGCGACGGTTTGCGTGGCGGCTGAAGGCGAGGTCTGGTCTCCAATCCAACGGGAGGCAGGATGAAAGGCTGAATGAAGGAGCCGGGTTCCGCAGCGTGTTTGGTTGGGTGGAGCTGGAGTTGGGGAATGGGAGTTTAACGGAGGTGGGAGTTAAGGAGGGATGGGGAAAGGGAAACTTGGGTTGGCGAATCGGCTCGATGGCCAAGCGGTACACTAGGATTCTGGCTGGAGTTTTGAAAAGTCGCCTTTTTTTTTGTTTTGTGCAGAAATTTGAAAAGTCAGCTCCGTTCTAGAATCTTGGACTTCTTCCTGGGCTTGGAGCGGGGCTCTCCCTGTTTTTCTCAGTGAAGTTTTCCTTGTTGAAAAGCAAAAATCTGAACAAAAATACATGGGAGGGCGAACTCAGAATTTTTTTCTGTATTCCCATTTTCATTTTTTTTCAAAAAAAATTTCTATTGTTTTTTCTATGTTTCTTGTCTATTTTATTTTTGTTAAAAAAAAATTTGTTCAATTTTTCTTTTGTACAGATTTTTCTTTTACTGGAGAAGGGGGAAAACTTTTAGTGGGCCGGCCCAACATCGTTGCCCCACGGGCGGCGAGAGCGAAGTGCCGCCTGCGGGCGGCATTTAGGAGCTCCCGTTCAACACGGCCGTCTATATCTATTGGTTAGTACATACCACCTCCTAGTCCTAAAATATACGGACTCGAAATCATTTTTCATCAAATCCTAACTAGTTGAGGAGATATCATACCACCTCATAAAATATAGATCACAATTATCAATATATATTGGGAACTTATTAATGGAAGAAGCCTCAGAGGAACCAAAGGTTTCTGTATTCTAAATATTTGAATTTGGAAAAAATGTTGCATTTGTTTTGCATTGGGAATAATACCCAAAACCATGAAACTCTTGTTATCTTTAGTCTCCAAAAATTAAGCCATATAGCCCTAAGTACTATTTTTCAATTTTCCAAACAAAAATTATGAAGGGAAATAGGTTCCCCATGTTTTAAATTATTGGTTAATTTTCTTCGACTTTTTGCAGGTTTTAAAAATCATTTTTGGGGTTTATTTACCAAGAAACATAAAAGAAAAGGAGTTAAAACAAAAAGATTCAGCAGCCATGGGCTAAACCAGCCCATCGACTAGGGGTGTAAACGGACAGGATAAATTTGGTGTTGTATTTGATTCCAAAACCGTTTTTAAATAATCCAAATCCGTTTTGAACGGATCCATTGGAGAAGAATATCCAATTCCGAAATTGACACCCGGTTGCGTTATAAGATACTGTATGTAATATAGCGCCCAAATATGGATTATCCGAAAATTAAAATAGGATAATCCGATGGTTTTAATCCGAATGATCCGATTTTCTACGGCAATATCTAACATAATAGAGAACGGTTTGTAGTTATTGAGTTGACGATTATGTTTGTTTAACAATAACTCAATTGAATAGTAATTGCGCATACTATAGAGTACAACTTTGTTGTGTTACTAGGTTATTTAACATAAAATATGTGAAAGTGCATTTCGCCTGAGTTTTGTGTGCTTGATCACAACATTCATGTTATTTTAACAATGTGTTGATGTTAATAGGATCTCTTGATACATTCTATTAGTGGTGGCCATATACCAAAAAGGGAGAAATAGATCGAAGTATCTCTCTAGAGTTTGCTGCTAAAATTTCCAGGCCGAAGTCTCCGGTGTGTCAGACCGTAGTCTCCAGACTCAGGATTTCCCAGCGTGAAGCCAGATGTGTGTCACACTCTACATCAGTCCAGAGTTTCTGGCGGAGTCTCCGGTCAGGCCGGAATCTTCTGACTCAGGATTATTCTGAGGAATTAACATACGTGTGTCACACTCTGTATCCGTCTGGAGTCTTTGGCGGAGACTTGATGGAGTCTCCAATCAAACTGGAGTCTCCGGCCCGCCAGGACGGAATCTCCGGACTCAATATTTTCGAAGAGGCCAAGTCCAAGTGGTGTCATCCTATGTTAAAGATCGGAGATTGGCTGGAGTCTCCGGGTGTTGAAGAAATCTCCGGCCCACAGAAACTTGTCGGAGTATTTGGAAGACCGGAGTCTCCAGTGTAAAGTCTCCGGATGGACTTCAAACGGCTAATTTTGGGGAGAGGGTATAAATACCCCCTCCCCTTCTTCCACCTATAGTTAGCTCTTACATCATCGAAGTCTTCCATTAATTGATCTCACCTACTCAAGATATCTTCGAATCCCTCCACCCAAACTCCTTGATCTTCGGAGGATTGGAGAAGGCCCCGATCTACATCTTCACCAAGTCGTTCTTCATTTCCCCTTCGTTTAATTGAGGGATTTGATTCTAGGGTTTCCTTGTGGAAAACCTAGACATCTTTGTTAATCACTTTTTGTTTGTGACAGATTCTTGGTGTTCTTGAGAGCCCCCAATTCAGTTCTGGGTGTGTACATAAAGCTCGTGTAAAGGTTGCGGATTCCACCTCGAATGATTCCATAGTGTAAGGTGAACTCGGACTTTGTGGAAAAGTCCATCGGAGAATAGAGTGAGGCCTTTGTGGCTTTTAGTAGGCCTTCGTGGCGAAACTCACACCCCACCAACGAGACGTACTTCCCTCAAAAGGAGTAACTCAAGATTACATCCTTGTCTCCGCGTGCTTCCACTTCGGTTACTTAGATCCTTTAGCTTTTACATTGTGCTTGTATCTTGTTTAATGTAGCTTGCCATGTAGGTAAATTCACCATAGTTGCATATCTAAAGAATTTACCTTTGTGTAAAGCCTTAAATCGAAAATGTATTAAAATTTGGAAGTATTAAAACATGGGCGTTGAAACCACCTAGTATGTGGTCACGACTACCATGGAGGATCTCAAGAAGATGGAAACATCCCTGACTTCTTCCATGGAAGCCCAAATGAAAGTTTTATGTGACATGTTGACGCAAGTCATGAAAGCCAAGGACTCGGATCCTTCCTCCTCCGCGTCTACCAGGAATAACACCTCGGTTGACAAAGAGGGGAGGGATGGGGAAGGGGATTAAGTAAATGGAAACACTCTCCCCCTTAAAGATGTCATTGTAAAGGAGGAGTGCCATTCGGTCCCCCCCTCCTTGGTTCTCTCCCAATCCTATCATCCCTCGCCCTCATATAAACAATAGGGGTGATCCACCCAAATTTGAAGCACACACTTTTTCTCAATGGCAATATTTCATGAAAAATCACTTGAACTCTTCTTGCATTGAGCTATGGAGAATCATTGAAGATGGATACAATCCCGTTGATCGAAAGAACTTGACAAGAAGATAAGTGGTTGGTTGTCAATTCATTTTTGTGGCTTCGCACATGATCCAACAAGTCGTGGGTGAGAAGATCATGCTACACCTTCAACAATACTCCACCACCAAAGAAATATGGGATGCTCTTATCTCCATACATGAAGGAAATGATAGCATGACGAGGAATAGGTTTGATGCCTTGATAAATGAAGTCGAAGGGTTCTATATGCTTGATGGTGAAAGTCATGAGGACATGTATCGAAGACTCAAGACCTTTGCTACCGCATTTAGTGGTGTTGGTGCCACTTATGTCAATGATTCTTGGATCAAGAGGAAATATGTGAGTGCCCTCATGCCATTTGAGCCAGTGTACTTGAAGAGTATCCAAGGAAGACACAACTATCACCTCATGACTTCAAATGAGGTTATGCAAGAGATGTCATCCTTTCAAGTTAAAACCAAGCTTGCTCAAGACTCTCGTGCTCGTGACATTGGAATGCATAAAGGAGCCTCCATTGCTTTGAAGGCCAAGGTGGTGACCAAGGTTGTGGACAAATAAGAACATGAGGTTGAATCGGAAGAGGAGTTAACTCCCTTAAAGCCTCAAGAGTATGATCTGGTTCTCAAAATCTTCATGGCTCTCCAAGCCGAAAGATTTTGGAAGAGTCCATATAAGGCTAAGGCATATGTTGAGGGAAAGACAAATTCAAGCTATGCCAAGGGAGGATCTCAAAAAGTGAGGTCATGCTTCAATTTCATAGAGAAGATTCACTTTTGGCCAAGTGTTCTTTCAAGAATAGAGAAACTCATGGAGGAAAACTTGTTCTAAAGGACAATTCAAAGCTCATCCGCAAAAAACCTTTCATCAAGAAGAACTCCTTCAACAAGAAACCAACCTAAAGGATTGTGTTGGTTACTCAAGAAGAGTATGCATCCTGCGAAGATGATGATAAAGAAGAATAAGAAGAAGAAGAAGATGAATCCACAAGTGAAGTGGCCCCTCTTGCAATTGCATCTTCATCATATCCATCCCTCTTTGAATCCGCCAATGAGAATCTTCCTTACAAATTCGCAAAGTGCTTCATGGCCAATGCCACCAAGGACTATGATTCTGTTGGGTCAAAATGGATACTTGAAAGTGGTGTACAAGTCATACAACCGGAAGCAAGAGGCTAGTGTCGGAGCTGCAACCAAATATAAATCGTGCAACTGTCGCTTTCGGAGATAAGTCAGGATCTAAGGTAACGGGGTTTGGCAAGGTTGTTGTTGCTCCTAACATCACCCTTTTTAATTCCATGCTTGTCGAATCCCTCGGTTACAATTTACTTTTCGTTTGTTCTTTAGGGAAGATGGGTATCTACGTCTTCTTTGAGCCTGATATTGTGGTACTTTTGTGGAGCAGGACTCTAGACGTCCTTTCGTAGGGAATGTCAAAATTGAGTTATATGTGGTAAACTTTTCGGGGTCTACGTACCAACACTCAAGCGTGTGGGGTGGTTGTGGCATCGTCACCTATCCCATGTCAACATGAGAACTTTGTAAAGTCTTCACAAAGGTGGCCACACCCTCGGACTAAAAGAAAACGTTTCCTTTGCCAAAGATCGTGTTTGTAGGGATTGTGTTGAAGGAAATATGCATGATTCGTCCCACCCAAACAAGACTAACATTTCATCAAAGAGGATATTCGAACTTCTTCATGTGGATCTCTTTGGTATCCTTCCCGAGGCTAGTCTTGGTGGGAAGAAGTATTGCTTGGTGATTGTTGATGACTATTCAAGATACACTTGGATCTATTTCTTAAAGTTGAAGAGTGAGACCCAACAAGCCATCATCGACTTCTCCAACTAAGTGCAACGGCAACACAGTGCACATATATTGGCCATTAGGAGTGATAATGGCTCCAAGTTCAAAAACTACACTCTAAATGAATTTCTTAGTGAAGAGGGAATTCATCATCAATATTCCGTTGCGTATACCCATCAACAAAATGGTGTACCTGAGATGAAGAACCGGACCCTTATGTACATGGAGAGGTCCATGTTGGCGGAGTATAAATCTCCTCCCTGACTATGGGACGAAGCCATCTCTAGGGTTGTCATTCATCAAACGGCTCTACTTCCGCAAAGACTTAATGAAGACTCCATATAAGATCCTCACCGGCAACAAAACCAAATCTTTCATACTTCCTTGTCTTCGGTTGTAAGTGTTTCTATTTGGTAAAAGGAGTTCACTTGTCTAAATTTCAATCTAAATATATTGAGGGTACATTGTTGGTTATGCTGCTGAATCCCACACTTGTAGGGTCTTTGGCAAGTCCTCTTGCCATTGTTGCCGAGAAGAAGAAGATCCATGAGGTCGTGGCCTTGGCTCAGTATGCTCAACTCGGCATGCCGGGTATGACTAACCTGCATTAGTGTGCCACATTCCAAGCCTCCAAGGAGATCAAGAAGGTGCAGATTGACTCGGAATTCCCCTAGCGTGAGGCCATCATTGGTGTTGGGTTGGAGGATAAATAAGAAAGAGAGCTCATACACTTCCTCCATGAGAATTGGGACATCTTTGCATGGTCGAATCATGACCTGCCGGGTGTTCCGAGGGAGTTGGTTGAGCACTTTTTGCATGTGAGACCGGATGCTAAGCCGGTGAAGCAGACTCCGCGGCGCTTTGCTACAGAGAGAAGAAAAGCAATAGGTGACAAGATTACAAGGCTGTTAGAAAGTGGCTTCATCATGGAGGTGCTGCACCCGGACTGGTTGGCTAACCCGGTCCTGGTAGAGAAAAAGAAGGATGACCCGATGGTGGCCGTAGTGTGGCGTATGTGTATTTGTTACACAAACCTGAACAAGGAATGTCCTAAAGATCCATTCCCGCTGCCCAAGATAGATCAAGTGATTGGCTCTGCGGACGGGTGTGAGTTGTTGTCGTTTGTAGATACTTATTATGGTTTCCACCAGATACCTTTGAACCCAACTGATCAAATAAAGACTGCATTTATTACCCTGTATGGGGCTTATTTCTATCGCGTTATGACCTTTGTATTGAGAAATGTTTGTGCTACTTATCAAAGGTGCATGCAGAAATGCTTGCACGATCAAATTGGCAAAAAATATGCACATGTGTGTGGATGATATCGTCATCAAGACCAAGGAGAAGAACACCCTCCTAGATGATCTCCGTGAAACATTCGCAAACCCGCGGAGATTCCGGTTGAAGTTGAATCCATCCAAGTGTACATTTGGTGGGCCGACAAGGAAGTTACTCGATTTCCTCGTCTCTAGCCGAGGTATCGAGGCCAACCCATCTAAGATAAGAGCTATTGAAAGCATGTCCCTGCCAAGATCTCCGAAGGATGTGCAAAGATTCACTAGGTTCCTGGCATCCTTAAATCGGTTCATTGGGAGAATGGGAGAGAAAGCATTGCCCTTGTACCAATTGATGAAGAAGACAGACAAATTCGCCTGGACCCTGTAGGCTGATGCAGCTTTCCGAGATCTAAAGATGATTCTGAGTTCAACACCCATATCGGCTTCTCCATTACCCAAAGAGCTGATGTTGCTCTATATTGCGGCCACCAACCAAGTTGTCGGTGATGTGGTAGTGCTGGAGAGAGAAGAGGAAGGGAAATCCGTGCAGAGGCCGGTGTACTATCTCAATGAGGCGATCTCCAACTCGAAGAAAAATTACCCCCACCATCAGAAGATGACATATGGTGTCTATATGGCGGCCAAGAAGCTCAAGCACTATTTCTAGGAGAATCCAATGACGGTGGTGAGCATAACACCTATCTAGGATATCATGGGCAACAAAGATGCAAGTGATCGGGCAGCCAAATGGGCTATTGAGCTAGCCTCTTACACCCCGATGTATGCAAGGCAATACTCCATCAAGTCTCAGGTGTTGGCGGACTTCTTTGTCGATTGGGCCGAGATGCAATATGAGCCGCCATTGCCAGAATCTAATTTTTGGAGAATGCATTTTTACGGCTCCAAGGTAAAGGAAGGTATCGGTGCTGGTGTTGTTCTTACTTCGCCCAAGCATGATCAGCTAAATATGTCATGCAAATTCATTTTGCGGCATCCAATGATGTGGCCGAGTATGAGGCTCTGGTCTATGGACTGAAAGTGTCCAAGGAGATTGGCATTCGCCGGATAGTGTGTTATGGTGACTCATATCTTGTGATTCAGCAAGCATCTGGTAATTGGAACGCGTTAGATGCCAACATGGCGTCATATCGGTTCCATGTGCATAATATCTCTGGATACTTTGATGGGTGCAGTTTCACCATATACCCCGAGCAGAAAATGAGGCTGCAGACATAATGCCCAAGTTGGGTTCGTCCCGACAGAAATTTCTCTGGAACATCTTTGGAAGCCATTCATCAAGCCCTGACCTGAGTCCGACTCAATATTTATCCCGGATAAACAGGAATCCGTAGCTGTTCTGATGGAAGTAGAGTGGGGTACATCTTGGAGAACTCGGGGACTGGTGTCCTTAACTCGGGGACTCGTCCTTATACCGGAGGCTGCGATGTCGGTTGAAGTTATGGAAATTGATGAGCCTATCTTTGCTCCTCGACCTATGCCAGAGCGGACCCAAGCTATAATGCCATATCTGGTGGATGGTACTTTGCTAAGTAATGAGATCTTGGCCAAGAAAATACAGAGAAGATCCAAGGGTTACACCCTCGATTGTGAAGGGTGGCGTCAGCAGATGTTTGATCTTATTGGTAATGTTCCACCGGAGCCTTCTGACCCGAGTAAAGCGAGAGTCTCAGCCGACGCTCCTTACTCATGGATAGTACAACAGTACAAACATTGACCTGAAGGAGCCGATGATGACTTGATCAAGACGAACGCTCGCGTGTACATGTGGTATGTTATTAGTAGGACTTTCTGTTGGAACGCGTAGCGATAAATGAAAAGTTTTCTACGCGGTACTTCCAGGATCTAGCCAAGGTAGAAGGCCACGATGATTACCACTAGACGCGCGGTTGCAGATTATCGATGAAGCACGTCGATGCAGTGGAGTCCCACGATCCGATCCAGCCGATCCAATCCCACGAACGCCGAAGTGCTGAACGTACAACACCTCTGCCGGTATCCACACACGTACGAGGAGGAGCTCCGACGACGGACTGCTAGGTCCGGTGCGACGGCTGGACTGAGTGGGGGCTAGGGTTCCCAACGCATGAGAGTGGAGTAACCTTCCCACTGGGCTACCTGCGCCCCTCTTTATATAGCGAATGGTAGTGGGCTTCACAACACTTGTGGCCCATTCCCTCTGTGAGTCCGACTCACAAAATCAGTCCATTTCCGGTTCGGGTCTAACCCGACCAATACATTTGCTCTCGCTCTTAAGTGTGCGACCCATGCAGGCTCATGACGACTTGGACACGATTGGATTCCGACTCCCAATCGATCAATCGGTAGCGGCTCCTAGCAGAACGTGCCGGCTCCCAAGTCCCATTGATTTATGACGACATACCTTCCAATGTGATTTACATCTTAGTCCCTTTTGCCTCACGATATACCTTGTCGAACTATAGGCGAATTATCGTCATCCCTTAAATAGCTCAACTCTCTTCTCGGTCCGTGATATATGATTCATCTGACTAACTCTTAGTCAACAGACTCAGTTACCACTTAGACGAGTTGCGCATGGCCATGCTTCCGGAATCATATCACTCGAGAAGGACCAGAGAATGTCTCTCCATTCGGAGGGGCAAAATCCCATCTTGATTATCCACATCATGCAGGTTGCTTCTCATTCGACCCGAACTCTGCCTTTATGACTGCCTTGTCACAGAACAACGTTTGACAGAATCTAAGTCGGTGATCCACAACTCGGATTGTGCGATAACCTCAGGTCTAAGTATTACATTGATTGAGACATACAAATGAAGACTTTCTCGTTGCATCTCAATATGGGTCAGTCCGACTTGCTAAACTCTTTAGCCAAGTCTTTGAACGTTGGAATGGCATCACCATGCCCATGACAAGTGGAACCATGTCATCAGCCAACACTCACATTAGTCTAGGGTGTGTGTCCAGCACAACCTAAATGACCAAGGACAATCTAGTATGAACAACATGAATATATAGTTCCACAATGGAATCACATATTTAATGACATATATCAGATGTTCAAAACAGGGATGACTTAATAACTTTATGAATACATTGGGAATTACATCATACATGATTGGCTCTAGGGCATATTCCCAACACTTTCTTTGCTGACGGCAATGGGAGGAACGCTCCATGGATCTGGCTAAAGGCGTTGACCGTCTTTGACTATGGATGGAGCTGGGGGAGTGGTGCACTTGCCTACTTGTATCAGCAGGTAATAAATTGGTAATTTATAATGTGTTTGCTGATATCCATTTTGAACATGTATTGACTTTGTTTTCCATTATGTGCAGCTGGACGATGCTTGTCGTAGGACTACGTCCCAAGGCGGAGTTGGTGGTTCTATGCTTCTACTCTCCATGTGGAGCTGGGATCGTATACCGGTTGGACGTCCGAGAAAAGTAAATTATGTTGATTGAGAAGCATATGGAAACAACCCTCTACGCCGCGCATCTTGGGCTAACAAGTACGACATTGTATCAGAGGCTCATAGTGATACAGAAAACATGTATAGGTTGTACATAAACGAGTTGGATGCGCTTACTCCCGAGCAAGTAAGTATTTATCCTCAAATGACTTGCTCATATTTTTTGTATCTTCCTTCTAATTGATGTCGACGTGCTATGCCGCAGGTGGATTGGGAGCCTTATGGGAGGGGGAACAGTTTCGGTGTCTTGCGTTCTTACGTTTTGAACCCAATGTGCATGGCGGAACAGGGTTTATGGCTTATGCGGTGCTCGTTTATATGCAATTGGGAAATTGAGTTTCACTTGCCACACCACGTGTGAGGCAGTTTGGGTTGTTTCAGGCTCACCCGCCAGAGTGGAAGGACACAGTCAAGCCGCTTCATGAGTAAGATTGAATGACATATGTTGCCTTCGTAACTTGTTTTTGTTCCTATTTGTTGATATGACTCCCGTGTTGGTATCTTGACATGCAGGTTGGACCGGAGAAAACAGAGAAATGTTACAAATTGGGCGAGACACCATAAGAAATATATAACCGAATTCGAGCTATGTGTGGAGGAAGCTAACAAGACTGGATGGGGCAGGGGCATTGTCGTGGGATAATCACGGCCAAGACAAGTTACCGTGTCTTGGGGCAAATTGGCTCTCGTGTTTGGGAGAGGGTTTACCTCAAAGGAAACCATGGCGATATGCGATCTGGTAGCCGGCAATAAAGTCGCCGAGTCTCCGATCTGAATATACTATCTTATTACTCGTATTACAATGGATGCTCGATATCTCTCGATCTCTATCTCGTAAACTTATGTCTCTGGTGAACTCGTCGATCTAATCCTAGGGGACCGGCTTATATAACCCCCGGATCCCCTAGCTTGCTATCCAAGGCGTACTCGAAATCCTACCCGGACACTACTTACAAAACCCTAAACTTCCTTATCGGAACCCACAATCCGGGTTACGAGGCCTACACTCCTGGGCCTTCTAGAAGCTCATTTTCCCTAAGCCGGGTCTTGTACAGCGTCATTTGGGCCGAGTTACTCCTTGACGTTAGTATACCGGGTTATCATCCCTCCATCAGTAGTCCCCAGAATAGCTTGGGCTTCACGGGATCCTCCTTGAAGCGCATGCTATTCCCTGCAAAAATAAAAAACATACAAATTCATAGAGGCCGGGTTAAGTTGCTTTGATAAACAGCTAGGCCTAACTCCATCGGTGGTCCATATAATAACCCGGTTTCCTCTGAATCTATCTTTTACTTTTCCGGGTCAATGCCCTGATGAAAATGCCAAAGATCCGGCTTACTTCACCCGTTAATTGATCCTGATATCGCGGAAGAGATTCGCTTCCTATCCATTCCGGATATCCCGTCCAGCACTTAACGCGTATCCCAAAAAATCAGGACGGGTATCCCTTATCCCAAAATTTTTGGTTCCCGCTTGTTGGCCTAGGTTCCCCCACCCGTACCTATAAATAGGTACCTAGGGGCGTGACCTAACCCCAACGGTTCACTCCTTCTTCTTCCTCCTCACCAGCGCTTCCCCATCCGAGCCCACAGAGCGCCACCACGGAGACCTCGCGCACGCCGCCGGAGCAGAGCCGCCGCGAGCTACGCTCTTCCACAGCTCGCCCCGCGCCGCCGCCAATCTCCGCCGCCGCGCCTTCAACCTGCCCGCCGGGAGACGCAAAGGGGCATCAGGACTGCGCCATCTGCCGCCGTCGCGTCACTCTCCAATCCACTCCGGTAAAGTCCTTACATCCATTTGATCTAGCTCCTGATTGTCCCGTTTTGACCTAGATTGGATCTTGGTCCTCCCGCGGGTCATTTCTTGCTCCACGCCGGATTAGGTCGCATAGCTCCATGCTAGCTTGTCCAATCACTTAATAGATGACCACACATCATTCCCCTATCGCTCGTAATCATTAATTTCACAACAAAATCATCCATAAATTTTCCAATCTGGATTTAGTTCGCCCAAATTTCCGCGGCTGCGCTTGATACCCGGAAAATCCACCTCTCCCGGTTCTTTCACTTGCACTAAATACATAGGCAATCAACCTTTTTCCATAAATGCTTGCCGATGCGTAGATATCCCATAATTTCTATACTGCTCATCAATACCCGGATAGTTTGTAATTTTTACTCTGCCCAGTGATACCCGGACAACTCATAGTTTCCACGCTTTTCAATGATACATGCTTCTCACTGATACTGCTTGTGAATACCCGGATAACTCATGATCTCCGAGTCTTAATGTTTCGTGCACTTTGCTTTGTGTTTTGCAGACCGAACCGATGGCTCCCAGGAACAAAGGGAAGCAGCCGGCTAAGGCAAGGACGACCCAGTCCATATCCGCTAATTGGGCGCGGTCTTCCGTGACCCAGGCCAAGCTGGAGGAGCTGGCCGAGTCAGGCATCCTTCCTCCTCAGAAGGAGATTCATTGGAGGGTTCCGGGTGACGAGACCCGGCCCACCCCCAACGCCGACGAGGTAATATGCTTTGTCGAGCACGTGATCCGGGGGTTTCGCCCCCCGGGTCACTCTTTCTTCCGTGAGGTCCTCCGCCACTATGGCCTCCGGGTGTTCGACATAGGGCCTAACTCTATGTTGAACATAACCCACTTTATAGTCCTTTGCGAGTCTTATTTGTGCATCCCGCCAAATTTGGCTTTGTTTATTGAGCTCTTCCAATGCAAACCGTGCCGCGAAAGCGGCGACGGGGCCCTTTTGGCCTGCGGCGGAGTTTCCATCCAACGCCGCAAGAATTCTCCCATGCCAACTCTAAACTTAAACTCTCATGTTAAGCATTGGCAACTTTCCTTCTTTTATTACCGGGATACCTCCCCACCCGGCGAACGGAAGTTGTCGGGTTATTCAGAGGGTCTCTTAGATCTTTCCGATACTTTTAATGTTTTTCCCCCTGAGTCGGACAGGGAAGCCATCCAGCCCTACCTGGCCAAAATAGCCGTCCTTTTCGCCCACGGTCTCACTGAGCTCAACCTAGTTAAAACTTGGGTAGATTTCCGCATCCAGCCCAACTCTATCCGATCAAAGCTGATGTGCGAATACTCGGGGCACGTTACGGACGCGCTCCGTTACTCCTCGAAGAACTATCCGGCCGGTGACACCAACAAGACCATTAAGAGCTTCCTGACGGAGAAGCTGGAGGTGATCAAGAATGTTGCCGGGTTAGCGCCGTTCACCCGGGATAACCCGGCTCCAGCGGTAAATCCGATACTTACACATTTACTCTCGTACTTTGACTTGATACAACTACTAACTTCCATTTTCATGCTTTTATCTCAGGCTGACAATGTCTTCTGGAGCATTGAGACCCCTCCCAACTCCGGGAACCCGGAGGAAGAAGAAGAAGAACCGGCCGACACCGACGAAGGTATCACCCGGAATCCAGTCACCTCAACCTTTATTACTTTGCTTTCCCATTTTTTCTCTCTTTCCAACTATAGGCTTGCACCTTTCAGGGATGGATGATAAGGGTGACAAGGACGACCAGAAAGACTCGGAAGAAACCGAGAGTGACAAAAGCGAAATTGAGCCGGAGGTCGAGGTTGGGGCCAAGAGGAAAACCCGCGGGGTCGTCTTCAAGGTTCCCTACTCTTCCATGTCCTCAAAACCTTACTCTTTTGATAATATGCGCGAGCTTAACCGACAGTTATCAAATTCACCACACTTGAAGGATCCACCTCCACCTAAGCGCAGAGTAACCCGGAATTCCCCAAGCGAGGATCCCCTCAACCCGGGTATTCCTACGTCCCCGGCTCGTCGTACTGGTATGTCTCCATCTCATCCCATAAACTCACCTCGAAAACACCCTTCCCCCAATCATCCATTAGCCGGACAGCTCCGGGTCTCACTCTCGGATTCTGTGACAGCCTCATCTGCGTCCAGCAGCTCGCTTCCGGCAGATTTCGTGGTGAATGCCGGGTAAGTCATATTTCCGGCTAAGCAATACTCTAGTCCTTTTGATAACCTTCAGTTTTCGTTGCTGACCCCTTCTCTTTCCTTTCCTTAGCGCCCAGGTCACGATCAGTGACCCGGATATTATGGACACGGACAACCGGGAGATGGAGGGGCCGACTGATGATATGGACGCCGCGACTGGCGGTGGTGCTGAAAGCAACCAGGAGCAAGACCCCTTGGCTGACCCGGCTAGACAGGAAACCGGGTCTCCCAAGCCCTCTGAAGAGGCTGAAGACGACGACGTCGAGATCCTGGACACAAGGATGGGCTCTCCTAATCCGGACACCCATACAGTCCGGGTCTCGACCCCAAAGTCGGAGAAAGTTCGCCCGCCGGGTGATCAAGCTGCCGGCTCTTCCGGTGTCAGGCCCGAAGATATGACTTTTTCCCAGATGCTTGAGGCCCTGCACACCTTGAGGGCTGATGAAGAAAATATCCTAGAAGCTTTGATAGCCAAACATGAGGTAAATCCGAATAACATTGCCTGTATCCTTGTCTAGTCCCCAAGTTCCAAGTGAACTTATTGATAATTTGCTTGGAACTTCGTAGTATATCCAACTGGTAGCTTGCTTTTATCCGGCTAATCCATCCTTGTGTCTCCACACAGGCCTTCGTGGCCCACTCTGAGAAGGCATTGGCAAAGACCACCAAGCTCCTCGAGAAGGAGGCGGCTCTGCGTGAGTCGGCTGAAGCTGATGCTAAGAGGAGCGGGAAGATCACAAGGAAATATAGAAGGAGGGCTCATGCAGCAGAAGATGAACTGACCAAGCTTTCCGTTCAAATCGCCGACACATATCGTGCTCTGACCGGTACGATTCCTTAACTTGATAATTATAACCCGGATTCTCATTCTGATAATTAGTCGGATTTCCTTATTCGCTGCTTTTTCCTATTTTCTGCAGGTCCGGATGATGTAACCCCGGACGAAGATGATATCGCCAAGCTGAAAACCATCAAGAGCACTATCCGGCACCTCTGCACCGGAATCAAATGGATCCTTCAGGGTCTGAAGTGGCCGGGTGTCGGGCATGGCAGCCTGAAGACGCTGCTTGACGCGTGCTCCACTATCCCCGAGTGGATTGAGCACTGGAGACGCTCATCCTGCCGGGTTGGAGTAACCCGGGGGTTTGCACTGGCTAAGGCGTATTTTCCCAAACTCGAGCCGGCCAAGCTTGTAGGCGGGTTTTCAGAGTTCAACCACGACGGGTCCAGGTTCTCAGTAAAGAATTTCAAAGCTCTCCAGAAGGAGGTTCGTCAGTCGGCCAGTGTGATTGCCGATAGCTTGGATGTCAGTTCAATTACCCCCGCGTATGATGCTGATGACAAGGCGATTAAGTCGGATCTTCCCAAGCCCTACGACATGCTGGCCCGATGGAAGGCGGAGGCTTCCTAGGCGAGAGAAGAGGCCGCGAAGAAGAAGGCTGAGGCCATTCTGCGCCTGCTACCTCCACGCCAGTCGTCCCTCCTCCCGCGCGGGCCGGCACTACTGGTGACCCGGGTGCTGCCGCTACCAAGAACGCTGAAGGCCAAGGCAAAGAGCAAGACCCGGCCGCCAAGGGCAAGGGAAAGATGGACGACTCGGCCCAAGATGCCGAGTGAAATTTATATCGGCGACCGTCTTAGGCACATTATCCGGCCGATGGGCCTTAAAACAATTATTCTTTTGATGGCGCGCCTGTGCGCTTTATGATACTGCTATCGTGGCTTGTAATGCACTATGATACCTTAATAGCTTTCGTGGCCCTTCTGGACTTTGGATGAATTTGGTATCTATCTTCTTTTGAGGTTATATACTCTTGATTTTCCGACTTACTTTAAGGTTCCTTTTGTGAGACTCGATTTCCGGGTTTCGTGGGTTTTGACAGGTGGACTTTTCTCTAAGTCCCCAAGACTCGGATTTTTGGGTTTTTGAGCTTAATAGCTAGATGATTTGTTTATTGTTTCAAATTCCTCAGTCCCCAAGGCCCGAACTTCCGAGTCTAGGGTGTTAGGTCTTTCAAAGAGAACAAATCGTTTTTTGCTAAGCCCAAAACCTAGAGCCGTTTCACATAGGTTTTGAAGTTATGCTTAATAAACTGTGAGTTTCCGGTTATTAACCCTGTACTCTGCATAACTTGTGATTTAGATGACCCTTTTGGCTCTCTTGTACGGTAAGCCGACTTTCGCGTGGATAATCATGTTGCTACATCTATACGAAGACAGGGTCAGGCAAGTCCCATTGGGCATCATGACTGATTGTGATCATATGCGAGCAAATCATGCCACTTTAGTGCGAGTCACATCGAGGTTAAGTAAGAAAAGTCAAGAAAGTTTGGCTCTTTTGTCCGGTTATAAGCTTGCAGCCATACTCGTTTGCGAGTAATCGGCCCTTATAACTCATAGGCATCGTGGCCGGGTCTTTGAGTTTGTAACTGTGCTATTCAAGCAATCAGCCCCCAAGACCTAAATATATGCAAACTGCTAAAGAAGCTAATGTACTAAAAACAGTAAACAATACTTACCTGGAAGAAGGATACAAAACATAACAGAAATAAAAAGTTGATAAAAACACATGAAAAGGAAATAATATATTGTTTAACCATCTCTTTATTGATATGAGAAAAGTTAGGTCAGCAAGCCGCCTCATTAAAAACCCTCCAGTCCCCTTAGGTACCCTGGATAGGAAAAGAGTGCGTCTGAAACCTGCTGCCTGTTACATCGTGTAATTCCACTTGTAAATCTAGCCTATACTAAGTATAGTAGGGACGTAGCTGAGCCACGTTCCATGGTCTTTCTTTCTCTTGCATAGATGAAGTGGTATGAGCGGTGTCATTAACCGTAGCCGACTCTTCCCTTGCATCTATCAAGTAATATGATCCATTGTGCAGATTCCGGCTTATGATGAACGGTCCTTCCCATGGCGGTGATAACTTGTGTTTTCCTTCCTTTGATTGTACCAGGCGCAGAACCAGGTCTCCTTCCTGGAAGACCCGGGTTTTCACGCGCCGGCTATGATATCTCCGCAGATCCTGCTGATATATGGCTGATCTCTCCAAAGCTTGTTCTCTGTGTTCTTCTAGCATATCCACGGCCTCCTGCCGGGTCTTCTCGTTCTCCACCTCGACGTAAGCCGATACTCGAGGCGAGTCGTGGATGATATCACTCGGCATCACCGCTTCTGCGCCATAAACCATGAAAAACGGTGTCATCTGAGTAGATCTGTTAGGTGTAGTGTTAATACCCCAAACCACTGAAGGTAACTCCTCAACCCATGCTCCAGCAGCTCTGATACATGGGACTGGTAATCGTGGCTTTAATCCACGAAGTAACTCCTGATTCGCCCTCTCCACTTGTCCATTGCCTTGTGGATGAGCTACGGAACCTATGTCAAGCCGGATTCCGTTGTTGGCACAAAATTTCTCCATCTCGCCAAGAGACATGTTGGTTCCATTGTCGGTAATTATGCTGTGGGGATATCCGAACCGATAGATAATCCTTTTGAGGAACTTGACTGCTGTAATTGCTTCACAATTGGTAACTGGCATGACCTCAACCCACTTGGTGAACTTATCAACAGCTACTAAAAGATGTGTCTTTTTGCAAGGTGACATGTGGAAGGGGCCAACCATATCCATACCCCAAACCGCAAACGGCCAAGTTAACGGGATAGTCCGCAATTCCATAGCCGGCACATGGGTTTGGCGAGCGTACCTTTGACACCCGTCACACCTTGCCACCAAGCGCTCCGCGTCTGCTAGGGCCGTGAGCCAGAAGAAACCATGTCGATAAGCTTTGGCCACGAGGGATCTTGTGGATGCATGACGCCCACAATCGCCTTCATGGATCTCCGTGAGGATCTGTCGGCCTTCTTCTGGTGCTACACAACGCAAAAAGACTCCTGCTGCACTTCTTTTGTACAACTCCCCATTGATGATAGAATATCCTTTTGCTCGCCTCAGAATTTGTCGTGCTAATACCTCCTGCTGTGGTAACTCGCCCCATGATAGGTAGGCCAGGAACGACTCTGTCCACTCGGGAACAACACGTACTGTGGCCACGAGCTCCAAATCCGGGTCTTGATTTGCCAGTTCTTCCTCAGACTCGGTTTTAACTAATGGTCGCCATAGCTCATCCAGGAAAACATTAGGTGGAACCGGCTCTCTGCGCGAGCCGAGTCTGGCGAGTGCGTCTGCTGCCTCGTTTTTTCTTCTGTCTATGTGCTCCACCTCATACCCGGAAAAACATCCGGCAACCCTGTCCACCTCTCTGCGGTATGCTGCCATAGTTGCATCTTTTCTACCCCAAATTCCTGAGACCTGCTGTACCACAAGGTCCGAATCTCCAAAGCATCGTATCCTCTTAATGTTCATCTCCTTGGCTACCTTTAAGCCGTGCAATAGGGCCTCATACTCGGCCACGTTATTGGAACAATCAAAGTGAATCTGCAACACGTAGCTTAACCTGTCTCCTTTGGGTGATGTTAGCACCACTCCAGCTCCTGATCCCTTGTATTGCTTGGAACCATCAAAGTGCATTATCCAAGACTCGGAGTTTGGAGCCATGGTGGGCATGCCTGTGTGAGTCCAATCGTTAATGAAATCAACTAGAGCTTGAGATTTGATTGCTGACCTGGGCTCGTAGTTGATGTGATAATCTCCCATCTCGATCGCCCACTTGGCTATTCTGCCTGTTGCATCCGAGTTTCTGATGATATCCGACATTGGTATAGAGCTAACCACTATTATGGGGTGTTCCTGAATATACGACTTCAATTTCCGGCTGGCCATGAAGACCCCGAAAACCAACTTTTGCCAATGCGGGTAGCGCTGCTTTGTTTCTGACAACACCTCACTGACGTAATAAACCGGCCTTTGGACCGGGTGATCTTTTCCATCCTCCTTACGCTCAACGACAACCACTGGGCTAACCGCCCGGGGCCCCGCCGCAACGTATAATAACATGGGCTCTTTAGGACCCGGAGCTGCTAGGACTGGTGCCTCAGATAGTTGCTTTTTTAGTGCCTCGAATGCCTCATCCGCCTCTTGGTCCCAAACGAACTTATCAGATTTCCTCAAGAGCCGGTACAAGGGTATTGCCTTCTCTCCGAGTCTTGATATAAACCGGCTCAGCGCTGCTACGCACCCCGTAAGCTTCTGTACGTGCTTCAGGTTTTCCGGCTTTTTCAGACTCTGGATCGCTTTGATTTTATCCGGGTTTGCTTCAATCCCTCTCTCTGAAACAATGAAACCGAGCAACTTCCCTGCTGGGACTCCAAATACACACTTTGTCGGATTAAGTTTCATCTGATATCTTCTCAGGTTCTTGAATGTTTCCTTCAGATCATCGATAAACGTCTCTGCTTTTCTGGTCTTGATCACCACGTCATCTACATAAGCATGAACGTTGCGTCCAATTTGATCCTCAAAGCACTTCTGAATGCACCGCTGATAGGTTGCGCCGGCGTTCTTCAGTCCGAAGGTCATAGTTTTGTAACAAAAGGCTCCAAAAGGGGTTATGAACGATGTTTTCTCCCAATCTTCCTTCTTGAGCTTGATCTGATGATACCCGGAATATGCATCCAGGAAGCACAATAGGTCACTTCCAGCCACTGCATCTATGATCTGATCTATCCTCGGAAGCGCAAACGGATCCTTTGGGCAATGCTTGTTGAGGCTCATATAATCGATGCACATCCTCCACTCATTGGTCTTTTTCATTACGAGAACCGGATTTGCTAGCCACTCCGGGTGAAATACTTCCATGATAAAGCCGGCTGTTAACAGCCGAGCGATTTATTCGCCGATAGCCCTTCTTCTTTCCTCATTCATCTTTCTCAGTCCCTGCTTCACGGGTCTGGACTTGGGATCGACGTGCAGACTGTGCTCTGCCAGCTTTGTAGGGATACCCGGCATGTCGCTAGGCGTCCAAGCGAACACATCCTGATTTGAACGAATAAACTCCACAAGTGCTTTTTCCTGCTCATCATCCAAGTTAGATCCTATGGCAAATTGTTTAGAGGGATCACCCTCGACAAAAGCCACCATCTTGGTGTCCTGCGTTGCCTTGAACTTCGCTCTCTCATCTTCAGTATTCGGCCTTTTTAACGCTGTTCTGTCATCCGGGTCTACCTGAGACCGGTAATACTTGAGTTCCTCTTTTCTGCAAGCTTGTTCAGCCATTGCCGCATCTCCTTCATCGCACTCAACCGCTATATCCCGGCTCCCATGTATGGTGATGGTCTGTTTGGGACCCGGGATTTTTAGTTGTAGATACACATAACACGGCCTGGCCATGAACTTAGCATAAGCCGGCCTTCCGAATAGCGCATGATAAGGGCTGCACAACTTGACCACCTCGAAGGTGCGCCACTCAACCCGGAAATTGTCCTTCGATTCTCCAAAAGCAACCTCCAAGGTAATCTTTCCTTCAGGGCACGCTGAGTGACCCGGCACTATTCCGTGAAAAACCGTTGAACTTTTCTGTAGCTGAGACTCCTTGAGACCCATGCGTAAGAAGGTTTCCCAATATAGGATGTTGATGCTGCTTCCACCGTCCATTAAGACCTTTTTCAGCTCATAACAATTAACCTGTGGCGCAACCACCAATGCTAGGACTCCCGGATGTTCTATTCTCTCCGGGTGATCCCTTCTGCTCCACGTTACATCCTGCTCCGACCATCTCAGGTATCTCGGAACGGCCGAGGCAACTGAGTTTACCGCCTTTTTCAGTATCTTTTTATCCTTGTTGGAAATTCCTGTAGTATGCACGTGGTATTGCCCCAATTGCTTGGGGTTGGCTTGGAAACCTCCAGCTCCCCCCTGGTTATTACCCGGATTTCCGCCTGCCGGGTTACCGGCTGGGGGTGGGCCATTGCCCGGGTTTCCACCCGGACCCGGTCCTCGTCCCCGGCTGAAAGCGCATGGTTCCCCCATATGTGGTTTTGGTAATTAATGACAATCCTTATGGACTAATGTTTGCATTGAGTTATCCTGGTAGATCTTGTCCATAGGAAATAATGGAGTTCATGTGTTGAACTCTATTAGCTTCCTTGATGGCCATTGTTATATTCATGGATTTATATGAAGAATGGTCTTGGTTTGAGTTGAGCTTATTGCTAGTGTGTCTTGAAGAAAAGGATTAGGTTATCTTTCATTATCATCTTCAAGACATCATCTTTAGAAGTGAGAAGCAAAGATACAAGGTTGATCAAGCTCGCTATCAACACACAAAGCTACAAGTTGTACCAAGTGGGATTGTGTATCTCATGGTATGGTAAGAAATTGTCAATATAGCTTTGTGAACTAACCCATGATATGTGTGTGTCGCATCTCTATGTGTGGTTAGGTATCTTTCCATGGGCATGAACCAAAAGGAAGATTTCTTATTGCCCATGGTCTATGTCCTCGTCAAGCGGTGTTTGTCATCTAGCTTGACGTGGAAGCTCAAGTGAAACATCTAGAAGATATCCTATGCTTGATGCTTGCCACCCATTTGGAGATTGTGGTCTTGTGAAGATTTGCCGAAAGGTCTCTCCCATAATGGTGTATGGGGGAGCTAGTCTCTCCCATAATGGTGTATGGGGGAGCAACTTGCAAGTCTTCATCAAGCGGAGTTTGTGCTAGCAAGCGCAATCAAGAAAGAAGATCCTACTTGAGAGAGTCAAGATCGTCATCATATAGCTCAAGTGGAATGCTCAAGGCAAAGGTATAATCTTGATAGGTTTTCTATTTTACCGGTCTCGTGTCTTTGGGAGACCGGGTTATAGGATAGATAGTCGTACTATCAAGAGGGGCTCTCAAGTGAGTAACTCGATCGAATCATTATGGAGAGCTCAAACCTTTGCATACTTTGCATATCATCTTTCTTGGTTCTTATTTGGTCTTTGTCTCCTTTGGGTTTTAGTGCTTGTCGTGATCTTCATGACAAGCCTTGGTTTCTCGAAAACGGATTTCGTAAGAAAAACTTGTTGCGTTTTCGGTGGAGAAAATATCCGGTTCAGCTTTGAGAATGTTTCCACACCTTCCATGTGTGGTAACTTCTCCATTCATTTTTGTTTGGATACTCCTTGCTCTTATCTTTCCAACCCAATTGGATTCACCTCTTTCGAAGTTCATCCGCAAAAGTTATGTTCGTCTCGGTGATGGAGGTTTTACCGGTTGTTCCTTTTAGAGAGGTTAAACCTTTCTACATTTGGTTTTAGTTTCCATTGTTTGGCAGTGATGTTTCTCTGCATTATCTTGTAGAGTTTTTCATTGCGAACTCAACGAGCCAAAGATCATCGAAAACGGAGTCCGGACGAAAAAGTTATGAAAGTTTTAGTATTGATGTCTCTGCAGTTTTCGCCAGTCCGGAGTCTCCGGACTTAGGGCCGGAATCTCCGGTAGTCCGGAGTCTCCGGTGTGCAGTCCGGAGTCTCCGGACCAAAAACTCCCCCAGGGGTTGCTCCCTTGGTGTCGCGTACTGTATAGGGTCCGGAGAGTGTCCGGAGACTCCGGTTCAGACCGGAGTCTCCGGTCTTCACACCGGAGTCTCCGGTGTGGTTTGTTTTCTGTGTAGGAACTTGTGTTTGCGAGTTTGGTGTCGCGCACTGGACTCACACCGGAGACTTACCGGAGACTTACCGGAGTCTCCGGTGTAAGTTTTCCTGCAACAGCTCTTTTTCGTGGGGACCTATAAATAGGCCCCTTTTCTTCCCCAAAGAGCTAGGTCTTCCAAGCACGAATTTTTTCCCCTCTCTCTCCTCCATTGTTGACCTTGGAAAGCTTGCCCCTCTCTCAATTCCTCCCATGATTCTTGCATATCTTTGAGGGAAAAGAGAGAGGAGATCTAGATCTACATTTCCACCAATCCATCTTCCTTCTTAGTGAGGGAAACCTAGTAGATCTTGATCTTGGAGTTCTTGGTGTTTCTCCTCCATTGTTATTCCTCTCTTATTCCCCCATAAGCATTTGTTGCTTTGTTGGAATTTGAGAGTGAAGGATTTGAGCACTTGTGCTCTTGCCTTTTGCATCGGTTGCATCGGTTTTCTCTCTCCATGAGGATTCGTGGAAGTGAAAGTTTGTGAGCTTGTTACTCTTGGGTCTTGGACCCTAGACGACTTGTGGTGTTCTTGGGAGCCTCCAATTGAGTTGTGGATGTGTGCCCCAAAATTGTGGTGACACCGAGAGCCTCCAATTGAGTTGTGGATGCGTGCCTCGGGTTTGAAGGTTGCCAATAGTGGAAGGTGAACTAGGCCTTTGTGGCGGGGTTCATCGGAGAATAGGGTGAGGCCTTTGTGGCGTTGAGTAGGCCTTCGTGGCGAGCTCACACCCCTCCAACGAGACGTACTCCCCTTTGTGGGAGGAACTCGAGAATACATCATCGTCTCCGTGTGCCTCGGTTATTTCTATACCCGAGCTTTTTACTTATGCAATTTACATTGTGATAGCCTTCGAGCTTGAAGTTATACATCTTGCTATCACTTTGTTACTTGTCTTGCTTAGCATAAGTTGTTGGTGCATCTAGTTGGCCATAGAATATTTAGGTTGTATGCTTGTTAATTTAAACACCTAGTTCATTTCCGCATTTAGCAAGCTTTAACCGGAAAAGTTTTAATCGCCTATTCACCCCCCCCCCCTCTAGGCGACGTCGTTGTCCGTTCAATTGGTATCAGAGCCTCGTCTCTCTTTATTAGGCTTTACATCCTAGAGAGTACGATGTCGTTTAGAGAAATAGAACATGATCCCTCTTTTATATTCTATGGTAGAAACTATGATGCTTGGAAAATTCGCATTCTTAATTTTCTTGGGGACATGGGTCCAAAGTATGTTAAGAGAATTGTAGATATGGATTTTCCTCCTCCAAAGGATTCTCAAGATTTATCTTTAGAGGATGAGGAAAACTCTTATCTCGATACTCTTGTATCTAATGGTCTCTTGTGCATTTTGAGCGATGTAGTTATTGAATCAATCAAGCCTTTTCGGAACGCTCATGAGCTATGGACAAAACTTCAAGATATATATGATGTGTCCAATATTATTGAGGATGATTGTTCTCCATCCACTTCCGACCGTGATGAGTTCACATCTTTCTCCACTCCACCAACATGTGATTTGTCACAAGGTAATGATATGGTGAGTGGTGATAGAAATTGCATTGTGGATAGTGAATTTGCTATTGACTATACTTCATCTCTATCCCATTGCAATGATCTATCTTTGGACTTAATATATTCTAGCACTCAAAATTCCATACATGCTAGTGTTGATAGTCCTTGCATATCATGTAATAGTTGTTTAACTAAATCCCATGATGATATGCTTCCTATGTCTTGTTTTCATGAAAACAATGATTCCATTTCCTCTATTACTTGGGTGGCTAACAATGTAGAGGAATCCCACTCTTTGGTGGAACAAGACATGGACCTTAATGGCGCTTCTAGTATATCTTCATCATCACCATCCATTTCTCATATGTGCCTTATGGCTAGGGATTCAAAGGTATCTCCACCTTTGGAACCCACTACATCTTGTGATGATGAGGATGAGGATATATTTTATGGAGAGTTTGAGGACGAAGCCTCCTTAATGGAGAAGGGTGAGTTGGTTCTTCTTGATCTCCCTAAAGGTAGTAAAGCTATCACTCCTTTTAGTGAAAATATTGGCTTTTGCTATTTATAGCGCTAAAATCATTGAAACTAAAGGTGAGATTGAAAGAAGTGATGCCGATGAAAAGGCATCCCTCACTACGTCTCTTGAGGACGAGTATGAGCTCCGAGTTACTCTTGAGGAGAAACTTGAATCTTTCGAGGAGCTCTATAATGAACAAATAACCTATCTCACTAAAGCATGTGACCATACCAATGCTAAATATAAAGTGCTTAAAAATGAAAAGGTTGAATTTGTTGTTGGCAATGCTAATCTAATTGAGGAAAACTCTAGGTTAACTAATGAGCTTGCCAAGTTATCTTCTTCTATTTCTAATGATTCTTGTGCTACTAACTCCACAACTTGTGAAGCATCTATTTTGAAGGAGAATGTTGAGCTAAGGGCTCAACTTGAGTTAATGACTAGCAAGTGTGGGAAATTGGAAGAAAGTCATGAAAAGCTATCTAGCTCTCATGAGGATCTTCTAGCATCCCATACCAAGCTAAAATTATCTCTTGAGACTATCACTACAAAGGTAACATCTTGTGAGCCTCATGTGGTAACTAGAACAATCTCTTCTATTAATGCTATATTGCCTTGTTCTAGTATTAGTAACTCATCCTCTCATAATGTTTCTACATCTTGTGATGAGTTGCTTTCCTTGCCTTGTTGCTCTAACAATAAAGCATCTACTTCCTCTAGCTCTTGTGTTGTTTCTAACCATGTAGAGGAAAATAAAGAGCTTAAGGCCCAAGTCACTTCTTTGAAGAAAGACTTGGAAAAGTGTCATGAAGGGAGTTCCACACTTGACAAGATGTTGAGAGTGCGAAGACTTCCCAATGACAAGAGTGGACTTGGATTCAACTCCAATCTCAAGAACAAGTCCATTATTGACAAGAAGAAGGGCCAAGAACAAGTCAAAGATCCGGCCAAGATTATTTGCTTCAAGTGCAAGATTGAAGGGCACCATGTTAGATCTTGCCCTTTGAAGAAGAAGCCTCTTAGTGAGAAGCAACTAGGGAAGAGGACTCTTGTTCAATCTCATGCTCAACCACGAGTTGAACAACGGCCACCTCCTAAGAAGACTCAAGCCAATGCTCCTCTTGTTGAGAAGCCTATTGAGAAGAAAGAAAAGAGTCGATGTTGCTACCTTTGTCGCAAGAAGGGACACTTTGCTTCTTCATGCACTAATGGTACATTATCCAACCCTATCCTTGTTGATAATGCTTATTCCATTAGGAAGGATAATGTGGGCAATGTGTTTTCCAAATATGTTGGTGCTCCAAGTGGTGTCAAGAAAAGAACCATTTGGGTTGCCAAACCTATTGTGACTAACCTCTTAGGACCCAACTTTGTTGGGGACCAACAAGCTCAAACTTGATCAATAGGTGGTGTTGGAGGGCATTGGAGACTTGGCTAATTCATGAAGAATTAAGGGATCTTCATCAATTTTATTTCCTCAAGCCAAGTCACTTGGATTATATATATCTCTTACCCAATGTTCCTCCAAGCGGTAACTTGTATTTAAATCATATATTCATTGAAAGTTGCTTGCTCCCTTGCATATGTTAGTTTTGTTTCTAGCGTGTGTTTGTATATGTTGTGCTTCCTACTTACCTATCTTGAGTAATCTAGTTATGTTTGTTGGTTTGCACTCCATGTACTTGTGTTCTTTGTGTTGAGCCCTCATTGCTTTCATTGCTTATCTTAGTTGGCTCTTTGGGAGATTAATGGACTATCCCATTTTGGGGGAGTAATATGCTTTGCACTTTACTATCCTAAAATGTGTGTACATGAGGAATACCACTTAGTGTTGATATATCAATATTATCTTGTCTCTATATGGTATTTTCTCATGAGAAATTCAACTTCTAATGTCCATTAATTTTCTCTAGTTGGATTTATTTTTGCCTCTTGTTGATTTCAATGGATTATCACATTATGGGGGAGTAATAAGCTATGTGCATATTACAAGCCTAGAAAATGTGAACATGTGAGGTATTTCCACCTAGAGTTGATATTCTAGTTATCTTGTTCCTAAGTGGCATGTTGCTCAAACAAGTTCCATATTTGCTTAAAATATCTTGTGTCTCTCTTCTTTGGTATCTTGTTTGTTAGAGAGTTTCTTGTTTCCTTGCTTTTCGGGTTTTATTTGAAGCCTTCAAGAATCTCTTTCTAAGCATGTTTTTTTATTCCTATCTTTTACCACATGCTTATGCTTTGTGAATATGATTGTGAACAAATCTACCACCGAGAAATATCTTCATACATATCTTGTCTTTGACGAGTTATAATAATGTGTGGTAAGTTTATTGATCATATTTACTTTAGCCATTGCTCTAATATTGCCTTGTTTCTTGCCAAGGATTCTGTTTGGTTCAAACTCCTTTGTGTCTTCCTTGCTCTACTCAAAATTTGTTTTATGTTTTCTTGAGTTAGGAAAAGCAATGATCCCATACTTGTGCACTTGTGTTCAAAGTCATACTTCTTTGGGTTGCACTATTCTTGGGGAAGCTATCCTACATTGAGTAGATCACCATTCTTTAAATTGGTATTGCATCTAATTGATTTTATTTAAACATGACTAGTGTTTGAATAATATATATGGAGAGTAATGATTTCATTGTGTGCATTTTGTATTCAAATGCAAGATCATAAATAATGCACTATTATTGGAAGAACTATCCTATATGCGTTTGAACACTTGTTGTCTTTAAATTTGTTTGTTATCCCAATGACTTGTCTCTTTGGAAGACAAACACTTTTCGTCTTGGTACTTTGTGTGCTATCATGAAAAGTGTAGAGGGTTTGTTCACTTTTTTATTTTTTTGGTATCCTCTCTATGTTGGTTTCCTCAATCATGTGTTGATTTGGGTCGTGATATTTTTTGGACAATTCTCTTTCTTTTCACTCTTGTGAGTGGCTTCTTGGTTTAATTAGTTCTTTGTCCATTTTGTATCTTGTTTTGGTTCTTGAAAGTTTTGTGCATGCATATTTACTATGTATATCTTTTGGCATGCTTACTTTCGTTGATCCAATATATAGGATAAACTCCATCAAATCCTAAATGGCTAAGATGTGCATGAAATTCAAATTCATATTAATATGCACATATTTATTTGGAGTTTGTCCTATGTATTGTAGTTTTTCTAACTACTTCGGACCCAATGAGTTTGGGTACCATTTTGTACTTGAATTTTGTTTTTAGGTACAATGGAGATACATTGGTTGCTTGCTCCATTCATAATGAAGGTGTTCTCTCACCATGGTATTATAGGAGTCAAGCTATGATGATTATGAAACTCGCATCCTCTTCATCACCAATGTCGTCTCGGTAACAAGTATCTATCTCATGCATACATTTCTAGCTTTCAACCTTGTGTAGGTTGCTTCTTGGCATGATTTCCTTTTGTTGCATTTCATTTGGTTCTTGCAAATGTCTTATCAAAAGCATCTTAATTGCAACTATGAGTAAGCCGGGATGATTACATACTAAGGGGATATTTATAGTCATTTTCATGATTCACCAATCCCGAGTATATTAATCTAGCAACTTCTACTGGAAGTCTCTCATATGCAATATTGATGAATTCTCAAAAACCATTTGAATCTTTTGTGATATGCGTTACCTTTCTCGAAGCATTCCAACTATGACTTTTCCCTTGTGATATTTGTGATGCTTTCATGAGTTTTGTGTGTTAATCTATATCCCCTTAAGATTAAACTAAGCTTAGTGCTTTGCTTTCAAGCAAAAATCTTATTGGTATATTAATGAACCTCTCTTGGATATCATGTTCTTCACCTTTGTACCTATTTTGTGTGTGCATGTTTCTTTGTGGATATATATCTTTGTGATTGTTGTCCACTTAGAAACTTATACACACGATAATAGTTACATCTTTAATTGATATTCTATTTCTTTAGTGACCACATTTTATTGCTTTATATTCCTTGGTGGCTCCTAAAAGGCACAAGCTTTGCTTTTCTTGTGGTATTCCTTTTCCATCTTAATAAGCTTGTGGACCTATGTGTTTTATCACTTGATGGTTTGTGTGTATGGGAAAGACATGATATGCACTATGTGCCTTATATATTGAAAGACTATGTTGATGATTCTATCATCCTATTAGTCTCCTAAAAATGTTTTTCCTTGTCACACGCATCTATTTCGGTTGAGTAAGTTTTTATTTGTCACTTTTTGATCTTCTTTGCTCAACTTTTGTTTGTTATCAAGTTGCTTTGCTTCATTTCCAATCTATTCTCTTGCTCTTGTTTGTGTTCAAAATTATCTAGAATGGAGTGATGATTCCATGTTGTGCACACTATATAGTAATTCAAATCTAACATTGTGCATGTACCTTGGGGAGTTCCCTCTTGATTTTCTAGAACACTTGGTTGATCTCATCAAAATATTGATTTTGGTCAATCGGTTTTTCGGATCCTTTGGTTGGTTGCTTCTTTGTGAAAGTTTCCTTCAATTTGACTTTGCTTGTAAACCTCTGGATCCTCAATATAGTTTGATCTCCCTCCATCTATTCATATTTCGTGATATGCACTTGATTTCACTCATATCATGAGGAATGCATACACTATGGGGGAGCTCTTACTATATTGGCCTTCTAATCTTTTTACCCATTTCGGCAATGGATGCCAATGGGGGAGAAGTTTAGAGGGTTTAAGGGAATTTGGTTTATGCTTTATTTTCGTTCTTAAGCATTTGACTTTCCATGCTATTGCATCCTTGCTCTTGTTTAGCATGTTTGCTTTATTCATCATATAAACCCTCGTAAAAAGGGATTGTCATCAATTACCAAAATGGGGGAGATTGAAAGCGCATGGTTCCCCCATATGTGGTTTTGGTAATTAATGACAATCCTTATGGACTAATGTTTGCATTGAGTTATCCTGGTAGATCTTGTCCATAGGAAATAATGGAGTTCATGTGTTGAACTCTATTAGCTTCCTTGATGGCCATTGTTATATTCATGGATTTATATGAAGAATGGTCTTGGTTTGAGTTGAGCTTATTGCTAGTGTGTCTTGAAGAAAAGGATTAGGTGATCTTTCATTATCATCTTCAAGACATCATCTTTAGAAGTGAGAAGCAAAGATACAAGGTTGATCAAGCTCGCGATCAACACACAAAGCTACAAGTTGTACCAAGTGGGATTGTGTATCTCATGGTATGGTAAGCAATTGTCAATATAGCTTTGTGAACTAACCCATGATATGTGTGTGTCGCATCTCTATGTGTGGTTAGGTATCTTTCCATGGGCATGAACCAAAAGGAAGATTTCTTATTGCCCATGGTCTATGTCCTCGTCAAGCGGTGTTTGTCATCTAGCTTGACGTGGAAACTCAAGTGAAACATCTAGAAGATATCCTATGCTTGATGCTTGCCACCCATTTGGAGATTGTGTTCTTGTGAAGATTTGCCGAAAGGTCTCTCCCATAATGGTGTATGGGGGAGCTAGTCTCTCCCATAATGGTGTATGGGGGAGCAACTTGCAAGTCTTCATCAAGCGGAGTTTGTGCTAGCAAGCGCAATCAAGAAAGAAGATCCTACTTGAGAGAGTCAAGATCGTCATCATATAGCTCAAGTGGAATGCTCAAGGCAAAGGTATAATCTTGATAGGTTTTCTATTTTACCGGTCTCGTGTCTTTGGGAGACCGGGTTATAGGATAGATAGTCGTACTATCAAGAGGGGCTCTCAAGTGAGTAACTCGATCGAATCATTATGGAGAGCTCAAACCTTTGCATACTTTGCATATCATCTTTCTTGGTTCTTATTTGGTCTTTGTCTCCTTTGGGTTTTAGTGCTTGTCGTGATCTTCATGACAAGCCTTGGTTTCTCGAAAACGGATTTCGTAAGAAAAACTTGTTGCGTTTTCGGTGGAGAAAATATCCGGTTCAGCTTTGAGAATGTTTCCACACCTTCCATGTGTGGTAACTTCTCCATTCATTTTTGTTTGGATACTCCTTGCTCTTATCTTTCCAACCCAATTGGATTCACCTCTTTCGAAGTTCATCCGCAAAAGTTATGTTCGTCTCGGTGATGGAGGTTTTACCGGTTGTTCCTTTTAGAGAGGTTAAACCTTTCTACATTTGGTTTTAGTTTCCATTGTTGGGCAGTGATGTTTCTCTGCATGATCTTGTAGAGTTTTTCATTGCGAACTCAACGAGCCAAAGATCATCGAAAACGGAGTCCGGACGAAAAAGTTATGAAAGTTTTAGTATTGATGTCTTTGCAGTTTTCGCCAGTCCGGAGTCTCCGGACTTAGGGCCGGAATCTCCGGTAGTCCGGAGTCTCCGGTGTGCAGTCCGGAGTCTCCGGACCAAAAACTCCCCCAGGGGTTGCTCCCTTGGTGTCGCGTACTGTATAGGGTCCGGAGAGTGTCCGGAGACTCCGGTTCAGACCGGAGTCTCCGGTCTTCACACCGGAGTCTCCGGTGTGGTTTGTTTTCTGTGTAGGAACTTGTGTTTGCGAGTTTGGTGTCGCGCACTGGACTCACACCGGAGACTTACCGGAGACTTACCGGAGTCTCCGGTGTAAGTTTTCCTGCAACGGCTCTTTTTCGTGGGGACCTATAAATAGGCCCCTTTTCTTCCCCAAAGAGCTAGGTCTTCCAAGCACGAATTTTTTCCCCTCTCTCTCCTCCATTGTTGACCTTGGAAAGCTTGCCCCTCTCTCAATTCCTCCCATGATTCTTGCATATCTTTGAGGGAAAAGAGAGAGGAGATCTAGATCTACATTTCCACCAATCCATCTTCCTTCTTAGTGAGGGAAACCTAGTAGATCTTGATCTTGGAGTTCTTGGTGTTTGTCGGGGGGTTACCCCCGAGTAGGGTAAAGGCAAGTGGTAAAGGCCACTGTCAGAAGAGAAGTTTGGTCGAGTAGCCGCCTACCCGGTACTCGCTACCCGGTCGACTGCTACTCGGTCTCACTTCAAGATGACCAGAAGGAGATATCAATCAAGTTCTATCCATTCGAGTAGAAGAGTTGGCCCGAGTAAAACTGGCGGGAACCTACTCGGGCCAGAAAGTCAAAGGAGCCGTTCTGACACAGGATCCCGCGTATCCCGGGTCCGTACTTGGCACTATTCGAACTACTGTTCACCTGGGACCGGCCTGCCTGACAGTGACAGCATGGAAGCAGGCGGTCGCAGGATAAGGGGGCCCCGGTCTGTGTTTGGCACAGTGATACCAGTCTGTCCCCTTGGTTTTGCCCAACGACTTTCCGGATGCAGCCAAGGTTGGGAACCAAAGCTGTCAGCGGGAACTCGGAAGAAGGACGATGTGCACACTATGTCGACACTTGTCCATGTTTGGACGTATCCGGCTGGGCACCGGGTATATAAGGTGCCCCGCCGCCTCCTGCGTGAGGGATCGCATGCTGGAACACATTGTGACCTAATTCTTGACCTAGTTCATCACGTAGAGAGAAGAGTGGCTACTCGGTAGCAAGAACCTTGTACTGTGGCTACTCGGTGAGATACCAAAATACATAGAGAAAGGCAGGAGTAGGGGTTTTACCTCCTCACGAGGGCCCTGAACCTGGGTAGATCGTGTTGTTTGCAGTGTTTACTTCGTACCTCACGCGGCTACTCGTCGCGTGATCCCTCCCCGAGCACCTCCAGCGTCCTTTGTCCCCACATATTTAGCCATCCCATGGCATCTGCCGTGACACCACCACGACAGTTGGCGCCCACCGTGGGGCAACCAGCGGCGCTGGCTGGAGTTTCTGTTCGGACGGGATCTTCTTCAGCGGAGCGCGTAGTCTGTGGCCTTGTCCACCGGTTCGGCTCCTTCGACTTCGTCACCGACAACGCCGGCGATTTCGGCGGCAGGGCCATGCCGGAGGGCGGCTCGGTGATCTCCTTCGGCTCTCACCTCGTCTACGTCGCCACCGTCGCCAACCGCGCGTACCCCGAGCTGGTGCATGACGCGGTGTCGTGGTGGTGTCACGGCAGATGCCATGGGATGGCTAAAGATGTGGGGACGAAGGACGCTGGAGGTGCTCGGGGAGGGATCACGCGACGAGTAGCCGCGTGAGGTACGAAGTAAACACTGCAAACAACCCGATCTACCCAGGTTCAGGGCCCTCGTGAGGAGGTAAAACCCCTACTCCTGCCTTTCTCTATGAATTCTGGTGTCTCACCGAGTAGCCACAGTACAATGTTCTTGCTACCGAGTAGCCACTCTCCTCTCTAGGTGATGAACTAGGTCAAGAATTAGGTCACCAAGTGTTCGATCCTCACGCAGGAGGCGGCGGGGCACCTTATATACACGGTGCCCAGCCGGATACGTCCAAACATGGACATGTCGACATAGTGTGCACATCGTCCTTCTTCCGGGCTCCCGCTGACAGCTTTGGTTCCTAATCTTGGCTGCATCTGGAAAGTCGTTGGGCAAAACAAGGGGACAGACTGGTATCACTGTGCCAAACACAGAGTAGGGCCCCCTTATCCTGCGACGGCCTGCTTCCATGCTGTCACTGTCAGGCAGGCCGGTCCCAGATGAACAGTAGTTCGAATAGTGCCAAGTACGGACCCAGGATACGCGGGATCCTGTGTCAGAACGGCTCCTTTGACTTTCTGGCCCGAGTAGGTTCCCGCCAATTTTACTCGGGCCAACTCTTCTACTCGAATGGACAGAACTTGATTGATTCTTCCTTCTGGTCATCTTGAGGTAAGACCGAGTAGCAGTCAACCGGGTAGCAAGTACCGGGTAGGCGGCTACTCGACCAAACCTCTCTTCTGACAGTCGCCTTTACCACTTGCCTTTACCCTACTCGGGGGTAACCCCCCGACAGCAGTCCCCGAAGCTGGTTGAGTCTTGCGAACTCGTTCACTAGGCTCTGCCAGCTTAAAACCAATTTTTGCAACATAGCCCTTGAACCTCAAGATGCCGAGTAAAAGACCTCCGAGTAGTACTTTTAGAAAGTACCTTGAGTTTCCTGTCTTCCGAGTAGCACCACCTCTCTACTCTGTAACCGAGTAAAAAGACTTAGAGAATTTCTCCTCTTGTGCCTCTGCAGCGCAGAGCATAATCCAGCCTTCCGTGTCGCAACTGGACACGTGCCAAGCATCCGTGACCCCGAAGTCTCGTTGCCCAGGACACGACGTGCCACGCGCCCAGTTTTCACGGAGCGGGCCCACAGGCTCGTCATGTCCCATCAAGCGCAGTAATATCCCAAGATCTGGTCGTGGGATCAACTGTGGCCGTTACGCGCGCGTTCCGCGCTTGCGTGCGTTTCTATCCGGCCACAGGCCCCACCACACGGGAATCATGGCCACGATTGATCCCACTACCCCGGTGGTAACGGTAGCCTGAGGCGAGGGTATAAATACCCCCACCGGTAACTTCCCCTTCTTCCTCCTTCGCTCTTTCCCTTTTCTCTCCCCTGTTTCCTCTTCGCCGTTGAGCTCTCCGCCGCCGCGCAACTCCTTGCGCCGCTGCGGATTGGTTTCCTCCACCCAATCTCTTCCACTCTCCACCATTCGCTCGTCCCTTGCCATGGCTGCTCGCGCCGGCTGGGCTGGTTCGCACGTCACCGTCGATGACTGCGCCTGGCTCGTGAACACCCGGAGGGTTCCTCCCGGTGTTCAGTGCCGGCCGTCCGACGGTGAGCTCGTTCCGGCCCCGCGGGAGGGCGAGCGTGTCGTCTTCCTCGCGCACTTCGCGCGAGGATTCGGCTTGCCGGCATCGGACTTCCTGCGCTCCTTCCTGGATCACTTCGGTGTCCAGATGCACCACCTTCCCCCAAACGCCATTGTCTTCCTAGCCTATCACACCGTGGTGTGCGAGGCCTTTCTAGGCGTCCGCCCCACGGTGGAGACTTGGCTCAAATACTTCCACCTCCGCCAGCAGAGTAAGGGGAAAAAGGACGGCGCGGCCGGTAGCAGTCGGGTAACCGACACCGGCAGCGCCATGATGCTGCAGCGGGCGGGAACCAACCATCCTCGCATCAAGGGGTTGGATTCCGTCCGCATGTGGCAGAAATCCTTCCTCTACGTCAAGAACATCCCCGCCACGGAAGGGGGACCGATTGTGGATCGCATCAATCTGCCCGCGTGGAGCAATCGAGCTCCAACCGGGCAGAATTGGAAGACGAAGCCCTCCAACGACCGCAACGCGATACAGATGGAGGAGCAGCTCGCCTACCTCATCGGCCAAGGGCTCAGGAGCGACGATCCCGTCGCTTGCTGGATCAAGAATCGCGTGCTGCCGCTGCAGCGGCGCTCCCATCCAATGTGCTATCTGGGAGGCCCTCGCGACTGCACCCGCACGACCACACTCGAGCTCAGCGACGCGGAAGTCGCCGATCACGCAAGGTCTATCCTGACCACAAGCCTCCCTGACGACTGGGAGTACGGCTTCACCCCTTTCAGCCGCACAAAGCCGATTCCCCGGGTACGTTCTCCTTTCTCTGCTTCCTTCTTATGCAATCCGAGTAGAAAATCTTCTCTCTTGGCTGCAACTAGCAATTGCCTTCTGCACCGAGTAGATTATTCTATCGAACTGCCTAGGCTTAGTATGCTTGATGTTTGCACGCCTTGTCGAGTAGCATACTTAGGAGAAATACTTAGGCTTAATATGCTTGTTGTTTGCACGCCTTGCCGAGTAGGACACTTAATAAATTTCCCTAGGCTTAGTGTGCTTTGTGTTTGCACGCGCATCCGAGTAGAATGCTTCCTCGCTACTCGGCTAACTTGCCATGTTTCTCTGTTTCTCCAGATCCTTGACCGCCAGATAGCTGAAAGCTTTGCGTGCTTTGAGGCTAATTGGTCAGATGACCGAGAAGAAGATGACCAGGCCTCCCTCGAGACCGTGGACCAGATCAATCTTCCTCATTCCCCCTCGACCGAGAAGCAGCCTGCCGAAACGTCTCTCCGTGACTGGTCCGAGGACGAGTTAGAAGGTAACTGAACTCACGCTTTCTCTCTACGAAAAGCACAAGCTCTTTGCCTGCTGTTTCTGAAATTCCTTTCTTCCTCTCTATTCCTCAGATACTGCTAATGCCGAGGATGATGACGAGGATGAGGACGAGGGAGCCCTTGAGGTCAATCCTCTCTCAGTTGCCGCACCTGCTACCCGCAAGCGGGCCGGCAGCGGCGCCCTAGAACCCCCCGCCAAGAAGAAGAAGGCGACCGAGAAGGCGACCGAGAAGGCGACCAAGAAGGCGGTCGTGAAGAGAACAAGGCAAACCATTCCCTCCACCACCGCGTAAGTTTCTTCTTGGTTGCGTGTTTCAGTTTGCTTTGCTCTTCTCGGTTGACTCCCAATCCTTTTCCTTCACTGTTTTCTCTTGTTTTCCTCTGCCCTTTTCTTATCTTTGATTCCAATTTCCTCTTCAGAGCCCCCTTGAACGTGGATGCCGCTCTTGCATCCAGCGAAACTCAGAAGAAGACTGCCATCGATGTCGACAAGCTAATCAACCTCGATGGCGACGAGAACAATGCCGCCAATGCACCACTACAGGGCACTGATGCCCAAACCACTGACACAGAGCAGCAATCCCGCGCCGAACAGGAGGCGCAGGGCACTGCTCATCAAGAGAGGCCACCTTCCCCTCCGGCCGACACCGCCGAGGGGAACCAAGACCGTGATCAGGAGATGCACGATGATGACGCTGCCGTCGAGCGGCAAGAAGCCGAACCTGAGCAGCCAGCCACAGACGCTGCCGGACAAGAGGATCCCGCTGCCGAGCAGCGGGTAGAAGATGCAGCCATGACTGAGGAGTATCCCCTGAGCAGTGCGCAACCAGGCGCTGCACAGGGTAGCGCGCAACCAGATGCTGCACAAAGTGGTGGGTCCGTGGTGCCACCCATTGATCAAGGCTCTGCACCGCCAGATTCCTCCTTGGTGCCACAGACCAAGGACGCAGCCAGCCCTCCTGCCGGGCGAGTAACCAGGAAACAAGCCCTAGATGCTCTGAAGGAGGCAGTCGAGAAGAAGGCAGCCGCGGAAGGGAAAACCGAGAAGCCAATCTCCGAGAAGCCGACTGCTCAGAAGGAGAAAGCAAAGAAGAAAGCTGCCGACAAGCCGCCACCGACACCAGCTGGCCAGTCCAGGCAGCTGGTTATCCGCAATCCCAGTGCGGTTCCTGCTGCTGCTACCATAGCTGATCAGCCCGTCTACCCGGATTACATGGTGAAGGTCAGCCAACAGCATCAGATCGGCTTCTCCCCCACAGACCGGACTATTGCTATTCAGAAGGGAAGGAAAGCCGTGGCGATGGACTCCAGGCCCCCGGCCCCAAACCAAGACAGATCCGTCTCCATCGCTTCTCGGGGAACTCAAGATCAGGCGGTAACATCCCAGAGCCTTGAGCAGGTACTCGACCTCATTGGCTTCATCGATGCCAAATGGGATAGCAAGATTCTCGGCAACCCCAACTGGAACGGCATCGATTTGGGCGACATCGACCACATGCGCCAGGACTGGAACAAGGTGGACTTGGGTTGCAAACCCATGACCGTCTCGACCACTTCTGCTACTCTGGCTGCCAAGATGTTCGTGCATCGCAAGAACGCAGAAGATCTCGAGCAGTCTTATGCGGTAAGCCTTAACTTATCTTTTCCGAGTTGCATCTTCACTTCTTTTCTTCTCTTCCTCTTTTCCTTATCCATCACCCAGTCCCCGAGATTCTGGCCGAGTAGGCGGACACTCTCCCGAGTAGCCGCCTTCTCGGGTGGAATCTCAAATACTTTGCCTGACACTTGTTTCTTTTGCTTCTCAGAATAGTGTACTGAAGCGGACCAACTTGCACCGCCAACTTCTCTGGAACCACGCCATTGCCAAGAGGCGAATTGCCGCCCTTGAGAAGGAGAAGGTGAGCGCCGAGGAAGCCGACAAGGAGGTTATGAACAGTACCATGAGGCTGTCCGAGGTGGAAGGTACGCTTCTCGCTTACGCGGTTCTTGCGTTTTTTGTTTACGCCCGCTATTGCTTTTTGCGTTAACCATCTCTACTCTGCAGGGAAACTGAAGGCCCTGGCTGACGAGCACTCGAACTGCCGTGCCTTTGTCGAGAATGGCGAGGCCACCATCAAGAAGCTTGAAGGTAAACCATTGTCTACTCGGTTCGCCCTTGTATCTGTTTCCTTTGCTTTCGCTTCTCTGCTAACCGTGCTTTGCTCTTTTCAGAAGATCATAAGAAGTTTGTCTTAGAGCATCAAGATTGCCTCAAACCTGCAGAGGTGGAGGTGCGACTAGTAAGCCAATCTGCAGCTCTGCAGAGTGCACACACTACCGAGATGGAGACGCTGCAACTCCAGCTGCAGAAGGCACTCCAGGATGCTGTCAAGCTTGGTGACGAGAGGGACAGAGCCATCACCGAGAAGGCAAAAGCCGAGACAACCTTCAATGCCAAGATGAAAACCCTCGAGAAGGAGTGCGAGGTGCTGAAAAAAGCCAATGCTGGGCTCTTTTCTCAGCTGGATGGGCTCCGCTTGCTCGAGGAGAAGCATGTGTCCAATGAAGAAACATGGAAGACCCAGCTGCAGCAGCTGCGCCACGAGCTGAATAGTAAGTTCTTTCCTTTCTGCCTCTCTTCTTCTCGGTCATTCCTCTTCTCTGATTCTGTTACTGAACTTGTCGCTTGCTTCTTGCAGAAATCTTTCCTGACATCGTGTCCGCTTGCGCCCCTGCTTTGGCCAAGGCCCAAGCAGCTCGTGTTGAGAAGGGCGAGGCTGCGGACACCAGAGCCGACATCGAGGACAGCCTGCTGGTGATGCGAGGGCATTTCAAACAGCCGGCGTGGGCACCGACCTGGTGCGCGTCGGCTTCGAGCTCCACAAGCTATTCTGGCCTGAAGATCCCGCGCCGACAACCATTGGTGGCCTTGCTCTGAAGCTGCGCAATGTGAAGGGCGAATTAAAGAAGTGGCGCGCCTCGGGAGCTCGGGCAGGCGCTGATCTGATGCTGCTCTGCGTCGCCTCCTGGTACGAGAATCTGAACATGCAGGTCATCCGCGGGAAGCGCGCCAATTCCAAGTGGGAGATGGATCCCAGCTGCGTGACCACGCGCAAACTGATTGCGTATGAGGTTGCGGAGTGCGCGGATACGGCCACCTTCATCGATGGCCTCCCTGAGCCTGACACCGAGATGGAGGAGGACGAGGAGGAGGATGAAGAAACAGATCCCGAGTTGGGCTTCTTCGATTCACCCCAGGGCAAGGGGAATGCCGCAGTCGTCGCGAGTAGCGATGAAGAGGCCGAGGAGATCGACACCGCTGCCCTCGAGTTCGGCACCTCCTCAGGAGCCGCACTCGACGACACGGTGCGCACCCACGCCGCCGAGACCGGCTCTGCTTCCGCGACAACGCCCATCTCGGTGGCCACTGCTACTTCTGAGCAGCTCGCCACCGAGCCTGACGCCGAGCAAGCGAGGACTGCTGATGCCAGCGCAGAGGCGGACGCCACCAAGGCCACTGAGGAAGGCGAAGCAACCAAGGCGAGCACCGAGAACGCCTCGTCAACCTGAATTTGATTTTATCCTGCAAATTTCTTACTCAAACACTTATCAGATCCCCGGGATGCCGGGAGCAGATGTATCCGACTATTTTATTCCGTTGCTACTCAATTTTATTCCCACTTTGTTATTTTAAATCTTAGTCAATTTGCTCAACCTGGGCTGGATGCCGAGTTGCGTTATCATGCGAGTCCCCGAGTTGCATTTCTTATTCACTCTACCTTTTCGTCTCAGCTCTACCCGCAACTTGTTGCTTTTTTGGTATTCGAGTCACAAGAGTTAAAGAGTAGAGCTGCAAATACTTAGCCGCTTAGAAACAACCATAGTAACGCAGCCCACCACTTAGCCGAAAAGACAAGTCACAGAACAGTAATAACAACACCCTACTCGGTTCCTGCACTCTTCCTTTCCTTAGTAATTTTTCTTGTGCTCATGGACCTTTTGCTTGTTCTCTTGCTTGCCATGAAGCCGGGTTTCGGACAGCAGCAAAGTCGAAGAGTTGGCATGTAGGTTTAAACACAATACTCAATGTACCTTTGGATTTTGAAGTAGAGCAACCGAATAGGCAAAAGGGTAAAGCCGAGTAAAAACACTTAGAGCAATTTTGGACGAGGGCAGTCCCCGAGAACAATTTCAGATTGCAGAGTAGAATTTCAACTCGGATAAGAGGGTACATACACATCTTTGCTCACGAATGAAAACGACGGAGTAGAGCTACATTCCAAGGGCGCTTGGTTTCCTCTCCGGATTTATCTGCCCTGTTCGCCTGTGGTGGGCGCACATCTACAAGATAGTAAGCATCGTTGTGCAGCGCTTTGCTCACAATGAAAGGCCCTTCCCATGGAGGAGACAACTTGTGCATCCCGGCTGTGCGCTGCACAAGCCTAAGGACCATGTCTCCTTCTCGGAAAACCCTTGGGTTCACCTTTCGGCTATGATAACGCTGCAGGTTTTGCTGGTAGATAGCCGAACGTGACAGAGTCAGCTCTCTTGCTTCTTCAAGCAGGTCAACGTCGTCTTCTCGAGCTTCTCTCGCCTCCACCTCTGTGTAGAGGGTTACTCGGGGGGACTCATGCTCTAGGTCTATTGGCAACACGGCCTCAGCCCCGTATACCAAGAAGAATGGCGTGTAGCCGGTTGACCGGTTAGGGGTAGTCCTTAGACTCCACAACACCGCTGGCAACTCGTCTAACCAACACCCAGGTGTTTTCAGCAGTGGCTCCATCAGCCTTGGCTTTATGCCTGCCAGTACCATGCCATTCGCTCTTTCAACTTGCCCATTGGAAGCAGGATGCGCGACTGACGCAACGTCTAGTCGGATATGCTTATCTCTGCAGAACCGCACCATTGCTCTCTCAGCAAAGTTTGTGCCGTTGTCGGTGATGATATTGTGCGGGTAGCCATATCTCAGGATCACATCCTTCACGAATTTCACAGCCGTGGCCCCATCACACCTCCGAATAGGTTTCACTTCAATCCACTTGGTGAACTTGTCCACCATGACCAGGATGTGAGTCATGTTGCCCCTAGCCGACTGGAAAGGCCCAACCATGTCCAAACACCAAACAGCAAATGGCCAGGTGATAGGAATTGTTTTTAGCTCGGAAGCAGGCATGTGAATCTTACTTGCGCACATCTGGCAGCCAGTGCACTTTCTCACGATGTCCTCAGCTTGCTGCAGCGCTGTGAGCCAGTAGAAACCATGCCGGAAAGCTTTCTGGACCAGTGCCCGTGAAGAGGCATGGTGCCCGCATTCTCCTTGGTGTATCTCTACCAGGATCTCTTCTCCTTCTGCTGGGTCCACACAACGTTGCAGCACGCCAGTGGCACTTCTCTTGTGCAGCACATCTCGGACTATAGTGTAGCCCTTGGATCTTCTCTGAATCTGCCTTGCAGTCACCTCATCTTCAGGTAGAGTACCGTCCCTTAGAAAGGATAATATGGGCATAGCCCAACTCGGTGTCTCCCGTGCGGGAAACACCGGTTCGTCCACTTCCATTGGGACGGGTACCTCTGGTTGCTCTTTTGGGGTGGGAGCACTTCTCTGAAGCCCAGACCGATTAGCAAGGACCTCCTCAATGAATGCGACAGTCCCCGGGTTAAGGACAGCAGTCCCCGAGTAAGGAGTGGCAGTCCCCGGGTAAGGAGTGGCAGTCCCCGAGTAAGGAGTGGCAGTCCCCGAGTAAGGAATGGCAGTCCCCGAGTAAGGAGTGGCAGTCCCCGAGTAGGGAGTGGCAGTCCCCGAGTAGGGAGTGGCAGTCCCCGAGTAGAGGACGGCAGTCCCCGGGTTTCCTGTAGCATTCTCCCAGTCAATCTCCATGGGATCAGATTCCTCACTTGGCAGAGAAGGAACAAATATAGACTCCGAGTTGGGAGAAGGCTTGATGGATGGCTTCCTCAAATGATCCAAGGCGATTCCCGCCGGGATGGATTGCCGAGAAGATCCCAACTTGGATAACTCATCTGCTGCTTCGTTCTCTGCTCGGTGAATGTGCTGGAACTCACAACCTTCGAAGAACCCAGTCATAGACTGCACCAGGAAGCGATATGATGCCATGTTGGCATCTAGAGCATCCCATGTACCCGAGACTTGCTGCACCACCAGATCTGAATCACCATAGCATATAATGCGCTGCACGCCAACCTCCTTTGCTACTCGCAAACCATGCACTACTGCCTCGTACTCTGCTACATTGTTGGACGCCTTGAAGTGAATCTGCAACACATACTTGAGTTGATCTCGCTTGGGTGACGTAAGCACCACGCCAGCACCAAGGCCTTCCTTCACCTTTGAGCCATCAAAGTGCATCTTCCAGTAATTGGAAACTGGAGCAGGAGGTTCATACTGCACCTCGGCCCAGTCCACAAGAAATTCCGCCAGGATCTGAGACTTGATAGCTTCTCTTCTCGCATACCCAGGTGCATACGCAGCCAGCTCGATTGCCCACTTGGCCACTCTGCCACTCGCCTCCTTGTTGCCCATGATATCCGAGATAGGAGCAGAGCTCACGACAGTGATGGGGTGCTCCTGGAAATAATGTTTCAGCTTCCTGGCGCCTAGGTACACACCATAGGTCATCTTCTGGTAGTGCGGATAGTTTTGCTTGGAACTGGACAGCACTTCACTGAGATAATATACTGGGCGCTGCACACTCTTGCCTTCTTCTTCTCGTTCCACCACAATCACCACGCTGACTACTCGGTTAGTCGCAGCAATGTACAGCAGCATTGGCTCCTTGGGTAGCGGACTAGCCAAGATGGGAGCACTAGCCAACATTGCTTTCAGCTCATTGAATGCCACATCCGCTTGCGGAGTCCAGACAAACTTGTCACTTTTCTTCATTAGCTGGTATAGAGGCAGGGCCTTCTCGCCCATTCGGCCTAGAAAACGACTCAGAGATGCCAAGCAACCTGTGAACTTCTGCACATCTTTCAGTGATCTCGGCAAAGACATGCTCTCAATAGCTTTTATCTTAGAAGGATTGGCTTCGATGCCCCGACTAGAAACTAGAAAACCGAGTAACTTCCCAGCCGGTATACCAAAGGTGCACTTACTCGGATTCAGTTTCATTTTGTACTTGCGTAGGTTAGCAAAGGTTTCCTCCAGGTCGGCAAGCAGAGTATGTGTTTTATTCGTTTTGATGACAATGTCATCTACGTACACCTGCACATTCTTGCCGAGCTGATCGTGCAAGCAATTCTGCATGCATCTCTGATAGGTTGCACCCGCATTCCTCAAGCCAAAACACATGACACGATAGCAATACGCCCCGTACGGGGTAATGAAAGCAGTCTTTATTTGATCAGCAGGATTGAGTGCAATCTGGTGAAAACCAGAGTAGGCATCTATGAAAGACAACAGTTCACAACCAGCATTGGAATCGATCACCTGATCGATGCGAGGTAGCGGGAAAGGATCCTTGGGGCATGCCTTGTTCAAGTCGGTGTAGTCGACACACATGTGCCATGCAGTGGCAGCCTTGGGATCCTCCTTCTTCTTCTCGACCATGACCGGGTTGGCTAGCCAATCCGGATGCAGCACCTCCATGATGAAATTGCTTATGAGTAACTTGGTGATCTGGTCACCAATGGCCTTCCTTCTCTCATCTCCGAAGCGGCGCATAGCCTGCTTCACTGGTTTGGCGTCAGGACGCACATGTAATGAGTGCTCAACCAACTCCCTCGGGACTCCTGGTAGATCTTCATTGGACCAGGCGAATACATCCCGATTCTCACGGAGGAAGTGGATGAGCTCGCTTTCCTATTTCTCCGCCAACCCGGAGCCAATGATGGCTACGCGGTCGGGGAACTCGGGGTCGACCTGGACCTTCTTTGTCTCCTTGGCAGCCTGAAAAGCAGTGCCGTGCTGAGTACTCGGCACACCTTGCGCGCCAGCTTGCGCGGCTTGCGCCATAGCTACCACCTCATACATCTTCTTCTTCTCGGCAGCGATCACCATCGATTCCGCCAACTGGGAGCTAGCAGAGGCACACTCCATGGACTTCTTGTAATCCCCAGAGATAGTAATGATGCCATTGGGACCAGGGATCTTCATCTTCAGATATGCAACATGGGTAGAGGCCATGAACTTGCTCAGAGCAGGCCTGCCGAGTAGAGCATGGTAAGGACTCTGATGATCCACCACCTCGAACTGCAGGCGCTCTGTGCGACAGTTATCCCTGGTGCCGAATAGCACATCGATCCACACTCGGCCAATCGGGTTGCACGAGATCCCGGGCACAATGCCATGGAAGGTGGTCTTGCTAGGCAGCATCATGTTCTCGGCCAGGCCAAGCTTCTCGAGTGTGTCTTTGTACACGATGTTGATGCTGCTGCCGTTGTCGATTAGCACCTTGCTGAACTTCACATTCTTCTCGGGACCCAGGAAGGTAGGATCTAGTACCAAGGCATAGCTACCCGGATTGGGCATCACCTTGGGATGATCTACTCGGGACCACCTGATCTCCTGGTCACACCAATACATGTAGTGAGGGACAGCAGGAATCACTGCATTGACCTCCATGGCCCGCCTGTGCTGTGATTGCTTGTCGACTGGCTCAGAAGTGAAGATCATGTAACTCTCATGGTGCTCTTGGTACTGATTGGAGCCTCCACCCCCATTGTTGCCGTTGTTGTTGTTGCCCTGGTAGTTGTTGTTGCCTCTGTTGTTGTTGTTGCGGTTGTAGTTGTTGTTGTTGTTGCGGTAGCCCTCATTGTTGAAGTTGCGGTTGGCTCCTAAAGCCACTTGGTTCACATTCTCTCTTCTCGGGTACACTGGCGGCCGAGCTGCGGGTGCGCGAGTAGGCTGCACATTGGCATTGGCTGCTGGCAGAGGAGGAGGAGGAGGCAAGCCATCACTATTGATCACATCCCACCACTCGCACTGCCGAGTAGTGTGGTTAGCAGGCCTCGAGGGGTGGTGAGTGTGAAAACTGCATGGGCCATCCTTCATGTCATCAAAGACAAACTTCTTCGGCTGCTCGGAGTTCCCGCTACCCGACTGAGAGGTGCGAAATGGCTTCTTGTTGCCTTGGCCCTGGTTCTGGTTCTGCCCGTAGGCTCCAGCAGGTTTTTGCCTCTGGCTGCCACCAGCTCCAACAGTCACTGCATTCACCTCTTCAGGATCATACCGAGTATCTACTCGGCGCTTGTTGCGGAACTCATTGCGCTTGCTGTTGCTGAAGTTTCTTCTCGGCTCAGAGGAGTCCATCAGTGGCTGAGTGGGATCACCAAGTGCGTACTGATCCGCAATCTTGATGGTCTCCGCCAGAGTGTTCGGCATCTCCCTCTGCAATCTCTGCCACAACATACTGCCATGTCTGCATCCCTGCGCAAACCAAGTGATGGCCTGTGCTTCATTCACACCCTCACAGGTGTTCCTCAATGTGCTCCACCGAGTAAGATACTCGCGGTCTGTCTCGTCTTCTCGCTGTCTGCAAGCGGATAGCTGCTGTGGCCTATTCGGCCTCTTGTACGTGCTGGTGAAGTTGCTGATGAAGGCATCCGAGAAGTCCAGCCAGCAGTTGATGCTGTTCTTGGGCAAGTTGTTGAGCCAAGTGCGAGCTGGACCCTCTAGCATCTGTGGGACATAGCGCACCGCCCATCTTCTGTTGCCGTTCGCGATATGGACCGCGGTGACATAGTCATTGAGCCAATCTTCAGGCTTGGTGCTGCCATTGTAGCTCTTGGTGCCCCTTGCGAGCTGGAAGTTCTTCACGGACGGCTCGTTCATGATGCGCGGGCCAAAGCACTCGGGGCCAGGAGGACCCGTGCTCTCCAGCCGCGCCGACAAGCTGATCCGGTCCAACTGATGCCTCGCACCTCTAGGCGCCAGCATGCGCTCGCCAACACGATCATGTACATCATAGCCAGCCATCTCCATGGCCAAGTAGCCATCATCATATCTGTCCACCTGCACAGCTGCAGGCTGCTCCACCGGGTTGGCGACTGGTGCCACTGCGCGCGGCTGCTGCCTCTGCCGAGTAGGCGGAGCAGCGGGACGCCGAGAAGGACCTGGGCGCGCTTCATCTCGGGCTCGGCTTTGAGCTTGATGGGCTTGAGAGCCTGCTCTTGCAGCGTTGTGTTCCTGCCCGGCCTGCTGCGGCACAGCAAGCTGTTTCGCGGCAGCAGCCGGGTCATACACCTGCATTTGCCTATCTCTGCCCGAACGCCCGCTGCGGCTCTTCTCGCGGCTGGGGTGCGGAGACGAGGCCTGATCGTTAGATCTAGCCGCATGCGAGTGAACCACCTGCGAAGCCCCAGCACCCGGGTTGGCCTTCCGGAACTCCTCATTCTGCCTAGCAGCCTCCAACACCAACTCGTTGAGTCTTTCTTGCTGCCTAACACGCGCATCGCCATCTAGGCAAGGCAACTCGGCAGCTACAGCCTCTGCAGCTCTAAGTGTCTTGGCGGGTGTGCTATATCTGGGCCTAGTGGAGGTGTTTGAAGTGGCGGACTGAGCAGGAGCCTCTACAACTGTCGCCATCTCGGCACCAAGATTGCGCCGAGTGGCACCTACTCTGCTAGCCCTCCTAGCGACTGGCGTGAAGCCGTGAGCCTTGTTGTACTCAAGCTGATCTAGACTCAACTCCAACCTCACCTTATCCAACTCCGCCTGCTCAGCAAGCAGCTCCAGGCGTTGCCGCTCGAGCTGCTCCCTCATGGCTAGGAGCTCGATGTCGGTGGGAGTTGGCATGCCAGGTCGCGTAGCCGACGCGGGAATGACCGTAGACGTGGAAGGCGGCAAGTTGCTCTCCTTCTCGTAGGGCCGGTGAACCCTGCCACCAGCAGCCGGTGCATCAATCTCCTCGACGACGGCCGCAGCGCCAGTAGCGGCTGCACCAGTGTTTGCCGCCAAGCCCGTCACCATCACCTCAGCGCAGTTCGCAGAGCGGCATGCGGGCCTTCCGCAAGCAGCGATCACCGCGGGAGGATCCTCCGCGTCATGCACCAGCTCGGGGTACGCGCGGTTGGCGACGGTGGCGACGTAAACGAGGTGAGAGCCGAAGGAGATCACCGAGCCGCCGTCCGGCACGGCCATGCCTCCGAAATCGCCGGCGTTGTCGGTGACGAAGTCGAAGGAGACGAATCTGTGGACAAGGCCACAGACCACGCGCTCCGCTGAAGAAGATCCCGTCCGAACAGAAACTCCAACCAGCGCCGCTGGTTGCCCCACGGTGGGCGCCAACTGTCGTGGTGGTGTCACGGCAGATGCCATGGGATGGCTAAAGATGTGGGGACGAAGGACGCTGGAGGTGCTCGGGGAGGGATCACGCGACGAGTAGCCGCGTGAGGTACGAAGTAAACACTGCAAACAACACGATCTACCCAGGTTCAGGGCCCTCGTGAGGAGGTAAACCCCCTACTCCTGCCTTTCTCTATGAATTCTGGTGTCTCACCGAGTAGCCACAGTACAATGTTCTTGCTACTGAGTAGCCACTCTCCTCTCTAGGTGATGAACTAGGTCAAGAATTAGGTCACCAAGTGTTCGATCCTCACGCAGGAGGCGGCGGGGCACCTTATATACACGGTGCCCAGCCGGATACGTCCAAACATGGACAAGTGTCGACATAGTGTGCACATCGTCCTTCTTCCGGGCTCCCGCTGACAGCTTTGGTTCCTAATCTTGGCTGCATCTGGAAAGTCGTTGGGCAAAACAAGGGGACAGACTGGTATCACTGTGCCAAACACAGAGTAGGGCCCCCTTATCCTGCGACGGCCTGCTTCCATGCTGTCACTGTCAGGCAGGCCGGTCCCAGATGAACAGTAGTTCGAATAGTGCCAACTACGGACCCAGGATACGCGGGATCCTGTGTCAGAACGGCTCCTTTGACTTTCTGGCCCGAGTAGGTTCCCGCCAATTTTACTCGGGCCAACTCTTCTACTCGAATGGACAGAACTTGATTGATTCTTCCTTCTGGTCATCTTGAGGTAAGACCGAGTAGCAGTCAACCGGGTAGCAAGTACCGGGTAGGCGGCTACTCGACCAAACCTCTCTTCTGACAGTCGCCTTTACCACTTGCCTTTACCCTACTCGGGGGTAACCCCCCGACACGCGGAGGATCCTCCCGCAGTGATCGCTGCTCGCGGAAGGCCCGCGTGCCGTTCTGCGAACTGCGCTGAGGTGATGGTGACCGGCTTGGCGGCAAACGCTGGCGCAGCCGCTACTGGCGCTGCGGCCGTCGTCGAGGATCTTGCTGCACCGAGCGCTGGTGGCAGGACTCACAGGCCCTACGAGAAGGAGTGCAACTTGCCGCCTTCCACTACTAAGACTATTCCCGCGTCGGCTGGGCGACTTGGCATGCCGACTTCCACCGACATCGAGCTTCTAGCCATGAGGGAGCAGCTCGAGCGGCAACGCCTGGAGCTGCTTGCCGAGCAGGCGGAGTTGGATGAGGTGAGGTTGGAGTTGAGTCTAGATCAGCTCGAGTACAACAAGGCTCACGGCTTCACGCCAGTCGCTAGGAGGGCTAGCAGAGTAGGCGCCACTCGGCGCAACCTTGGTGCCGAGATGGCGACAGTTGTAGAGGTTCCTGCTCAGTCCGCCACCGCAAACACCTCCACCCGGCCCAGATATAGCACCCCCGCCAAGACACTTAGAGCTGCAGAGGCTGTAGCTGCCGAGTTGCCTCGTCTGGACGGCGACGCGCGCGTTAGGCAGCAGGAAAGGCTCAACGAGTTGGTGTTGGAGGCTGCTAGGCAGAATGAGGAGTTCCGGAAGGCCAACCCGGGTGCTGGAGCTTCGCAGGTGGTGCACTCGCACGCGGCTAGATCTAACGATCAGGCCTCGTCTCCGCATCCCAGCCGCGAGAAGAGCCGCAGCGGACGTTCGGCCAGAGATAGGCAAATGCAGGTGTACGACCCGGCTGCTGCCGCGAGACAGCTTGCTGTGCCGCAGCAGCCCGGGCAGGAACACAACGCTGCAAGAGCAGGCTCTCAAGCCCATCAAGCTCAAAGCCAGGCCCGAGATGGAGCGCGTCCAGGTCCTTCTCGGCAACCCGCAGCTCAGCCTACTCGGCAGAGGCAGCAACCGCGCGCAGTGGCGCCAGTCGCCAACCCGGTGGAGCAGCCCGCAGCTGTGCAGATGGACAGATATGATGATGGCTACTCGGCCATGGAGATGGCTCGTTATGATGTCCATGATCGTGTTGGCGAGCGCATGCTGGCGCCTGGAGATGCGAGGCATCAGCTGGACCGGATCAGCTTGTCGGCGCGGCTGGAGAACACGGGTCCTCCTGGCCCCGAGTGCTTTGGCCCGCGCATCATGAACGAGCCATCCGTGAAGAACTTCCATCTCGCAAGGGGCACCAAGAGCTACAATGGCAGCACCAAGCCGGAAGATTGGCTCAATGACTATGTCACCGCGGTTCATATCGCGAACGACAACAGGAGATGGGCGGTGCGCTATGTCCCGCAGATGCTAGAGGGTCCAGCTCGCACTTGGCTCAACAACTTGCCCAAGAACAGCATCAATTGCTGGATGGACTTCTCGGACACCTTCATCAGCAACTTCACGAGCACATACAAGAGGCCGAATAGGCCACAGCAGCTATCCGCTTGCAGGCAGCGAGAAGACGAGACAGACCGCGAGTACCTTACTCGGTGGAGTACATTGAGGAACACCTGTGAGGGTGTGAATGAAGCCCAGGCCATCACTTGGTTTGCGCAGGGATGCAGGCATGGCAGTATGCTGTGGCAGAGATTGCAAAGGGAGATGCCGAACACTCTGGCGGAGACCATCAAGATTGCGGATCAGTACGCACTTGGTGATCCTACTCAGCCACTGATGGACTCCTCTGAGCCGATAAGAAACTTCAGCAACAGCAAGCGCAACGAGTTCCGCAACAAGCGCTGAATAGATACTCGGTATGATCCCGAAGAGGTGAATGCAGTGACTGTTGGAGCTGGTGGCAGCCAAAGGCAGAAACCTGCTGGAGCCTACGGGCAGAACCAGAACCAGGGCCAAGGCAACAAGAAGCCATTTCGCACCTCTCAGTCGGGTAGCGGAAACTCCGAGCAGCCGAAGAAGTTTGTCTTTGATGACATGAAGGATGGCCCATGCAGTTTTCACACTCACCACCCCTCGAGGCCTGCTAACCACACTACTCGGCAGTGCGAGTGGTGGGATGTGATCAAGAATGATGGCTTGCCTCCTCCTCCTCCTTTGCCAGCGGCCAACGCCAATGTGCAGCCTACTCGCGCACCCGCAGCTCGGCCGTCAGTGTACCCGAGAAGAGAAAATGTGAACCAGGTGGCTTTAGGAGCCAACCGTAACTTCAACAATGAGAGCTACCGCAACAACAACAACAACTACAACCGCAACAACAACAACAGAGGCAACAACAACAACTACCAGGGCAACAACAACAACGGCAACAATGGGGGCGGAGGCTCCAACCAGTACCAAGAGCACCACGAGAGCTACATGATCTTCACTTCTGAGCCAGTCGACAAGCAGTCACAGCACAGACGTGCCATGGAGTTCAATGCAGTGATTCCTGCTGTCCCTCACTACATGTATTGGTGTGACCAGGAGATCAGGTGGTCCCGAGTAGATCACCCCAAGGTGATGCCCAATCCGGGTAGCTATGCCTTGGTGCTGGATCCTACCTTCCTGGGCCCCGAGAAGAATGTGAGGTTCAGCAAGGTGCTAATCGACAACGGCAGCAGCATCAACATTGTGTACAAGGACACACTCGAGAAGCTTGGCCTGGCCGAGAACATGATGCTGCCCAGCAAGACCACTTTCCATGGCATTGTGCCCGGGATCTCGTGCAACCCGATTGGCCGAGTGTGGATAGATGTGCTATTCGGCACCAGGGATAACTGCCGCACAGAGCGCCTGCAGTTCGAGGTGGTTGATCATCAGAGTCCTTACCATGCCCTACTCGGCAGGCCTGCTCTGAGCAAGTTCATGGCCTCTACCCATGTTGCATATCTGAAGATGAAGATCCCTGGTCCCAATGGCATAATTACTATCTCTGGTGATTACAAGAAGTCCATGGAGTGTGCATCTGCTGGTTCCCAGTTGGCGGAGTCGATGGTGATTGCTGCCGAGAAGAAGAAGATGTATGAGGTGGTGGCAATGGCGCAATCCGCGCAAGCTGGCGCGCAAGGCGTGCCGAGTACCCAGCACGGGACCGCATTCCAGGCTTCTCAGGAGACCAAGAAGGTCCAGGTCGACCCCGAGTTCGCCGACCGCATAGCCATCATTGGCTCCGGGTTGGCGGAGAAATAGGAAAGCAAGCTCATCCACTTCCTCCGTGAGAATCGGGATGTATTTGCCTGGTCCAATGAAGATCTACCAGGAGTCCCGAGGGAGTTGGTTGAGCACTCATTACATGTGCGTCCTGACGCCAAGCAAGTGAAGCAGGCTATGCGCCGCTTCGGAGATGAGAGAAGGAAGGCCATTGGTGACCAGATCACCAAGCTGCTGATAAGCAATTTCATCATGGAGGTGCTGCATCCGGATTGGCTAGCCAACCCGGTCATGGTCGAGAAGAAGAAGGAGGATCCCAAGGCTGCCACTGCATGGCGCATGTGTGTCGACTACACCGACTTGAACAAGGCATGCCCCAAGGATCCCTTCCCGCTACCTCGCATCGATCAGGTGATCGATTCCACTGCTGGTTGTGAACTGTTGTCTTTCATAGATGCCTACTCTGGTTTCCACCAGATTGCACTCAATCCTGCTGATCAAATAAAGACTGCTTTCATTACCCCGTACGGGGCTTATTGCTATCGTGTTATGTGTTTTGGCTTGAGGAATGCGGGTGCAACCTATCAGAGATGCATGCAGAAATGCTTGCACGACCAGCTCGGCAAGAATGTGCAGGTGTAAGTAGATGACATTGTCATCAAAACGAATAAAACACATACTCTGCTTGCCGACCTGGAGGAAACCTTTGCCAACCTACGCAAGTACAAAATGAAGCTGAATCCGAGTAAATGCACCTTTGGTGTCCCGGCTGGCAAGCTACTCGGCTTCCTGGTGTCTAGTCGGGGCATTGAGGCCAATCCTTCAAAGATAAAAGCTATTGAGAGCATGTCTTTACCAAGATCCCTGAAAGATGTGCAGAAATTCACTGGTTGCTTGGCATCTCTGAGCCGTTTTCTGGGCCGAATGGGCGAGAAGACCCTGCCTCTGTACCAATTGATGAAGAAAAGTGACAAGTTTGTCTGGACACCGCAAGCGGATGTGGCATTCAATGAGCTGAAAGCAATGCTGGCTAGCGCTCCCATCTTGGCTAGTCCGCTACCCAAGGAGCCAATGCTGCTGTACATTGCTGCGACTAACCGAGTAGTCAGTGTGGTGATTGTGGTGGAACGAGAAGAAGAAGGCAAGAGTGTGCAGCGCCCAGTGTATTATCTCAGTGAAGTGTTGTCCAGTTCCAAGCAAAACTACCCGCACTACCAGAAGATGACCTACGGCGTGTACCTGGGCGCCAAGAAGCTAAAGCATTACTTCCAAGAGCATCCTATCACGGTTGTGAGTTCTGCGCCAATTTCAGATATCATGGGCAACAAGGAGGCGAGTGGCAGAGTAGCCAAGTGGGCAATCGAACTGGCCGCGTATGCACCCGCGTACGCGAGAAGAGAAGCCATCAAATCTCAGATTCTGGCGGAATTCCTGGTGGACTGGGCCGAGGTGCAGTATGAACCTCCTGCTCCAGTTTCTAATTACTGGAAGATGCACTTTGATGGCTCGAAGGTGAAGGAAGGCCTTGGTGCTAGCGTAGTGCTTACGTCACCCAAGCGAGATCAACTCAAGTATGTGCTGCAGATCCACTTCAAGGCGTCCAACAATGTAGCAGAGTACGAGGCAGTGGTGCATGGCTTGCGAGTAGCCAAGGAGGTTGGCGTGCAGCGCATTATATGCTATGGCGATTCAGATCTGGTGGTGCAGCAGGTCTCTGGTACATGGGATGCTCTGGATGCCAACATGGCATCATATCGCTTCCTGGTGCAGTCTATGACTGGGTTCTTCGAAGGCTGCGAGTTCCAGCACATTCACCGAGCAGAGAACGAAGCAGCAGATGAGCTATCCAAGTTGGGATCTTCTCGGCAATCCATCCCGGCGGGAGTCGCCTTGGAGCACCTGAGGAAGCCATCCATCAAGCCTTCTCCCAACTCGGAGTCCATATTTGTTCCTTCTCTGCCAAGTGAGGAATCTGATCCCATGGAGATTGACTGGGAGAATGCTACAGGAAACCTGGGGACTGCCGTCCTCTACTCAGGGACTGCCACTCCTTACTCGGGGACTGCCATTCCTTACTCGGGGACTGCCATTCCTTACTCGGGGACTGCCACTCCTTACTCGGGGACTGCTGTCCTTAACCCGGGGACTGTCGCATTCATTGAGGAGGTCCTTGCTAATCGGTCTGGGCTTCAGAGAAGTGCTCCTGTCCCTAAAGAGCAACCAGAGGTACCCGTCCCAATGGAAGTGGACGAACCAGTGTTTCCCATACGGGAGACACCGAGCTGGGCTATGCCCATATTATCCTTTCTAAGGGACGGCACTCTACCAGAAGATGAGGTGGCTGCAAGACAGATTCAGAGAAGATCCAAGGGCTACACTATAGTCCGAGATGTGCTGCACAAGAGAAGTGCCACTGGCGTGCTGCAACGTTGTGTGGACCCAGCAGAAGGAGAAGAGATCCTGGTAGAGATACACCAAGGAGAATGCGGGCACCATGCCTCTTCTCGGGCATTGGTCAAGAAAGCTTTTCGGCATGGCTTTTACTGGCTCACGGCACTGCAGCAAGCTGAAGATATTGTGAGGAAGTGCAATGGCTGCCAGATGTTCGCAAGTAAGATTCACATGCCTGCTTCCGAGCTGAAAACCATTTCTATCACTTGGCCATTTGCTGTTTGGTGTTTGGACATGGTCGGGCCCTTCCAGCCGGCTAGAGGCAACATGACTCACATCTTGGTCATGGTGGACAAATTCACCAAGTGGATCGAGGTGAAGCCTATTCGGAGGTGCGATGGGGCCACAGCTGTGAAATTCGTGAAGGATGTGATCTTGAGATATGGCTACCCGCACAGCATCATCACCGACAACGGCACAAATTTTGCTGAGGGAGCAATGGTGCGGTTCTGCAGAGATAAGCATATCCGACTAGACGTTGCGTCAGTCGCGCATCCCGCTTCCAATGGGCAAGTTGAAAGAGCAAATGGCATGGTACTGGCAGGCATAAAGCCAAGGCTGATGGAGCCACTGCTGAAAACACCTGGGTGTTGGTTAGACGAGTTGCCAGCGGTGTTGTGGAGTCTAAGGACTACCCCTAACCGGTCAACCGGCTACACGCCATTCTTCTTGCTATACGGGGCTGAGGCCGTGTTGCCAATAGACTTAGAGCATGACTCCCCCCGAGTAACCCTCTACACTGAGGTGGAGGCGAGAGAAGCTCGAGAAGACGACGTTGACCAGCTTGAAGAAGCAAGAGAGCTGACTCTGTCACGTTCGGCTATCTACCAGCAAAACCTGCGGCGTTATCATAGCCGAAAGGTGAACCCAAGGGTTTTCCGAGAAGGAGACATGGTCCTTAGGCTTGTGCAGCGCACAGCCGGGATGCACAAGTTGTCTCCTCCATGGGAAGGGCCTTTCATTGTGAGCAAAGCGCTGCACAACGATGCTTACTATCTTATAGATGCGCGCCCGCCACAGGCGAACAGGGCAGATAAAGCTGGAGAGGAAACCAAGCGCCCTTGGAATGTAGCTCTACTCCGTCGCTTTCATTCGTGAGCAAAGATGTGTATGTACCCTCTTATCCAAGTTGAAATCCTACTCTCCAATCTGAAATTGATCTCGGGGACTGCCCTCGTCCAAAATTGCTCTAAGTGTTTTTACTCGGCTTTACCTTTTGCCTATTCGGTTGCTCTACTTCAAAATTCAAAGGTACATTGAGTACTGTGTTTAAACCTACATGCCAACTCTTCGACTCTGCTGCTGTCCGAAACCCGGCTTCATGGCAAGCAAGAGAACAAGCAAAAGGTCCATGAGCACAAGAAAAATTACTAAGGAAAGGAAGAGTGCAGGAACCGAGTAGGGTGCTTTTATTACTGTTCTGTGTCTTGTCTTTTTGGCTAAGTGGTGGGCTGCGTTACTATGATTGTTTCTAAGCGGCTAAGTATTTGCAGCTCTACTCTTTAACTCTTGTGACTCGAATACCAAAAAAGCAACAAGTTGCGGGTAGAGCTGAGACGAAAAGGGAGAGTGAATAAGAAATGCAACTCGGGGACTCGCATGATAACGCAACTCGGCATCCAGCCCAGGTTGAACAAATTGATTAAGTTGAAAATACCAAGTGGGAATAAAATTGAGTAGCAAGCAACAAGATAAATAGTCTGATACATTTTCTCCCGGCATCCCGGGGATCTGATAAGTGTTTGAGTAAAAAGTTTGCAGGATAAAATTATGTTGAGGAAGCGGTGTTGTCGGTGCTGGCCTTGGCAGCTTCCTTTTCTGTGGTGGTCTTGGTCGCCTCCGCCTCCGAGCTGGCATCAGTTGTCTTCGCGGCTTCCTCTTCGGCGCTGGCGTTGGTCGCGTCCGCTTCCAGGTGGACGGTGGTGGACTGCTCCATCTCGACGTCGTGCTCGGTGGCTACCTGGTCTGAGGTGGCCGTGGCCACCGAGACAGGTCCTGTTGCCAGGGAAGAACCAGAAGCTTGGCCTTGGGGGCGTACCGTGTCATCGAGGGTGGCTCCTGATGAGGTGCCGAACTCGAGGGCGGCTGTGTCGATCTCCTCGACCTCTTCATCGCTACTCGCGACGACCGCGGCTTTCCCTTTCCCGGCCTTGCCCTCAGGTGAATCGAAGAAGCCCAAGTCCAGCTCGGAGTCTGCTTCTTCGTCCTCCTCCTCGTCCTCCTCCACCTCGGTGTCGGGTTCAGTGAGGCCATCGATGAAGGTTGCCGTGTCAGCATACTCCGCAACCTCATGCGCAATCAGCTTGCGCATGGTCACGCAGCTGGGATCCGTCTCCCACTTGGAATTGGCGCGCTTCCCGCGGATAATCTGCATGTTCAAGTTCTCATACCAGGAGGCGACGCAGAGTAGCATCAAATCAGCACCCGCCCGAGCTCCCGAGGCGCGCCATTTCTTCAATTTGGCCTTCACGTTGCGCAGCTTCAGAGCAAGGCCACAAATAGTTGTTGGCGCAGGATCCTGGGGCCAGAAGAGCTTGTGGAGCTGGAAGCCGGTGCGCACCAGGTCAGTGCCCACGCCGGCTAGGCGTTCGAACTGCCCTCGCATCACCAGCATGCTATCCTTGATCTCGGCTCTGGTGTCCGCAGCCTCGCCCTTCTCAATACGAGCTGCTTGGGCCTTGGCCAAAGCAGGCGCGCAAGAGGACACGATGTCAGGGAAGATCTCTGCAAAAAGCAAGTGAGAAATTCAGTAACAGAATTAGAGAGGAGATAGGACCGAGAAGAAGGGATGCAGAAAGGAGAAAACTTACGATTCAACTCGTGGCGCAGCCCCTGCAGCTGGTTCTTCCATGCTTCTTCATTGGATACGTGCTTCTCCTCGAGCAAGCGGAGCCCCTCCAGCTGAGTAAAGAGCCCAGCATTGGCTTTGGTCAGCACCTCGCACTCCTGCTCGAGGGCTTTCACCTTGGCATTGGCTGTTGTCTCGGCCTTTGCCTTCTCGGCGATGACTCTGTCCCTCTCGGCACCAAGGTTGATGGCATCTTGGAGTGCCTTCTGCAGCTGGAGTTGCAGCTTCTCCATCTCGGTAGCGTGCTCACTTTGCAGAGCAGCAGATTGGCTTGCCAGTTGCACCTGCACCTCGGCAGGCTTGAGGCAATCCTGATGCTCTACAACAAACTTCTTATGATCTTCTGAAAAGAGCAAAGCACGATCAGTGGAAAAGCAAAAGAAACAGACACAAGGGCGAACCGAGTAGACCGTGGTTTACCTTCAAGCTTCTTGATGGTGGCCTCGCCATTCTCAACAAAGGCACGGCAGTTCGAGTGCTCGTCAACCAGGGCCTTCAGTTTCCCTGCGGAGTAGAAATGGTTAACGCAAAAAAGCAGATGCGGGCGTAAACAAAAAACGCAAGAACCGCGAAGCGTACCTTCCACCTCAGACAGCCTCATGGTGCTGTTCATTACTTCCTTGTCGGCTTCCTCGGCGCTCACTTTCTCTTTCTCCAAGGCAGCAATGCGTCTCTTGGCAATGGCATGATTCCAGAGAAGTTGACGGTGCAAGTTAGTCCGCTTCAGTACGCTGTTCTGAAAAAAGGAAAGAAGATGAATCAGACAAAGAAGTTGAGATTCAACCCGAGAAGACGGTTACTCGAGAGAGTATTTGTCTACTCGGCCAGAATCTCGGGGACTGGGTGATGGCTAAGGAAAAGGAAGACGAGTAGAAAAGAAGAAAAAATGCAACTCGGAAAGGATGATTAAGAACTTACTGCGAAGGATTGCTCGAGGTCCTCGGCGTTCTTGCGGTGGACAAACATCTTGGCAGCGAGCGTAGCAGAGGTGGTCGAGACGGTCATGGGTTTGCAACCCAAGTCCACCTTGTTCCAATCCTGACGCATATGGTCGATGTCGCCCAGATCGATGCCGTTCCAGTTGGGGTTGCCGAGAACTTTGCTGTCCCACTTGGCGTCGATGAAGCCGATCAGGTCGAGCACTTGCTCGAGGCTCTGGGACGTTATCGCCTGGTCTTGAGCTCCCCGAGAAGCAATGGAGACAGACTTGTCTTGATTTGGGGCCGGGGGCCTGGAGTCCACTGCCACGGCTTTCCTCCCTTTCTGAAGAGCAAGAGTCCGGTCTGTGGGGGAGAAGCCGACCTGGTGCTGTTGGCTAACCTTCACCATGTAATCAGGGTAGCAGGGCTGATCAGCTATAGTAGCGGCGGCAGGAACCGCATTGGGATTGCGGATAACCAGCTGCCTGGACTGGCCAGCTGATGTCGGCGGCGGCTTGTCGGCATCTCTCTTCTTTGCTTTCTCCTTCTGAGCAGTTGGCTTCTCGGAGATTGACTTCTCGGCTTTCTTCTTCTCGGTCTCCTTCTTCTCAGCCTTCTCCTTCTCGGCTCTCTCCTTCTCGGCTGCCTCCTTCTCGGAAGCATCTTGGGCACTCTTCCTAGTAACCGGCTTGGCTGAAGGGCCGGTTGCAGCTGTGGGTTGCGGCACCAGGGAGGAGTCTGGATGAGCGCCACCTTGGTCAATTGGTGGCGCCAGGGGCGCGCTGTCTGATGCGCCATCTAGCTGGGCGCTACTCTGCGCGGCGTCTGGTTGCACGTCGCTCAGAGGGTAACGCCCAGTCGCGTCCTCTACCCGCTGTTCAGCAGCAGGATCAGGCTGGGAGATATCCATTGCTTCCACCCGTGCCTGGGACGCAGGATCTTCTTGCTCAGCATCCCCTGTGGCTGGCTGCTCCTGTTCTGCTCCTGGCCGCTCGAGGGCGGCGTCATCATGCATCTCTTGATCTTGGTTCTTCTCGGCGGTGTTGGCCGGAGGAGACGGTGGCTTCTCTTGATAAGCAGTGCCCTGCGCCTCCTGCTCGGCGCGGGATTGCTGCTCTGGGTCGGTGATTTGGGCATCAGTGCCCTGTGGTGGTGCGTTGGCGGTGGTATTCTCATCATCGTCGAGGTTGATTAACTTGTCGACGTCGATGGCAGCTTGCTTCTTGGCCTGGTCAGGCGCGAAAGCAGCATTCGCATCTAAGGGAGCGCTGATGAGAAAGGTAAAATCAGAAATAGGAAGAGGACAGAGGAAGATTAAGAGAAACAGCGAAGTACAGAATTGGGAATTAACCGAGAAGAAACTTACGCTTTGGTGGAGGGAATCGTTCGTCTTGTTCTCTTCACGACCTTTTTGGTCGTCTTCTCGGATGGTTTCTTCTTCTTGGCGGGGGGCTCTAAGGCGCCACTGCCTGTCCGCTTGCGGGTAACAGGAGCGGCGACTGATAGAGGATTGGCCTCAAGGGCTCTCTCGTCCTCATCCTCGTCATCATCCTCAGCATCTGCAGCATCTGTGAAATGGAGAGGAAGAAAAACACTTCAGAAACAGCAGGCAAAGGGCTAGTATTTCTCGCAGAGAGAAAGCGTTAATTCAGTTACCTTCTAACTCGTCATCAGACCAATCGCGGAGAGACGTTTCGGCAGACTGCTTCTCTGTCGAAGGGGAATGAGGAAGATTGATCTGATCTGCGGTCTCGAGGGAGGCCTGGTCATCTTCTTCTCGGTCATCTGACCAATTGCCCTCGAAGCGCTCACAGCTTTCAGCTAGCTGGCGGTCAAGGACCTGAAAGACGGAGAAACATTGCAAATTAGCCGAGTAACGAGAAAGCATTCTACTCGGATAGGCGTGCAAACACAAAGCACACTGATCCTAGGGAAATTTGCTAAGAGTCCTACTCGGAAAGGCGTGCAAGGATCAAGCATATTAAGCCTAAGAATTTCTTCTAAGTATGCTACCCGACAAGGCGTGCAAACATCAAGCATACTAAGCCTAAACAGTTCTGATAAGTGCTCTACTCGGTGCGGAATGCAATTGCTAAATCGCAGTAGGAAGAGGAGAATATCTACTCGGATTGCATAAACTGGAAGCAGAGAAAGGGGAACATACCCGTGGAATCGGCTTCGTGCGGCTGAAGGGGGTAAACCCATACTCCCAATCGTCTCGGAGGCCCGTGGTCAGGATGGACCTCGCGTGCTCGGCGACGTCCGCGTTGCTGAGCTCGAACGTGGTCGTTCGAGTGCAATCGCGGGGGCCTCCCAGGTAGCACATTGGATGGGAACGCTGCTGCAGAGGCAACACTCGGTTCTTGATCCAGCAGGCGACGGGGTCATCGCTCTTGAGGCCCTCTCCGATTAGCGCAGCAAGCCGCTCCTCCATCTGCATGGCGTTGCGGTCGTTGGAGGGCCTCGTCTTCCAGTTCTGCCCGGACGGAGCTCGGTTGCTCCAGGCGGGCAGGTTGATGCGGTCCGTCACCGGTCCCCCCTTCGTGGCGGGGATGTTCTTCACGTAAAGGAAAGATTTCTGCCACATACGGACGGAATCCAAGCCCTTGATGCGAGGGTGGTTGGTTCCCGTCCGCTGCAGCATCATGGCGCTGCCGGTGTCGGTTACCCGACTGCCAGTGGCCGCGCCATCCTTCTTCCCCTTGCTCTGCTGACGAAGATGGAAGTACTTCAGCCATGTCTGTACCGTGGGGCGGACGCCGAGAAAGCCCTCGCACACCACGGTATGATAGGCAAGGAAGACAACCGCATTCGGAGGGAGGTGATGCATCTGGACACCGAAGTGATCCAGGAAGGAGCGGAGAAAATCAGACGCCGGCAGGCCGAATCCTCGCGCGAAGTGTGCGAGGAAGACGACATGCTCGCCCTCCCGCGGGGCCGGAACGAGTTCGCCGTCGGACGGCCGGCACTGAACACCAGGAGGAACCCTCCGGGTGTTCACGAGCCAGGAGCAGTCGTCGACAGTAACATCGGAACCAGCCCAGCCGGCGCGAACAGCCATGGCAGCGAGCGAGAAGGTGGTGGAAGTTGGAGGAATTGGGTGGAGAGAACGAATCTGCAGCGGCGCAAACAGTTGCGCGGCGGCGGAGAGCTCGGCGGAGAAGAAAGAAACAGGGCAGAGAAAGAGGAAAGTGCGAAGGAGGAAGAAGGGGAAGTTACCGGTGGGGGTATTTATACCCTCGCCTCAGATTACCGTTACCATCGGGGTAGTGGGATCGATCGTGGCCATAACACTCGTGTGGTGGGGCCTGTGGCTGGATAGAAACGCACGCAAGCGCGGAACGCGCGCGTAACGGCCACAGCAGATCCCACGACCAGATCGTGGTCTATTACTGCGCTTGATGGGACATGACGAGCTGGTGGGTCCGCTCCGTGAAAACTGGGCGCGTGGCACGTCGTGTCCTGGGCAACGAGACGTCGGGGTCGCTGATGCACGACACGTGTCCAGTTGCGGCACAGAAGGCTGGATTGTGCTCTGCGCCGCAGAGACTCTGCTTGAGAAATTCTCTAAGGCTGTGTTTGGATGTATGAATTGGGGCTTGGAATTGCCCATTTGGTATTCACTGGCCCGAATTCGGCTGTTTGGGTGCTCATGGTATTTGGGCCTGGAAATCAAAACGAATTCCGAGCCCAGCCCCGCAAGTGTCCGCTCGCCTGCTCGCAATACGGAGGTCCCCTGCTCCGTATTCCCTGGAATCGTTACCCGCATAACTGTTCGTCAAGACACGAGCGAGGCAGTGCTCGGGAGGAGAGAGGAGACGCCCGCAAGTCGGAGGAACCAACAGCAGCGACCGTGGCGGCGCAGGTGACCGCCCATCCGTCCTCTTCTTCCATGGTCGTCGTCCTCCATGGATCTCCTGATCCACACTCTTCTCTTTCTGTCCCTCTTCCTCGTGTGGTGTCCGCCCACCTGCCCCTAATCCTAGATCTGCAGCTAGGAGAAGAACAGACGTGGGACGGGAAACGGCAATGGGACGGGAACGACAACGCAGCAAGACTTCCATCTTGTCCTCGAGCTGGGCTCTCCCTGGACATCTTCTTCCCACCCATCCCTGGGATCTAGAAAGGAATGACTCTCTATGCAGATTGACAGTTAAGATGTAACGAGGAGATTATTTGTACATATTATCTATGCTTGCTGTTATATAATGGTCTAAGAACTTGGTCAATACATACTTGTGATTGTGGAAAATTTGTGCATCTTGAAGTAGGAACTAGTTGTGATCTGATGATGCGGCTTCGTTTGATACATGTCGAATTATTTAATGTTATTACGTGTAAAAAATAATATATAAACATATACGCAATTATTTTTTATACATCTACCCAACTTTATATTGTCAAAGCACAATAAAACTTTGAATTCCGCGGTTTGTACATCCAAACATGATTTGGAATTGGATTCTATCATTTGATTCGAACAAGAAATACCATGCACATCCAAACAGCAAATTTGCAATTGGTGACCAATTCATTTCCAACTCAGATTTGGTATTCCCACACCAATTCAATTCCAAGGCTGAATACCAACATCCAAACATAGCCTAAGTCCTTTTACTCGGACACAGAGTAGAAAGCTGGTGCTACTCAGAAGACAGGAAACTCAAGGTACTTTGTAGAGTACTACTCGGAGGTTCTTACTCGGCATCTTGAGGTTCAAGGGCTATGTTGCAAAAATTGGTTTTAAGCTGGCAGAGCCTAGTGAACGAGTTCGCAAGACTCTACCAGCTTCGGGGACTGCTGTCGGGGGGTTACCCCCGAGTAGGGTAAAGGCAAGTGGTAAAGGCCACTGTCAGAAGAGAAGTTTGGTCGAGTAGCCGCCTACCCGGTACTCGCTACCCGGTCGACTGCTACTCGGTCTCACTTCAAGATGACCAGAAGGAGATATCAATCAAGTTCTATCCATTCGAGTAGAAGAGTTGGCCCGAGTAAAACTGGCGGGAACCTACTCGGGCCAGAAAGTCAAAGGAGCCGTTCTGACACAGGATCCCGCGTATCCCGGGTCCGTACTTGGCACTATTCGAACTACTGTTCACCTGGGACCGGCCTGCCTGACAGTGACAGCATGGAAGCAGGCGGTCGCAGGATAAGGGGGGCCCAGTCTGTGTTTGGCACAGTGATACCAGTCTGTCCCCTTGGTTTTGCCCAACGACTTTCCGGATGCAGCCAAGGTTGGGAACCAAAGCTGTCAGCGGGAACTCGGAAGAAGGACGATGTGCACACTATGTCGACACTTGTCCATGTTTGGACGTATCCGGCTGGGCACCGGGTATATAAGGTGCCCCGCCGCCTCCTGCGTGAGGGATCGCATGCTGGAACACATTGTGACCTAATTCTTGACCTAGTTCATCACGTAGAGAGAAGAGTGGCTACTCGGTAGCAAGAACCTTGTACTGTGGCTACTCGGTGAGATACCAAAATACATAGAGAAAGGCAGGAGTAGGGGTTTTACCTCCTCACGAGGGCCCTGAACCTGGGTAGATCGTGTTGTTTGCAGTGTTTACTTCGTACCTCACGCGGCTACTCGTCGCGTGATCCCTCCCCGAGCACCTCCAGCGTCCTTCGTCCCCACATCTTTAGCCATCCCATGGCATCTGCCGTGACACCACCACGACAGTGTTTCTCCTCCATTGTTCTTCCTCTCTTATTCCCCCATAAGCATTTGTTGCTTTGTTGGAATTTGAGAGTGAAGGATTTGAGCACTTGTGCTCTTGCCTTTTGCATCGGTTGCATCGGTTTTCTCTCTCCATGAGGATTCGTGGAAGTGAAAGTTTGTGAGCTTGTTACTCTTGGGTCTTGGACCCTAGACGACTTGTGGTGTTCTTGGGAGCCTCCAATTGAGTTGTGGATGTGTGCCCCAAAATTGTGGTGACACCGAGAGCCTCCAATTGAGTTGTGGATGCGTGCCTCGGGTTTGAAGGTTGTCAATAGTGGAAGGTGAACTAGGCCTTTGTGGCGGGGTTCATCGGAGAATAGGGTGAGGCCTTTGTGGCGTTGAGTAGGCCTTCATGGCGAGCTCACACCCCTCCAACGAGACGTACTCCCCTTTGTGGGAGGAACTCGGGAATACATCATCGTCTCCGTGTGCCTCGGTTATTTCTATACCCGAGCTTTTTACTTATGCAATTTACATTGTGATAGCCTTCGAGCTTGAAGTTATACATCTTGCTATCACTTTGTTACTTGTCTTGCTTAGCATAAGTTGTTGGTGCATCTAGTTGGCCATAGAATATTTAGGTTGTATGCTTGTTAATTTAAACACCTAGTTTATTTCCGCATTTAGCAAGCTTTAACCGGAAAAGTTTTAATCGCCTATTCACCCCCCCCCTCTAGGCGACGTCGTTGTCCGTTCACCGGCCTGCACCTCGCATAGCCTTGTTCACTTCCTCGTTCTTCCATCTCTGCAAATCCGCACATTGCTCCAATGAGTGGTTAGCTGGCCTTTCGTTCCTGCTGTGTTTCGGGCACGTCATTCTGAAGATATCCCAGTTGTTGCCCGGCCTTGGTGGCCCTTGATAATTTCCTCCATTATGATTTCCTGCGTTGAAATTTCCTTCTGCCCTGGGCCTTGAAGACCCGGCTTCTGTGCTGGCGACAAACTCGGAATTCCCCTCGAACGGGCGCTTGTTCTGGTTGTTCCCATTGTTACCTCCATGGTTACCCGGCGTAGATCCATTGCCGGTTCTTCCATTATTGCCTGTATTTGCTTTTGCTTTCTTGTCATCAACGTCCTCTTCCGTGGTATCCGTTGCAGCGTGTTTGTTGCACGCATCCATTAGTTCTCCCATTTTGACTTCTGAAGCATTCCGACTGGATTTCATGCGAGTTAATTTTTGCACTAAAGGTGTATACTTGCATGTCTTGGCCATAGCCTGCAATGCATCTTTTGGTTGAATATCTGTAGATGAATGCAATATATCCATAACCCGGCGCACCCAGCTGCGCGCCGACTCTCCCTTCTTTTGTACACACCGTTCCAGATCGTCGATGGTAAACAACTTCCTGCATGTTTCGTGAAAGTGCTTGATAAACGCAGTTTTCAACTCTCCCCATGACTTGATAGATCCTTCCGGTAAATTGTTGAACCACAACTTTGCTGCTCCTTCCGACATCATTAGATACATGAACTTGGCCTGAAGGTTTTCAGACGCGTTGCGAATCGACATAGCCATCTCGTAACTGCTCAACCATGTTTCTGGATCCATAGTCGGCTCATAGTTCACTACTTTATCCGGTTCCTTGAATTTATCCGGGTAAGGCTCAGCCCTTATGTTATCCGTCAAACACTTGGGCCCAGCGAGATTAGTCGGTACTGGCCTCACCCGTGAAACATGCGATGCTGCGGGGGGTACAGCTGGACGTGGCGCTGCCGCTGGTCCATGCACCGCAGACCCGGCCGCGGCTCTCCTAGCCCTGGAACTATCCACAATAGCTTGTGCTGCTGATACTGCTGGTGCTGCTTGCACGGGGGGAGGAGGCGGCATTTGCTGCTGCTCTGCCCTCCGGCGCGCTGAACTTGTTTGCATATTGCCGGCGTTGCCGTGTTGCTGGATGATATAAGGTGTTCCGTGCATTCCACTCCTGTTATCCGGGTAATTAACCTGCTGAGCCACTGCCGTATGCAATAAATCGATCGCCCGTCGGGTCTGCTCCGCATGGGGTGACTCTCCTACGGGGATCTGATTCAATGCTAACGTTGCGGCACATACATTATCCATGGGGTTATTGAAGTGACCTGGTGGTGTACGAAATCGTGATGGTGGTGGTGGTGGCGCTGTGTTGCCGACAGGGGCCCCAGTCTGTAGTGTGGGTAACCCGGCCTGCACGTTTGCCGGCTGTCCTGCTCCAGTTGCCGGTTGATGCATAGTTTCCTGATTCACAGCCGGAATCGGTTGATCCTGGGGTGTGATGAATAGCGCATTAGGGTTTATGATTCCTCCCATCGCCGGTAATCTTGTCTGATATCTCTGATGCATCCTGCTTGTCTCGGCTCGGAGCCGGTTCTCCATCGTGTCCAGTTCACGTCGGCGCGTGGCTACCCCTTGCTTTTCTGTTTCTACATCTCTTCTTTGTTGCTCTAGCGCGCGGCGTGCTACCTCCAAGTCCCTGGCACGTGCCGCGGCGTTTTCCGGGGTTATCACAGTAGCTAACACTGTTGGGTCCAATACAATATTGTTACTGAACAGAGCCGGGTGTTGTGGATTCGAAGGACCTGCCCCCGGCGTCCTGTGAGCCAAGAACCCAAACATATTTGCCTGCATCTCGCTATCCGCCGCTCGGCTGGTGACTGAAGCCGACTCTCCGTCAACCCGGGCCAGAACCGGATTTCCTTCAGCCGGATTTTGCTGCTGGGCCAATGCTTGCGCCGCTCCGACCGCGGCCGTAGTCACGTTCCCTTGATTGAGATTGGTTGCAGGGGCCGTGTAGACCGCGACCTGGCGCGCAATGCTTGGCGAAGACTCATACTCCTCTTCATCGTAGCTATCTTCCTCGTACCGGTCCTCCAGCAGGTGCAGGATAGACTCGGTATCATCCTCCCTTATGACCCGGCCACGCGGGGTCCATGCCGACTCCTCCGGTTGTTCCCTCTTCGTGGTGGGCTCCTCTGTCGGATCCACCGTCCCGACCGATTCTTCTCCGTCCGACTGAACGTGGGTGGCCTCTCCTGACACAGAATCAAATCCAAAATCGTCAGGAATTGAACCGAACACACGTACCATGCCGACGAAGACGTTGACCCGGCCGATCGTGATGACAGATCCGGATTCGAGCAGATCCGACTCTGGCCCCCAGCCAAAATCGTCCACCATCTTCTCTCCTTCGGGGTTGGTGTAGATCTCGCCGACAACGAGGTTCTTCATGTTCTCCCGAGCTTCTCCCGTGATGTAAACACCCTTGGACGTAGGCCCCACGGTGGGCGCCAACTGTCGTGGGATAATCACGGCAGACGTTACCGGGGGTAACTTGTCTTGGGGCAAATCGACTCTGGTGTTTGGGAGAGGGTTTAGCTCAAAGGAAACCATGGCGATATGCGATCTGGTAGACGGCAATCAAGTCGCCGAGTCTCCGATCTGAATATACTATCTTGTTACTCGTATTACAATGGATGCTCGATATCTCTCGATCTCTATCTCGTAAACTTATGTCTCTGGTGAACTCGTCGATCTAATCCTAGGGGACCGGCTTATATAACCCCCGGATCCCCTGGCTTGCTATCCAAGGCGTACTCGGAATCCTACCCGGACACTACTTACAAAACCCTAAACTTCCTTATCGGAACCCACAATCCGGGTTACGAGGCCTACACTCCTGGACCTTCTAGAAGCTCCTTTTCCCTAAGCCGTGTCTTGTACAACGTCCTTTTGGCCGAGTTACTCCTTGACGTTAGTATACCGGGTTATCATCCCTCCATCAGGCATGCTAAAGGAGCATTGTCCAATTGCTTTCAACAACTACATTCACTGATTTCTTGAGAATACTCGCGTGGAGATAATGTACACCGTTTTTCCAGGAGAAGATATTGGAAGAGCCCATAATGTTTGACGAACTTGCCCAAATCTAATACAACAAGATCGTTAGGGAGGGCAACCAAACAGATTTTTCTAATGTGCTCAACTTTGTGGTAATTTTAATTTACTCGTTACCAATTATTTTTTTTCTAATGTGTTTTTATTTATACCTATAGCGCACGGAGATAAAGAAACAAACTAGTGAAAGCGAAGATTTGTTGGAGAACACGCCGGGTGGAGAAAAAGGCGAAAGTATATTTCGAGGACTGTACTAGCACGCGATGGCCTACATGCTTATTTTCCAATGCTTTGTTTTAAATCTCCCTCACAACCATTCAACGCTCCGGCCAACGCTTACGCCAGCTTGCCAACCTAATTGGTTACCGTGACCCTGAGTACAGCTCACCGTCGCAGTCAAGGTCCAAGTCTTCTTCTGACCCCGTGGAAAATACGGACGATGAGCTTGAGGACGAGACCACCTCTGCTGATGGGGTATGACCTTAACCACGTACATTTTTTTGGCCTATATTGTGTGCATGTCTTTTTTTCTTAGCCCTAACCATATACTTCTACTTGTTTTGAAGGCGAGAATTCCAGATGACATGACACTGCGTCAGGCTAAGCAACAGTCTGCTTACATGCTAAGGAAGAACACAGGAATTCACCGGTACACACCAAATGACTGGGTCAACAAAGGAAATGAGCAACGTGTTGAGGAGGAAAGGCCACGGAGGTCAGCTACGGTTAGGAGGATGAGGCTTATCGATGATGCCGATGATGAGGATGAGGACGATGAGGAAGAAGAGCAGCCGCCACCGGTGAGGAGGGAAAAGATTCCTACGAAGAGGGGTCGTGCACGAAAGTAGAAGACTTGTCCGGAATTTGTTATAGTCTACTTGCTATATTTGAACTTGTAGTGACATTGCACCTCAACGTATGTTGTTATTTTCGAACTTGTTTTAGTGGACCTATAGCTCCTTTGTTATGTTTGAACCTCCCCCGTTATGTCTGGAATATTCACTATGTAACGCCTCTATGTTGTTATATTTGAACTTTGTTTGAACCTCCGCTGTTATGTCAGGAAATTGTTTAGTGAATTTGTAACTCAATTTAGCAAAATTTGTTTGCTCCCAACAAAATTGGATGTGTAGCGCCTCCGCCTCAGGCGCTACATGTGCAAATTTTCTGTACAATGACTTAGCGTCAAAATGGGAAGGCACAACGGTTCAAGTCCAAGTTCATACGAGCATCAACCTTTTTAGTGGCAAATAACTCGAGAGACTTGTCTAGTGACTCGGCCACGGTCTCCTTGTATGCAACCCAACGTAGCTCGGAGTTGATACGCAAAAACTTCCAACGAAGGTGCAATCCATGACCCGCGTTATGTCTTCCCTCCAACTCTACTTCATCAGTTCGGTCCATCCAATTCAACCCAGCTGAAATTGCATTTCGTTTTCCCAGTGTTTTGTGTGTTAGTTAACAATACTAAGTACATTATTTATCGAGGTGTTTAGTGTGCAGGTGTTATACTTAACATCGGCATCGATCACCGAAAAGTCGGTGAAGTTTGGCCTGAGAGTTTTGGGACAGAACTCAACCGGATTATTCGGACCGGATTATTCATCCTGGACCGGATATTCCGGTTGCTGATAAAGGAGCACAAAAATGGCTAAGGACTGAGAGTTTCGCATACTGGAGTCAACCGGATTATTTGGTCCGGATTATTCATCCTGGACCGGATATTCCGGTTGCTGCGAAAAACTGCTAAGGACTGGAAGTTTTGCTCACAGAAGTCAACCGGATTATTTGGTCCGGATTATTCATCCTGGACCGGATATTCCGGTTGCTGCGAAAAACTGCTAAGGACTGGAAGTTTTGCTCACAGAAGTGAACCGGATTATTTGGTCCGGATTATTCATCCTGGACCGGATATTCCGGTTGCTGCGAAAACTGCTAAGGACTGGAAGTTTTGCTCTCAGAAGTGAACCGGATTATTTGGTCCGGATTATTCATCCTGGACCGGATATTCCGGTTGCTGCAAAAAATGGCTAAGGACTAGAAGCTTGGAGCTACCGGAGTCAACCGGATTATTTGTACCGGATATTTCATATCTATACCGGATATTCCGGTTGCAGTTGAAGAAGTGGAAAAATGGCTAAGGACTAGAAGATTTGCGTACTGGCATCTACCGGATTATTTGTACCGGATTATTCCAGATCAACCGGATAATCCGGTCCAGCACTGCAGATCTGCGTGGAGCAAGCTGACCGGATATTCCGGTCCAAACTTGGACCGGATATTCCGGTACCTTTTCTCCTGCACAACGACTAGTTGTGAGGAGGGACTATAAATACCCCTCCTCTTCTTCCCCAAGATCTAGTTCTTCCCCTTAGCATTTATGAGCATTTAAGAACTCACCAAATCCCTCATAACTCCCAATCCCTCCACCCAATCTTGAAGATCTTTGGAGGATTGAAGGAGAAGGCCCCGATCTACATCTTCACCGAGCCGTTCTTCATTTCCCCCTCTCTAGGTAGAGGGATCTTGCCTAGGGTTTCCTCTTGTGGAGAACCTAGGCATCTTGTTTCTTGTTGGTGATTCAAGAAGAGTTGGGAGCCCCCGATTAAGTTGTGGGTGTGTGCCCCAAGTTGTTTGTAAAGGATTTGATCCCCGCCTCAAAGGGGTTCTATAGTGGAAGGTGAACTAGGCCTTTGTGGCGAAGTTCATTGGATAATAGGGTGAAGCCTTAGTGGCGTTGAGTAGGCCTTTGTGGCGAGCTCACACCCCTCCAACGAGACGTACTCCCCTAAAAAGGAGGAACTCGGAAATACATCGTGTCTCCGTGTGCTTCCATCGGTTACCTCGTTCCTCCCTCTCTTTACTTACTTGTACTTGTTGCATTAATTGCTTGTCTTGTCATATAGGTAAATTCACCACTAGTTGCACTATCTAGAGAATTTACCTTCTTGTCAAGCCTAAACTTTGAGAAAAAATTAAAATTGGTCGTAGCACCTATTCACCCCCCCCCTCTAGGTGCCTATACTCTACTTTCAATTGGTATCAGAGCCTCGGCTCTTCTATCGGGCTTAACCGCCTAAGAGTTTAAGTATGGGAGATGAGGTAGATGACGCTCCGTCCGATGAAATGTGTCCATGAATGATCTCAATGCTTTGAGAGAATCATTGACCTCATCCATAGACACTAAATTTGAGGAGTTGCGTCAACTCATGACAACACTCCTCAAAGCCAAAGAACCGGAGGTGGTCGACTCATCCCCTCCGGAAACGGAGGGTGCCAAGAAAGGGGTTGATGGTGAACCACTTAAAACTGCTTCCGCCAAACAATCCGCTAAGAAGGGTGCGAGTGGAAAGGAAGGATATCATGCCGTTGAAGGCCAATATTCTCCCGATCCTCCCATCCCTTTTCCTCATATAATTCCTAGAGGAGATCCACCTAAAATTGATGCATATTCTTTTCGTGAATGGCAATACTACATGGAGACTCACTTGAACTCTTCTTGTATAGATCTTTGGAGAATCACTCATGATGGATACAAGCCATATGATCCCAAGAATCTCACAAGAAGAGAGGTTGTAGATTGCCAACTCAATTACACCGCTTTATCCATCCTTCATCAAGCCGTGGGCCCCAATCACATGCCGCATCTTCAACACTTCTCCACCGCCAAAGAAACATGGGATGCACTTGTCCTCATGTTTGTTGGGAATGAGAGCATGCAAAGAAATCGCTATGACACCTTGACCAATGAGGCCGAAGGATTTTTCATGCGTGATGGAGAAGATCACGTTGACATGTATCGAAGACTCAAATCTCTTGCCACTGCTTTCTCTAATGCGGGTGCAACACATATTGATGATGCTTGGATCAAGAGGAAGTTCATAATTGCCGTGATGCCTTTTGAGGGCACGGATATGAAGAGCATTCAAGGGAGACATGATTTGTCTACCATGACCTCTACCCAAGTCATGCAAGAATTGAGCTCCTACAAAGTGCAAACCAAGAATGCTCTTGACAACCGTTCTAGGGCCATTGGGATGCATCAAGGAGCTTCCGTTGCTTTGAAGGCCAAGGTGTTGGCAAGAGAAGTTGAGAATGATGAAGATGGTGAAGAAGCATTGCCTCCATTGAAGGAACAAGAATATGATCCCGTTCTAAAGGATCTAATAGCTCTCACCGTGCAAAAGTTTTGGAACAATCCCCCAAAAGGCAAGAAATTTGTTGAGGAGAAGACCAAGTCTCGTTATGGTAATGATGGGGCTCAAAAAGTGAGATCTTGCTTCAATTGCCAAGACAAGTACCATTTCATTGCGGAGTTCCCCTATGAGAATAGAGAGAACCATAGCGGCAAGCTCATCCGCAAGGACAAGTCCAAGGTTGAATACAAGAAACCTCATTTCAAGAAGAAACCTTTCAACAAGAAGACCCCCACCAAGTTTGTGCTCTTGACTCAAGAGGAGTATGATTCCGGGAGTGATGAAGAAGAAGAAACCACAAGTGAAGTGGCCGCTCTAGCTATTGCTTCCACTCCATCTTCGTCATCTCTCTTTGAATCCCCCAATGAAAATCTTCCTCAACGCGATGCCAAGTGCTTCATGGCTAAGGCCACGGAGGTATCATCTTCTCCTAACTCTAAGACCCCTAGTGAACTAGAACATATTGCTAGTCTTAGAGAAGAAGAGGAAAGGGCCTCCTTGGACCGTTTTATGTCTAACATGCAAGGGGAGACCAAGAAGTACTTTGAGCATCTCATGAGGCAATTGGGAGAGGCCCAAGAGGCCCTTGAGAAGAAAGGTGAGGTTGAGAGAAGGGATGCGGATGAAATTGCATCCCTCTCAATGACTCTTGAAGAAGAGCATGATGGTAGAGTTTCTCTAGAGGATGAACTTGAAACTATTGAAACTACTCATAATGAACTTGTCTCTAAAATCATTAAGGAACGTGATCTTGCTATTGCTAAATATAGAAAGGCTAAAAAGGATAACGTAGAGTTTGGGGTTGGTCATGGTAAACTAACCGAGGAGTTTGAAAAGCTAACCAATGCTCACAAAGCTTTGGAAAGCCAACACTCATCCCTCAAAGAGTTTCATGAACAACTTCAAACTCAACTTACTCAATCTAACCATCCTAGCACTTCTACTTCTTCTTGTGATCATGCAAATATTATTGAGGAAAATGCTAGGTTGAAGGATGAGCTAGCAAGGCTCAAGGGCAAAAGCACTCAAGTCGAAAAGGTGGTGCTCGCCACCCCACAAGTGGTTGCCCCAAGCTCTAATGCGGTCATTTCTAGACCACAATTGAGTGCTCCAAGGCAACAAGTGGGCAAGCAAGGTCTTGGCTATGTAGCCAAGAAAAGGAACAAGAAGAAGAAGAACAAGAAGAAGAACAAACATGGTGCTTCGGGTGGTATTGTCATTAGGGACAACCCTACTCGTAGCATACCCGCACAAGCAAGCAATGGTGCCTCAAGTAGTAGTGTCATGAGGGACAACACTACTCGTAGCACCTCCGCGGGAACTAACAACCCACACCATTTCTTATATGTTGATTATTATGGTGTTGTGCAAGCTAAATATGTTGTTCCAATTGAGGGGTTTATTGACTACACTATATGGGTTCCAAAGACCCTTGTTACTAACATAAAGGGACCCAACTCGGGTCCTAACTCTAGTCAATGATCTCTTGCAGGACTATGCTTCCGGTGGGACTAAATGGATTCTTGATAGTGGATGCACTAATCATATGACCGGAAGCAAAGAACTTGTGACGGAGTTGCGACCAAATGACATCCAAGCAACCGTCACCTATGGGGACTCGTCCAAGTCTAAGGTATCCGGGTTTGGCAAGGTTGTGGTGGCTCCCGATATCACTATCGTGAATGTCATGCTTGTCGAATCCCTTGGTTACAATTTACTTTCCGTCCGCTCTCTTAGTAAGATGGGGTTCTCCGTCTTCCTTGATGGTGATATTGTGGTCCTTTTGAGGAGCAAGACTCTTGACGTCGCTCATGTGGGACATGTTGAAAATGAGTTGTATGTGGTAGACTTTTCTAAGTCAACCAACACTCAAGCAATGTGTCTTTTCGGGAAGGCGGACTTGGGATGGTTATGGCATCGCCGGCTATCCCATGTCAACATGAGAACTTTGCAAAGTCTTCACAAAAGTGGCCTTATTGTTGGACTAAAAGAAAATGTTTCCTTTGCAAAGGATCGCGTTTGTAGGTCGTGTGTTGAAGGGAAGATGCATGACATTGTGCACAAGGCCAAGACTATTATCTCATCAAAGGGGATCTTGGAGCTTCTCCATGTTGATCTCTTTGGTGCCGTGCCCGAGGCAAGTCTTGGCGGCAAAAAGTATTGCTTGGTAATTGTCGATGATTATTCAAGATACACTTGGGTTTATTTCTTCAAGTGCAAGAGTGAGACCCAACAAACCATCATCGACTTCTCCAACGAAGTGCAACGTCAACACAATGTGCAAATCATGGCTATTAGGAGTGATAATGGATCGGAGTTCAAGAACTATACATTGAATGAATTTCTTAGTGAAGAAGGCATTCGTCACCAATACTCCGCCACTTACTCTCCTCAACAAAATGGTGTTGCCGAAAGGAAGAATCGCACTCTCTTGGATATGGCAAGGACCATGTTGGCGGAGTACTCTTCTCCCCAATATTTATGGGCCGAGGCCGTATCCACCGCATGCCACTCCTCCAACCGCCTCTACATCCGCAAAGGCTTGAGCAAGACCCCATATGAGATCCTCACCGGCAACAAGCCCAACGTATCCTACTTCCGTGTATTCGGTTGTAAGTGCTTTTATTTGATCAAGGGTATTAGGTTGTCGAAATTTCAATCCAAAACTATTGAGGGTATTTTTGTTGGTTACGGTGCCGAATCCCACACTTATAGAGTCTATGACAAAGCCTCACGGATTGTCATAGAATCTTGTAGTGTGGTTTTCGAGGAAAATGACGGCTCCCAAGTGGCGCAATTTCATGTTTCAAATGTAGATGTTGAAATGCCTCAAGAAGCCATAGGAAGGATGGGTGTGGGATTCTTCCGCCCCATCGAGGGACACCTTATGGCGACTCGAGAAGGACTATGCTCTACCCAAGTGGAGCCCTCCTCTACATTTGAAGATCAAGCCAAGGAGCCAACTACTACACCTAACCGAGAACATATTCAAGACCCTCCTCTCATTGATCAAGTGACTCCGCAAGTCGTACCCACTCCTCTCACTAATGCGAGTCAAGATCAAGGCCAAGATCAATCATCCTCTTCATCCTCTTCTCAAGTTGAAGCGAGTATTGAAGATATTGTTGATGACGATGTTGATGATCAAGGCCATGTTGGTCAAGATGGGGACCCGAATGATCAAGATGATCAAGTGATTCCTCCTCGCAATAATGAGGAGATCGAAGCCCGTCGCATCAAAAGGATAAGAAGAGCTTTGAAGCAAATTGATGCCCAAGATGACAAGGTCTTGGAGGATGTTCAAACTAGAAGATCCACTAGAAGGCAATTGGCTCATTTTTGTGAGCATCAAGCTCATATCTCTATGGTGGAGCCTAAGAAAGTGTATGAAGCTCTTGAGGACTCCGATTGGGTTGAAGCTATGCATGATGAGCTCAATAACTTTGAGCGCAACAAAGTTTGGAGATTGGTTGAGAAACCCAAGGATTGCCACAATGTTATTGGCACCAAGTGGATTTTCAAGAACAAGCAAGATGAGAATGGCATTGTCATTAGGAACAAGGCAAGATTGGTCGCTCAAGGTTACACCCAAGTTGAAGGCATTGACTTTGATGAAACCTACGCGCTCGTGGCTCGCCTTGAGTCCATCCGTATCCTCCTTGCTTATGCATCCTCACATAATTTCAAATTGCAACAAATGGATGTGAAAAGTGCTTTCTTGAATGGTCCACTAAAAGAGGAGGTATATGTCAAGCAACCTCCGGGGTTCGAGAATCTCAACTTTCCCAACCACGTTTACAAACTTGACAAGGCTCTCTATGGTCTCAAACAAGCACCTCGTGCTTGGTATGAGCACCTTAGGGAGTTGTTAGATGATCGTGGTGTCGCACCCTGACTTCTAGGGGATACTCACCGTACGAACTGGATAGCAGATGCTTGGATTATGGGGCATAACTGCTCCCACGTCCCAGCTTCCTGGTAGGCCTGCGCTTATGCGCGACAACACAAGCCCTGCTATTCCATCGTCGATGTAAACTATCCACTAGAGATCAAAGGCACTACTGCCGACGTACTTCAAACCAATCACACATGGTACGTCAACAGCTGTGAACAAAGGATATCACAACAGATCTCTACGACCCAAAAGATTGAAATAACTTGCAAATGGCTCTCATTAGAGCAAAGATAGAAAATACAATCATTCAGAGGGAACCTGCCCCAACAATACATCATTACAATACAGCGGAAGCATTCAACATGTCTGAGTACAGACAAGAACCAAATAGGCCTAAGAGGCCGGAAACAAACAGACGGAGCCCATCCACGAAGTCTCGGATCCTGCCCGGGTCCGCTATCTACTCGTCAGCAGTCTCGTCATGATCCACGTAGTAGCCACCATGTAGATCCTCGGAAACGTCGGTCTGCGGAAACCACAGCCCCAAAGGGGTCAGTACATAAACGTACTGGCAAGCAAGACTCACAATTCACCAAAGTGTAGCCCGTCAACACCCAGCACAGATGCTTTTGGGTTCAACGGAAGGAAAGGGGATATAAAGATGCTGCAACTGGCTGCTCTAACCAACTACAGAGATGCTACCACTTCCGGCTAACAGAAAGGAGATAAGATCGAGTATTGTAACCAACTGAAAGATAACTTCAAACAAACCCATCCTGGATCTCGCCCCTTATCCAAAGAAGCAATCCGAGGATAACTCACACAGTTGTATTAAAGGTGAATCAAGTTATTGTGTCATCAACCTATTACTAGTCAAGTTATTAATCATTGGGTGTAACATGTTTGATCATTATGTTTAAGTTGTCCTGAGTACTTGTTAGCCAGTACTTTCACCAAGTAATCCATAACCGCGGAAAACACGGCTTCTCGAGAAGATTATCCCTGCAGGGTTGCACCAATTTGGCCGTACACGTATGAATAACCCGCCAGATGGGAGATCACCCCACCAAGCGGGGCACTCAACACAACCAACCATTCTTCGCATCAAGCCCAAAGCACCTTGGGCGCACGGCTAATCGAGCCCAGAAGAAAATGGACCCTCATAGCACTCTAAGAACGTGTCCCCCTATATGCCGACTACGAAAGTTCCACCCTGGCCTGGGCTCGCAAAAACATGCATGCGGCAAATGGAAAACACGAACTAAATGAGGCGATTTGGACGAGATGCGAATCAGGTCAAGTTGAGGGGGGCGCCCATACTCGCTTCCCACATGCGGGTAGTGCGCTCATCATGGATCAGTAGACAAGACCCTTTTCCTATTAGGGTCGACACTAGCAGGCCTCAAAACCACACAGGGCCTCCTGCCGGTGCCTTATCATCAAATTTATTATTAATAGCAACATTAGCATGATTGATTGATTAAGCATCGAGCCCCCAGAACATAATGAAGTAGTAACAGAAAGTAACGGGTAACAGACTCGAGCAAAAGCAACCTAAGCATGCTAGTAATACACTGGCTCAAACAATGGGTTGTAGGAAGGGGGATGAGGCAATATCAGGTTTTAAGGGATTCATGTGATAGGTTCGTAACAGAACAACTACTACTAAGGCTAGCAGAAAAGAACAACGGAAAGTATCGGTAACCAATGTTGAAAGGAACACAGTGGTTCATGTGAGTGATAACTTGCCTGCAAACCCAGTAGCCTGGTACTGAGATAAATCCTTAGAAGGGGTGTCGTAAGGATCGTCGGTCTCAACGTCGTCGTATATCCGGGAAGAAGCAAACAAACATTGCAGAAAGATAAACAATCAATATAATGGCATAGGTGCACAAACATGGGATGATGCATGTCATGTTAATAGATGCATCAGAATAAACTACTTGACAAGATAACACAATTTAATTGTACCCATATGCAATTGGATTGCATATGGAAAAGATCCATTGAAATAAGTGGAAACAAATGATTTACAATTAATTATTATGTGAGAGTTGTTAGCATGATGCATGCATGATGATAACAACAAAATAACAACAAATAGCAATGATAGATGCAAGTGAAAAAGGATTGGAACAAGTTTTGGAAATCATTGATTAAGTTTAGAAAGTTTGGTTACTTAAAACATGTCACACAAGTAATTGTTGTTTTCAACAAGTTAAAGTGTTCAAAACAAATAACAAAGTTTATATTTGAAAAGAACATCAAATTTTAGTTGGATTACATGTTTCAAATATGGAAATTTGAATTAGGATGAATTTATTATGAATTAAACAATATTAAACAAGTTTTAATTGAATTTAAAACAAGTTTGAATATTATTTGAATTTTATTTGTTCAAATCATAAATTCAAATTCACATTTGAAAAGTTCACACTTTGATGGTTTGAAAACACATTTTGCATGTCCAAAAATATATTATTTTAAGCAAGTTATGATTTTAGCAATTTTAATTGGATTAAACAAGTATTAAATTATTTAGGCAATTTTAATTATTCAAAACAGGAAACAAAAATTATATTTGAATAGGACATTCAAAATGGTATGAAAAACATATTTTATTTGCATTAGTTGGATAAGGGATGAATTAGTTATTGAATTTAGAAATTTGCATTTGAATTATTCAAAATTGAATTTTAAATGCATTTGGAAAATTCAAAACAGTGCACAAATGGAATAATTGGATAGACAATAAAATTTGGAGCAATAAACATATACAACTTTCACTTATTGGAATTATAGATTAAAAGTTATTGATTTTTAAAGTTAGTGTGTTATTCTGCCATTTTAAAGAAAATAGAAAACAAAACAGAAATGGTTTAATTCTTTTGTTACCGCCACGGGGTCTAACCCAAGCCACTGCCCCGTGGGACCGTGGCCTACGTGGACCATGCAGCTGCACGCGTGGCCACCAGAGGGGCTTACAGGTGGGCCTTGGTGCGGGGAAAAATCCCCAAAAGAAACTGGCGCAGCGGGGGCTCGAACCCCCGACCTGGCCCTGTGCGCGCTGTGCCTGAACCACTACGGTGTGCTCGCTCATTTGACAGTAACAAGGGCGAGTGCGAGGTAATCTTCAGAGTTGGGATTTAACTGAACTAACTGAAGACCAAAAGCTTCCACGGCTTGACAGAGCACGACGCCGGCGGGGAGAGGACCGTGGACGTGCTCGCTGCGATTGGTTGTGTGCGTGTGCAGAAACGTGCTCGAATGCCACATAGAGGAGAGGAGGAGGGGAACACGGACGCTCACCGGCGGATGTCGTCGATGCCGAGGCGCGACGTGGACGTGGTCGACGCCGGCGGCAGCAGCGACGATGGCGGCGAGCATCCAGGCCACCTTGAACTCCTGGAAGGTGTTCATCAGCTCGAGGTAGGCACGGCGGCTTCGTTCCCGCAGTTAGCGACGCAGAAGGTGCACGGGAACGGCGGATAGTTGTCGAGGTTCAGAGATACGCAACGAGCTCGACGGCGACGGTGTCTTGGACGGCGGCGGCGATTGCGGGCGTCTCCGTGATCCCTTCGGTGTCCAAACGGTAGCGGTGAAGAGGAGGGTTCGATTTCGTAGGCTAGACGAGGGAGTGGTGTTGTGAGGAGACGGTGCTCGTCGAAGTTCAGAGGGGCGCGCCGGTGAGGGGTAGCGGTGAGGTTCAGAGGCTAGCTTCGCCGGGAGAGAGAGAGAAACAGCGGCGGTGCGAGGGGGAAGTAGTAGCCTAGGGTTAGGGCAGGCTAGGGAGGGCCCTAGGGCTACTTGTAGGGGGCTAGGGGTGGCGGATCACCGTCGACATGCCACTGTGCTGCCGTGGCGTGCGTGAGATGCTTGCCGTACAGGAACAAGACGACGATGCGATCTCCTCGAACCGGTAAGTGGGGAAAAAGGGGCTGGGCCGCGCGCGCGTTAGAGGCTAGGTGGGCTGGGCTGGGATTAGATAGGTTAGCTGCTGCGCGCTTCCTTTTATTATTTCTGTTTCTTCTGGGGTTTTTTTGTAGAAATAGGTTTTGGAAGAAAAACATGAAATTTAGGTTAGTAAAAATTCCAGGAAAAATTAGGTTAGTTATTTAGGTTAAAAGAAAACAATTTCCAAGATTTGTTTTCTAAAGTTTTGAAAAAATAAACTGCTGTTTGGAAGATAAACCAAATTTGAGTGTTTTTGAGTATTAAAAGGATTATTAAAACCCACACTTTAAAAAGGTGAACCAACATGATTTAATTTGATTAAAATTAGTTGAGTGGCTTGTTCATGTTTATAAATTCAAAAATGGTTCTGTTTGAAACACATTTGGTTTGAATTTGAGCAATTTAGAAATTAATAGATTAATATTGAAAACAAGGATTTTAATAGGGGAACCCTATTGATTAAAGTGATTAAATTAGTTGATTGGTTTGTTAAAGTTTATAAGTTCAAAAGTGTTCTGTTTGATGCATTTGATTTGAAATTGAAGGTGATTTAATTAATTGATTGAATTAATTGTTTGATTAAACCCAACAAATTAAGGAGTGATCAACATGAAATAAAAAGAAAACAATTTGGTTGTTTTTATTTGTGGTTTTTATTTCAAAGGTTGTAACAGAACAAGTATGAAAACAAAGCAGTTGAAATTGTTTGATTTTCCTTATGAAAACAAAGAATAACAGATGCAAAACAAAAGAAACAAATGCAACAATATGATGACATGATGCAATACTTTAATAAACAAGAAATCAAACATTCTAATTGGTAGGTTTTCATACTTGGGCTGTTACACGTGGTTTCGAAGTTGGGAAGATTGACCCCACTCTCTTCACCAAGAGAGTAAAGGGAGAGCTTTTCATATGCCAACTCTATGTGGACGATATCATCTTTGGCTCAACTAACCAAGCTTTCAATAATGAGTTCTCTAAGCTTATGACTGACAAGTTCGAGATGTCAATGATGGGTGAGCTTAAATTCTTTCTTGGCTTTGAGATCAAGCAATTGGCTCGTGGGACTTTCATTTCTCAAGCCAAGTATACCCAAGATATGATCAAGAGGTTTAACTTCCAAGATGCTAAGATCAAGACATCTCCTATGCAAGTCAAGTGTCATCTCTCTCGTAATCCAAAAGGGAGTAAGGATGTGGACCAAAAGCTTTATCGTTCTATGATTGGTTCTTTGCTCTATCTTTGTGCATCTAGGCCCGATATCGTTTTGAGTGTAGGTGTGTGTGCAAGGTATCAAGCGGCTCCTAAGGATTGCCATCTAATGGAGGTTCATAGGATCTTTCGTTATTTGGTTCATACCTCTAGATTTGGTTTGTGGTACCCAAAGGGGGCACAATTTTCTCTCAATGGATATACGGATTCCGATTGGGCGGGTGATCAAGATGATAGGAAGTCAACTTCCGGGGCTTGCCAATTTCTTGGTAGGTCCCTTGTAAGTTGGTCCTCGAAGAAACAAAATTGCATTTCTCTCTCCACCGCCGAAGCCGAATATGTTGCCGCCGCAAGTGCATGCACTCAATTGCTATGGATGAGGCAAACTCTCAAGGAATATGGAGTTCATTTGGACAAAGTACCTCTTCTATGTGACAATGAAAGTGCTATCAAGATTGCATACAATCCGGTGCAACACACAAGGACGAAGCACATTGAGATTCGCCACCACTTCATCCGTGATCACGTGGCGAGAGGAGACATTGCACTAAGTTATGTGCCCACCAAGGAAAATCTTGCGGATATTTTCACGAAGCCACTTGATGATGCAAGATTCTTATTCTTGAGGAATGAGCTAAATGTGATTGATTCAAGGAGCTTGACTTGACTATCTTGCACACACCCCTATAGATGAAACGTATTCGAGTTTAGATGTAGGCATGGACATAGGGGGAGTGTTATCCTAATACATTGGATTCTCCCTCCCCCCATGTCGGGGAGTTACCCCCGAGTAGGGTAAAGGCAAGTGGTAAAGGCCACTGTCAGAAGAGAAGTGTGGTCGAGTAGCCGCCTACCCGGTACTTGCTACCCGGTCGACTGCTACTCGGTCTCACTTCAAGATGACCAGAAGGAGATATCAATCAAGTTCTGTCCATTCGAGTAGAAGAGTTGGCCCGAGTAAAATTGGCGGGAACCTACTCGGGCCAGAAGTCAAAGGAGCCGTTCTGACACAGGATCCCGCGTATCCCGGGTCCGTACTTGGCACTATTCGAACTACTGTTCATCTGGGACCGGTCTGCCTGACAGTGACAGCATGGAAGCAGGCGGTCGCAGGATAAGGGGGCCCTACTCTGTGTTTGGCACAGTGATACCAGACTGTCCCCTTGGTTTTGCCCAACGACTTTCCGGATGCAGCCAAGATTAGGAACCAAAGCTGTCAGCGGGAACTCGGAAAAAGGACGATGTGCACACTATGTCGACACTTGTCCGTGTTTGGACGTTTCCGGCTGGGCACCGTGTATATAAGGTGCCCCGCCGCCTCCTGCGTGAGGCATCGCATGCTGGGACACGAGGAAACCCTAGATTCTTGACCTAGTTCATCACGTAGAGAGAAGAGTGGCTACTCGGTAGCAAGAACAATGTACTGTGGCTACTCGGTGAGACACCAGAATACATAGAGAAAGGCAGGAGTAGGGGTTTTACCTCCTCACGAGGGCCCTGAACCTGGGTAGATCGTATTGTTTGCATTGTTCAGTTCTTACCTCACACGGCTACTCGTTGCGTGATCCCTCCCCGAGCACCTCCAGCGTCCTTCGTCCCCACATCTTTAGCCATCCTATGGCATCTGCCGTGACACCACCACGACAGTTGGCGCCCACCGTGGGGCAACCAGCGGCGCTGGCTGGAGTTTCTGTTCGGACGGGATCTTCTTCAGCGGAGCGCGTGGTCTGTGGCCTTGTCCACAGATTCGGCTCCTTCGACTTCGTCACCGACAACGCCGGCGATTTCGGCGGCAGGGCCATGCCGGAGGGTGGCTCGGTGATCTCCTTCGGCTCTCACCTCGTCTACGTCGCTACCGTCGCCAACCGCGCGTACCCCGAGCTGGTGCATGACGCGGAAGATCCTCCTGCGGTGATCGCTGCTCGCGGAAGGCCTGCGTGCCGTTCTGCGAACTGCGCTGAGGTGATGGTGACCGGCTTGGCGGCAAACGCCGGCACAGCTGCTGCTGGCGCCGCGGCCGTCGTCGATGACCCTGCTGGCGCGAACGTTGGTGGCAGGACTCACCGGCCCTACGAGAAGGAGTGCAACTTGCCGCCTTCCACTACTCCGACTATTCCCGCGTCGGCTGGGCGACTTGGCATGCCGACTCCCACCGACATCGAGCTTCTAGCCATGAAGGAGCAGCTCGAGCGGCAGCGCCAGGAGCTGCTTGCTGAGCAGGCGGAGTTGGATAAGGTGAGGTTGGAGTTGAGTCTAGATCAGCTCGAGTACAACAAGGCTCACGGCTTCACGCCAGTCACTAGGAGGGCTAGCAGAGTAGGCGCCACGCGGCGCAACCTTGGTGCCGAGATGGCAACAGTTGTAGAGGTTCCTGCTCAGTCCGCCACCGCAAACACCTCCACCAGGCCCAGATATAGCACACCCGCCAAGACACTTAGAGCTGCAGAGGCTGTAGCTGCCGAGTTGCCTCGTCTAGACGGCGACGCGCGCGTTAGGCAGTAGGAAAGGCTCAACGAGTTGGTGTTGGAGGCTGCCAGGCAGAATGAGGAGTTCCGAAAAGCCAACCCGGGTGCTGGAGCTTCGCAGGTGGTGCACTCGCACGCGGCTAGATCTAACGATCAAGCCTCGTCTCCGCACCCCAGCCGCGAGAAGAGCCGCAGCGGACGTTCGGCCAGAGATAGGCAAATGCAGGTGTACGACCCGGCTGCTGCCGCGAGACAGCTTGCTGTGCCGCAGCAGCCCGGGCAGGAACACAACGCTGCAAGAGCAGGCTCTCAAGCCCATCAAGCTCAAAGCCAGGCCCGAGATGGAGCGCGCCCAGGTCCTTCTCAGCGTCCCGCTGCTCCGCCTACTCGGCAGAGGCAGCAGCCGCGCGCAGTGGCGCCAGTCGCCAACCCGGTGGAGCAGCCTGCAGCTGTGCAGGTGGACAGATATGATGATGGCTACTCGGCCATGGAGATGGCTGGCTATGATGCCCATGATCGTGTTGGCGAGCGCATGCTGGCGCCTGGAGATGCGAGGCATCAGCTGGACCGGATCAGCTTGTCGGCGCGGCTGGAGAACACGGGTCCTCCGGGCCCCGAGTGCTTTGGTCCGCGCATCATGAACGAGCCGTCCGTGAAGAACTTCCAGCTCGCAAGGGGCACCAAGAGCTACAATGGCAGCACCAAGCCGGAAGACTGGCTTAATGATTATGTCACCGCGGTTCATATCGCAAACGGCAACCGGAGATGGGCGGTGCGCTACGTCCCGCAGATGCTAGAGGGTCCAGCTCGCACTTGGCTCAACAACTTGCCCAAGAACAGCATCAATTGCTGGCTGGACTTCTCGGATGCCTTCATCAGCAACTTCACGAGCACATACAAGAGGCCAAATAGGCCACAGCAGTTATCCGCTTGCAGACAGCGAGAAGACGAGACAGACCGCGAGTACCTTACTCGGTGGAGCACATTGAGGAACACCTGTGAAGGTGTGAATGAAGCACAGGCCATTACTTGGTTTGCGCAGGGATGCAGGCATGGCAGTATGCTATGGCAGAGGTTGCAGAGGGAGATGCCGAACACTCTGGCGGAGACCATCAAGATTGCGGATCAGTACGCACTCGGTGATCCTACTCAGCCCCTGATGGACTCCTCTGAGCCGAGAAGAAACTTCAGCAACAGCAAGCGCAACGAGTTCCGCAACAAGCGCCGAATAGATACTCGGTACGACCCTGAAGAGGTGAATGCAGTGGCTGTTGGAGCTGGGGGTGGCCAAAGACAGAAACCTGCTGGAGCCTACGGGCAGAACCAGAACCAGGGCCAAGGCAACAAGAAACCGTTTCGCACCTCTCAGTCGGGTGGCGGAAACTCCGAGCAGCCGAAGAAGTTTGTCTTTGATGACATGAAGGATGGCCCATGCAGTTTTCACACTCACCACCCCTCGAGGCCTGCTAACCACACTACTCGGCAGTGCGAATGGTGGGATGTGATCAAGAATGATGGCCTGCCTCCCCCTCCTCCTCTGCCAGCGGCCAATGCCAATGTGCAGCCTACTCGCGCACCCGCAGCTCGGCCGCCAGTGTACCCGAGAAGAGAGAATGTGAACCAGGTGGCTTTAGGAGCCAACCGTCACTTCAACAATGAGAGCTACCGCAACAACAACAACAACTACAACCGCAACAACAACAACAACAGAGGCAACAACAACTACCAGGGCAACAACAACAACAACAACGGCAACAATGGAGGCTCCAACCAGTACCAAGAGCACCACGAGAGCTACATGATCTTCACCTCTGAGCCAGTCGACAAGCAATCACAGCACAGGCGTGCCATGGAGGTCAATGCAGTGATTCCTGCTGTCCCTCACTACATGTATTGGTGTGACCAGGAGATCAGGTGGTCCCGAGTAGATCATCCCAAGGTAATGCCCAATCCGGGTAGCTATGCCTTGGTGCTGGATCCTACCTTCCTGGGTCCCGAGAAGAATGTGAGGTTCAGCAAGGTGCTAATCGACAATGGCAGGAGCATCAACATCGTGTACAAAGACACGCTCGAGAAGCTTGGCCTGGCCGAGAACATGATGCTGCCCAGCAAGACCACCTTCCATGGTATTGTACCCGGGATCTCGTGCAACCCGATTGGCCGAGTGTGGATAGATGTGCTATTCGGCACCAGGGAGAACTGCCGCACAGAGCGCCTGCAGTTCGAGGTGGTTGATCATCAGAGTCCTCACCACGCTCTACTCGGCAGGCCTGCTCTGAGCAAGTTTATGGCCTCTACTCATGTTGCATATCTGAAGATGTAGATCCCTGGCCCCAATGGCATAATTACGATCTCTGGTGATTACAAGAAGTCCATGGAGTGTGCCTCTGCTGGTTCCCAATTGGCGGAGTCGATGGTGATTGCTGCCGAAAAGAAGAAGATGTATGAGGTGGTGGCTATGGCGCAATCCGCGCAAGCTGGCGCGCAAGGCGTGCCGAGTACCCAACACGGGACCGCGTTCCAGGCATCACAGGAGACCAAGAAGGTCCAGGTCGACCCCGAGTTCCCCGACCGCGTAGCCATCATTGGCTCCGGGTTGGCGGAGAAATAGGAAAGCGAGCTCATCCACTTCCTCCGTGAGAATCGGGACGTGTTCGCCTGGTCCAATGAAGATCTACCAGGAGTCCCGAGGGAGTTGGTTGAGCACTCATTACATGTGCGTCCTGCCGCCAAGCCAGTGAAGTAGGCTATGCGCCGCTTCGGAGATGAGAGAAGGAAAGCCATTGGTGACCAGATCACCAAGCTGCTGATAAGCAATTTCATCATGGAGGTGCTGCATCCGGATTGGCTAGCCAACCCGGTCATGGTCGAGAAGAAGAAGGAGGATCCCAAGGCTGCCACTGCATGGCGCATGTGTGTCGACTACACCGACTTGAACAAGGCATGCCCCAAGGATCCCTTCCCGCTACCTCGCATCGATCAGGTGATCGATTCCACTGCTGGTTGTGAACTGTTGTCTTTCATAGATGCCTACTCTGGTTTTCACCAGATTGCACTCAATCCTGCTGATCAAATAAAGACTGCTTTCATTACCCCGTACGGGGCTTATTGCTATCGTGTCATGTGTTTTGGCTTGAGGAATGCGGGTGCAACCTATCAGAGATGCATGCAGAAATGCTTGCACGACCAGCTCGGCAAGAATGTGCAGGTGTACGTAGATGACATTGTCATCAAAACGAATAAAACACATACTCTGCTTGCCGACCTGGAGGAAACCTTTGCTAACCTACGCAAGTACAAAATGAAGCTGAATCCGAGTAAATGCACCTTTGGTGTCCCGGCTGGTAAGCTACTCGGCTTCCTGGTGTCTAGTCGGGGCATTGAAGCCAATCCTTCAAAGATAAAAGCTATTGAGAGCATGTCTTTGCCGAGATCCTTGAAGGACGTGCAGAAATTCACTGGTTGCTTAGCATCTCTGAGCCGTTTTCTGGGCCGAATGGGCGAGAAGGCCCTGCCTCTGTATCAATCGATGAAGAAGAGTGACAAGTTTGTCTGGACTCCGCAAGCGGATGTGGCATTCAACGAGCTGAAAGCAATGCTGGCTAGCGCTCCCATCTTGGCTAGTCCGCTACCCAAGGAACCAATGCTGTTGTACATTGCTGCGACTAACCGAGTAGTGAGTGTGGTGATTTGTGGTGGAACGAGAAGAAGAAGGCAAGAGTGTGCAGCGCCCAGTGTACTATCTCAGTGAAGTGTTGTCCAGCTCCAAGCAAAACTACCCGCACTACCAGAAGATGACCTACGGCGTGTACTTGGGCGCCAAGAAGCTAAAGCATTATTTCCAAGAGCATCCTATCACGGTTGTGAGCTCTGCCCCCATCTCGGATATCATGGGCAACAAGGAGGCGAGTGGCAGAGTAGCCAAGTGGGCAATCGAGCTGGCCGCGTATGCACCCGCGTACGCGAGAAGAGAAGCCATCAATTCTCAGATTCTGGCGGAATTCCTGGTGGATTGGGCCGAGGTGCAGTATGAACCTCCTGCTCCAATTTCTAATTACTGGAAAATGCATTTTGATGGCTCGAAGGTGAAGGAAGGCCTTGGCGCTGGCGTAGTGCTTACGTCACCCAAGCGAGATCAACTCAAGTATGTGCTGCAGATTCACTTCAAGGCGTCCAGCAACGTAGCAGAGTACGAGGCAGTGGTGCATGGTTTGCGAGTAGCCAAGGAGGTTGGCGTGCAACGCATTATATGCTATGGCGATTCAGATCTGGTGGTGCAGCAAGTCTCTGGCACTTGGGATGCTCTAGATGCCAACATGGCATCATATCGTTTCCTGGTGCAGTCTATGACTGGATTCTTCGAGGGCTGCGAATTCCAGCACATTCACCGAGCAGAGAACGAAGCGGCAGACGAGCTGTCCAAGTTGGGATCTTCTCGGCAATCCATCCCGGCGGGGGTTGCCTTGGAGCATTTGAGGAAGCCATCCATCAAGCCTTCTCCCAACTCGGAGTCCATATTTGTCCCTTCTCTGCCAAGTGAGCAATCTGATCCCATGGAGATTGACTGGGAGAATGCTACAGGAAACCCGGGGACTGCCGTCCTCTACTCGGGGACTGCCACTCCTTACTCGACGACTGCCACTCCTTACTCGGGGACTGCCACTCCTTACTCGGGGACTGCCACTCCTTACTCGGGGACTGCCACTCCTTACTCGGGGACTGCCACTCCTTACTCGGGGACTGCCAATCCCTACCCGGGGACTGCTGTCCTTGATCCGGGGACTATCGCATTCATTGAGGAAGTCCTTGCCAATCGATCTGGGCTTCAGAGAAGTGCTCCCATCCCTAAAGAGCAACCAGAGGTACCTGTCCCAATGGAAGTGGACGAACCAGTGTTTCCCACACGGGAGACACCGAGTTGGGCTATGCCCATATTATCCTTTCTAAGGGACGGCACTCTGCCAGAAGATGAGGTGGCTGCAAGACAGATTCAGAGAAGATCCAAGGGCTACACTATAGTCCGAGATGTGCTGCACAAGAGGAGTGCCACCGGCGTGCTGCAACGTTGTGTGGACCCAGCAGAAGGAGAAGAGATCCTGGTAGAGATACACCAAGGATAATGCGGGCACCATGCCTCTTCTCGGGCGTTGGTCAAGAAAGCTTTTCGGCATGGCTTCTACTGGCTCACAGCACTGCAGCAAGCTGAAGACATCGTGAGGAAGTGCAGTGGCTGCCAGATGTTCGCAAGTAAGATTCACATGCCTGCTTCCCAGTTGAAGACAATTCCTATCACTTGGCCATTTGCCGTTTGGTGTTTGGACATGGTCGGACCCTTCCAGCCGGCTAGAGGCAACATGACTCACATCCTGGTCATGGTGGACAAGTTCACCAAGTGGATCGAGGTGAAGCCTATTCGGAGGTGCGATGGGGCCACAGCTGTGAAGTTCGTGAAGGATGTGATCTTGAGATATGGCTACCCGCACAACATCATCACCGACAACGGCACAAATTTTGCTGAGGGAGCAATGGTCCGGTTCTGCAGAGATAAGCATATCCGACTAGACGTTGCGTCAGTCGCGCATCCCGCCTCCAATGGGCAAGTTGAAAGAGCAAACGGCATGGTACTGGCAGGCATAAAGCCAAGGCTGATGGAGCCACTGCTGAAAACACCTGGGTATTGGCTAGACGAGTTGCCAGCGGTGCTGTGGAGTCTAAGGACTACCCCTAACCGGTCAACCGGCTACACGCCATTCTTCTTGGTATACGGGGCTGAGGCCGTGTTGCCAATAGACTTAGAGAATGACTCCCCCCGAGTAACCCTCTACACTGAGGTGGAGGCGAGAGAAGCTCGAGAAGACGACGTTGACCTGCTTGAAGAAGCAAGAGAGCTGACTCTGTCACGATCGGCTATCTACCAGCAAAACCTGCGGCGTTATCATAGCCGAAAGGTGAACCCAAGGGTTTTCCGAGAAGGAGACTTGGTCCTTAGGCTCGTGCAGCGCACAGCCGGGATGCACAAGTTGTCTCCTCCATGGGAAGGGCCCTTCATTGTGAGCAAAGCGCTGCACAACGATGCTTACTACCTTATAGATGCGCGCCCACCACAGGCGAACAGGGCAGATAAAGCTGGAGAGGAGACCAAGCGCCCTTGGAATGTAGCTCTACTCCGTCGTTTTCATTCGTGAGCAAAGATGTGTATGTACCCTCTTATCCAAGTTGAAATTCTACTCTGCAATCTGAAATTGAACTCGGGGACTGCCCTCGTCCAAACTTGCTATAAGTGTTTCTACTCGGCTTTACCTTTTGCCTATTCGGTTGCTCTACTTCAAAATTCAAAGGTACATTAAGTACTGTGTTTAAACCTACATGCCAACTCTTCGACTTTGCTGCTGTCCGAAACCCGGCTTCATGGCAAGCAAGAGAACAAGCAAAAGGTCCATGAGCACAAGAAAAATTACTAAGGAAAGGAAGAGTGCAGGAACCGAGTAGGGTGCTTTTATTACTGTTCTGTGTCTTATCTTTTCGGCTAAGTGGTGGGCTGCGTTACTATGATTGTTTCTAAGCGGCTAAGTATTTGCAGCTCTACTCTTTAATTCTTGTGACTCGAATACCAAAAAAGCAACAAGTTGCGGGTAGAGCTGAGACGAAAAGAGAGAGTGAATAAGAAATGCAACTCGGGGAATCGTATACTAACGCAACCCGGCATTAAGCCAGGGCTGCTCAAATTGATTAAATAAAAGATAACAAGTGGGAATAAAAATGAGTAGCAACGGAATAAAATAGTCTGATACATATGCACCCGGCATCCCGGGGATCTGATAAATGTTTAAGTGATAAGTTTGCAGGAGGAAATCAAATTCAGGTCGACGTGGTGTTCTCGGTGCTCGCCTTGGTTGCTTCGTCTTCATCAGTGGCCTTGGTGGCGTCCGCCTTTGTGCTGGCTTCAACAGTCCTCGCTTGCTCGGCGTCAGGCTCGGTGGTGAACTGCTCAGAAGTTGCAGTGGCCACCGAGATGGGCGTTGTCGCGGAGGCGGAGCCGGTCTCGGGGGCGCGGAGGCTGACGGTGTCGTCAAGGGCAGCTCCTGACGAGGTGCCGAACTCGAGCGCGGCGGTGTCGATTGACATCTCCTCGTTCTCGCCCTCCTCATCACTACCCGCGACGACCACGGCCTTCCCCTTCCCGTCCTTGCCAGCAGGGGATTCGAAGCCACTCAGGTCCAGCTCATCGGTGTCAGTTTCTTCATCTTCATCCTCCTCCTCGCCCTCGTCCACCTCGGTGTCGGGCTCGGTGAGGCCGTCGATGAAGGTCGCAGTATCAGCATACTGAGCGACCTCGTGAGCGACTATCTGGCGAATAGCCACGCAGTCGGGGTTCTTCTCCCACTTGGAATCTCGGCGCATCTTGCGGATAATCTGCATATTGAGATTTTCATACCAGGAGGTGACGAAGAGCAGCATCATGTCAGCACCTGCCCGAGCTCCCGAGGCGCGCCATTTCTTCAGTTCAGCTTTCACGCGCTGCAGCTTCAAGGCAAGCCCGGAGATCGTTGTCAGCGCGGAGTCCTCAGGCCAGAAGACGCTGTGGATCTGGAAGGCGACGCGCACCAGCTCGGTGCCCACGCCCGCTAGCCGGGGACACTGTTCCTGCATGATCAGGATGCTCTCCTCGATTTCTGCTCGGGTGTCCATAGGCTCGCCCTTCGCAGCACGAGCTGCTCGGGCCTTTTCCAGGGCAGGTACGCTAGAAGATTCAAGGTTGGGAAAGATTCCTGCAAGAGCTATCAAGAAGATCAGAAAATATAACAGAGTGGAAGCGTGAAACGAGAAGCAGAGAAGAAAGGAGCAGCCGAGTAGCGGAGAAACGGAGAAAAGGGAGTACTCACTGTTCAGATCATGGCGCAGCCCTAACAGCTGGGTCTTCCATGTTTCCTCGTTGGATATATGCTTCTCTTGGATCAAGCGGAGCTCCTCTAGCTGAGTGAAGAGACCAGCGTTGGCCTTCTTCAGTATCTCGCACTCCTGCTCAAGGGCCTTCACCTTGGCCTTGGCTGCTGTCTCGACCTTTGCCTTCTCGGCGATGACTCTGTCCCTCTCGTCACCAAGGTTGATAGCGTCCTGGAGCGCAGTCTGCAGCTGGACTTGGAGCTGCTCCATCTCGGTAGTGTGCCCTTTCAGCAACTCGACAGCCTGGCTGGACAGCTGCTGCTGCACCTCAGCAGGTTTGAGGCAGTCTTGATGCTCCTCAGCAAATTTCTTATGGTCTTCTAAAAAGAGCAAAGCACGGTTAGCAGAGAAGCGAAAGAAAGAAACCCAGGAGAAGCCGAATAGACAGCGGTTTACCTTCAAGTCTTTTGATGGTGGCCTGGCCATTCTCCACGAAGGCACGGCAGTTCTCGTGCTCGTCAACTAGGGCTTTCAACTTCCCTGCAGAGTCAAATCAGTTAGCGCAAAAAGCAGAAGCGGGCGTAAACAGTAAACGCAAGAACCGCGAAACTAGAAGCGTACCTTCCACCTCAGACAGCTTCATGGTACTGTTCATCACTTCCTTGTCGGCTTCCTCGGTGGATATCTTCTCCTTCTCCAGGGCGGCTAGGCGCCTCTTCGCGATGGCATGGTTCCAGAGTAGCTGACGATGCAAGTTGGTCCGCTTCAATACGCTATTCTGAGAAGCAAAAGGGAAAACGAGTCAGACAAAGAAGTAAAGATTCCACCCGAGAAGGCGGCTACTCGAGAGAGTATCCTCCTACTCGGCCAGAATCTCGGGGACTGGGTGATGGTTAAGGAAAAGGGAGAAGGGTAGAAGAGAAAGAAATGTGCAACTCGGAGAGGATGGGTTAAGGCTTACCGCGTAAGATTGCTCGAGATCCTCTGCGGTCTTGCGGTGGACAAACATCTTGGCAGCAAGTGTAGCAGAGGTGGTTGAGACGGTCATGGGTTTGTAACCCAAGTCCACCTTATTCCAGTCAACTCGCATATGGTCGATCTCGCCCAGATCGGTGCCGTCCCAGTTGGTGTTGCCGAGAACTTTGCTGTCCCACTTGGCATCAATGAAGCCGATCAGGTCGAGTACTTGCTCGAGGCTCTGGGACGTTATCACCTGGTCCTGAACTCCACGAGAAGCAATGGAGACGGATTTGTCCTGGTTTGGGGCCGGAGGCCTGGAATTCACTGCCACGGCTTTTCTCCCTTTCTGAAGAGCGAGACTCCGATCCTGGGGGGAAAAGCCGACCTGGTGCTGCTGGCTAACCTTCACCATGTAATCAGGGTAGCAGGGCTGGTCAGCCGCAGCAGCGGCTGCAGCAGCGGCAGCAGCAACCGCGTTGGGATCGCGGATAACCAATTGACGGGACTGGCCAGTTGATGTTGGCGGCGGCTTGTCGGCAGCTCGCTTCTTCGTCTTTTCCTTCTGGGCAGTTGGCTTCTCGGAGATTGGCTTCTCGGTTTTCTTCTTCTCGGTTTCTTTCTTCTCTACCTTCTCTTTCTCAGCCCTCCCATCCTCAGCTTTCTCCTTCTCGGTTGCCTCCTTCTTGGCAACATCTTGGGCACTCTTCCTCGTAACCGGCTTGGCTGAAGGGCCGGCTGCAGTTGTGGTTGGCTGCGCCAGGGAGGAGTCTGGCTGGGCGCTACCTTGGTCAGTTGGTGGCGCCAGGGGCGCGCTGTCCGATGCGCCATCTGGCTGGGCGCTACCCTGCGCGGCGTCAGGTTGCACGTCGCTCAGAGGGTAATGCCCAGTCGCATCTCCTACACGCTGCCCGGCAGCAGGATCTGGCTGGGAGATATCCATTGCTTCTACTTGTCCAGCAGCCCCTGTCGCTGGCTGCTCCTCTTCTTCCTGCCGCTCAAGGGCGGCGTCGTGCTGCATCTCGGTGTCTTGCTCTTGGTTCTCCTCGGCAGTGTTGGCCGGAGGAGAAGGAGGTCTGTCCTGCTGAGCAGCATTCTGCACTTCTTGATCTGCGCGTGACTGCTGCTCCAACTCGGCATTCTGGGCATCGATGGTCGCTGCTTGTGCGTTGGCGGCATCGGCCTCATCGCCCTCGAGGTCGATAACCTTGTCGACGTCGATGGCAGCTTTTTTCTGAGTCTCAGTGGACGCAAGAGCGGCGTCCGCGTTCAAGGGGGCTCTGAAGAGAAAGTTGTGTTCAGAAATAAGAAGAGGGCAGAGGAAATTGAGAATAAACAGTGAAGCAAAGAAGATTGGGAATTAACCGAGAAGGAACTTACCCCTAGCGGGAAGGAATCGTTGGTTTCTTTCTCTTCACGACCTTCTTGGTCTTCATCTCGGTCGGCTTCTTCTTCTTGGCGCGGGGCTCTAAGGCGCCACTGCCTGTTCGCTTGCGGGTAACAGGAGCGGCGACGGATAGAGGATTGGCCTCAAGGGCTCTCTCGTCCTCATCCTCGTCATCATCCTCAGCATCTGCAGCATCTGTGAAGTAGAGAGGAAGAAAAACACTTCAGAAACAGCAGGCAAAGGGCTAGTGTTTCTCACAGACAAAAAGCGTGAATTCAGTTACCCTCTAACTCGTCATCGGACCAATCGCGGAGAGACGTTTCGGCATGCTGCTTCTCTGTCGAAGGGGAATGAGGAAGATTGATCTGATCCGCGGTCTCGAGGGAGGCCTGGTCATCTTCTTCTCGGTCATCTGACCAATTGCCCTCGAAGCGCTCACAGCTTTCAGCTAGCTGGCGGTCAAGGACCTGAAAGACGGAGAAACATTGCAAATTAGCCGAGTAGCGAAAAGGCATTCTACCCGGATAGGCGTGCAAACACAAAGCACACTGAGCCTAGGGAAATTTGCTAAGTGTCCTACTTGGCAAGGCGTGCAAACAACAAGCACATTAAGCCTAAGTATTTCTCCTAAGTATGCTGCTCGGCAAGGCGTGCAAACACCAAGCATACTAAGCCTAGGCAGTTCTGCAGAGTGCTCTACTCGGCGCGGAATGCAATTGCTAGTCGCGGCAAGGAGAGAAGGCTATCTACTCGGATTACACGTATACGGGAGGCAGAGTAAGGAGAACGTACCCGTGCAATCGGCTTCGTGCGGCTGAAGGGGATGAACCCATACTGCCAGTTATCTCGGAGGCCCGTGGTCAGGATGGACCTTGCGTGCGCGGCGACTTCCGCGTTGCTGAGCTCGAACGTGGTCGTCCGAGTGCAGTCGCGGGGGCCTCCCAGGTAGCACATTGGGTGGGAGCGCTGCTGCAGAGGCAGCACCCGGTTCCGGATCCAGCAGGCGACGGGGTCATCGCTCTTGAGGCCCTCTCCGATTAGCTCAGCGAGCCGCTCCTCTATCTGCATGGCGTTGCGGTTGTTGGAGGGCCTCGTCTTCCAGTTCTGCCCAGACGGAGCTCGGTTGCTCCAGGCGGGCAGGTTGATGCGTTCCGTTACCGTTCCCCCCTTTGTGGCGGGGATGTTCTTCACGTAAAGGAAAGATTTCTGCCACATACGGACGGAATCCAAGCCCTTGATGCGAGGGTGGTTGGTTCCCGTCCGCTGCAACATCATGGCGCTGCCGGTGTCGGTTACCCGACTGCCAGTGGCCGCGCCATCCTTCTTCCCTTTGCTCTGCTGACAGAGATGGAAGTACTTCAACCACGTCTGTACCGTGGGGCGGACGCCGAGAAAGGCCTCGCACACCACGGTATGATAGGCGAGGAAGACGACCGCATTCGGAGGGAGGTGATGCATCTGAACACCGAAGTGATCCAGGAAGGAGCGGAGAAAATCGGAAGCTGGCAGGCCAAATCCTCGCGCAAAGTGCGCAAGGAAGACGACGTGCTCGCCCTCCCGCGGGGCCGGAACGATTTCGCCGTCGGACGGCCGGCACTGAACACCAGGAGGAACCCTCCGGGTGTTCACGAGCCAGGAGCAGTCATCGACGGTGACATCAGAACCAGCCCAGCCGGCACGAGTAGCCATGGCAGCGAGCGAGAAGGTGGTGGAAGATTGGGAAGGATCTGGTGGAGAAAACGAGTCCGCGGCGGCGCAAAGAGTTGCGCGGCGACGGAGAGCTCGGCGGCGGAGAAGAAACAGAGGGGCGAAAGAAGGAAGTGCGGAGGAAGGAGAAAAGGAAGTTACCGATGGGGATATTTATACCCTCTCCTCAGATTACCGTTACCATCGGGGTAGTGGGATCGATCGTGGCCATAACACTCGTGTGGTGGGGCCTGTGGCCGGTTAGAAACGCACGCAAGCGCGGAACGCGCGCGTAACTGCCACAGTTGATCCCACGACCAGATCGTGGGATATTACTGCGCTTGATGGGACATGACGAGCCGGTGGGCCCACTCCGTGAAAACTGGGCGTGTGGCGCGTCGTGTCCTGGGCAGCGAGACGTCGGGGTCGCTGATGCACGACACGTGTCCAGTTGCGGCACGGAAGGCTGGATTGTGCTCTGCACTGCAGAGACTCTGCTTGAGAAATTCTCTAAGTCTTTTTACTCGGACGCAGAGAAGGAAACAAGCCCTATTCGGAAAAGAGGAGACCCAAGGTACTTTCCAAAGAGCTACTCGGAGGTTTCACTCAGCATCTTGAAGTTCAAAGGTGTGGTTGCGAAGATTGGTTTTAAGCTGGCAGAGCCTAGTGAACGAGTTCGCGAGACTCTACCAGCTTCGGGGACTGCTGTCGGGGAGTTACCCCCGAGTAGGGTAAAGGCAAGTGGTAAAGGCCACTGTCAGAAGAGAAGTGTGGTCGAGTAGCCGCCTACCCGGTACTTGCTACCCGGTCGACTGCTACTCGGTCTCACTTCAAGATGACCAGAAGGAGATATCAATCAAGTTCTGTCCATTCGAGTAGAAGAGTTGGCCCGAGTAAAATTGGCGGGAACCTACTCGGGCCAGAAGTCAAAGGAGCCGTTCTGACACAGGATCCCGCGTATCCCGGGTCCGTACTTGGCACTATTCGAACTACTGTTCATCTGGGACCGGTCTGCCTGACAGTGACAGCATGGAAGCAGGCGGTCGCAGGATAAGGGGGCCCTACTCTGTGTTTGGCACAGTGATACCAGACTGTCCCCTTGGTTTTGCCCAACGACTTTCCGGATGCAGCCAAGATTAGGAACCAAAGCTGTCAGCGGGAACTCGGAAAAAGGACGATGTGCACACTATGTCGACACTTGTCCGTGTTTGGACGTTTCCGGCTGGGCACCGTGTATATAAGGTGCCCCGCCGCCTCCTGCGTGAGGCATCGCATGCTGGGACACGAGGAAACCCTAGATTCTTGACCTAGTTCATCACGTAGAGAGAAGAGTGGCTACTCGGTAGCAAGAACAATGTACTGTGGCTACTCGGTGAGACACCAGAATACATAGAGAAAGGCAGGAGTAGGGGTTTTACCTCCTCACGAGGGCCCTGAACCTGGGTAGATCGTATTGTTTGCATTGTTCAGTTCTTACCTCACACGGCTACTCGTTGCGTGATCCCTCCCCGAGCACCTCCAGCGTCCTTCGTCCCCACATCTTTAGCCATCCTATGGCATCTGCCGTGACACCACCACGACAGTTGGCGCCCACCGTGGGGCAACCAGCGGCGCTGGCTGGAGTTTCTGTTCGGACGGGATCTTCTTCAGCGGAGCGCGTGGTCTGTGGCCTTGTCCACAGATTCGGCTCCTTCGACTTCGTCACCGACAACGCCGGCGATTTCGGCGGCAGGGCCATGCCGGAGGGTGGCTCGGTGATCTCCTTCGGCTCTCACCTCGTCTACGTCGCTACCGTCGCCAACCGCGCGTACCCCGAGCTGGTGCATGACGCGGAAGATCCTCCTGCGGTGATCGCTGCTCGCGGAAGGCCTGCGTGCCGTTCTGCGAACTGCGCTGAGGTGATGGTGACCGGCTTGGCGGCAAACGCCGGCACAGCTGCTGCTGGCGCCGCGGCCGTCGTCGATGACCCTGCTGGCGCGAACGTTGGTGGCAGGACTCACCGGCCCTACGAGAAGGAGTGCAACTTGCCGCCTTCCACTACTCCGGCTATTCCCGCGTCGGCTGGGCGACTTGGCATGCCGACTCCCACCGACATCGAGCTTCTAGCCATGAAGGAGCAGCTCGAGCGGCAGCGCCAGGAGCTGCTTGCTGAGCAGGCGGAGTTGGATAAGGTGAGGTTGGAGTTGAGTCTAGATCAGCTCGAGTACAACAAGGCTCACGGCTTCACGCCAGTCACTAGGAGGGCTAGCAGAGTAGGCGCCACGCGGCGCAACCTTGGTGCCGAGATGGCAACAGTTGTAGAGGTTCCTGCTCAGTCCGCCACCGCAAACACCTCCACCAGGCCCAGATATAGCACACCCGCCAAGACACTTAGAGCTGCAGAGGCTGTAGCTGCCGAGTTGCCTCGTCTAGACGGCGACGCGCGCGTTAGGCAGTAGGAAAGGCTCAACGAGTTGGTGTTGGAGGCTGCCAGGCAGAATGAGGAGTTCCGAAAAGCCAACCCGGGTGCTGGAGCTTCGTAGGTGGTGCACTCGCACGCGGCTAGATCTAACGATCAAGCCTCGTCTCCGCACCCCAGCCGCGAGAAGAGCCGCAGCGGACGTTCGGCCAGAGATAGGCAAATGCAGGTGTACGACCCGGCTGCTGCCGCGAGACAGCTTGCTGTGCCGCAGCAGCCCGGGCAGGAACACAACGCTGCAAGAGCAGGCTCTCAAGCCCATCAAGCTCAAAGCCAGGCCCGAGATGGAGCGCGCCCAGGTCCTTCTCAGCGTCCCGCTGCTCCGCCTACTCGGCAGAGGCAGCAGCCGCGCGCAGTGGCGCCAGTCGCCAACCCGGTGGAGCAGCCTGCAGCTGTGCAGGTGGACAGATATGATGATGGCTACTCGGCCATGGAGATGGCTGGCTATGATGCCCATGATCGTGTTGGCGAGCGCATGCTGGCGCCTGGAGATGCGAGGCATCAGCTGGACCGGATCAGCTTGTCGGCGCGGCTGGAGAACACGGGTCCTCCGGGCCCCGAGTGCTTTGGTCCGCGCATCATGAACGAGCCGTCCGTGAAGAACTTCCAGCTCGCAAGGGGCACCAAGAGCTACAATGGCAGCACCAAGCCGGAAGACTGGCTTAATGATTATGTCACCGCGGTTCATATCGCAAACGGCAACCGGAGATGGGCGGTGCGCTACGTCCCGCAGATGCTAGAGGGTCCAGCTCGCACTTGGCTCAACAACTTGCCCAAGAACAGCATCAATTGCTGGCTGGACTTCTCGGATGCCTTCATCAGCAACTTCACGAGCACATACAAGAGGCCAAATAGGCCACAGCAGTTATCCGCTTGCAGACAGCGAGAAGACGAGACAGACCGCGAGTACCTTACTCGGTGGAGCACATTGAGGAACACCTGTGAAGGTGTGAATGAAGCACAGGCCATTACTTGGTTTGCGCAGGGATGCAGGCATGGCAGTATGCTATGGCAGAGGTTGCAGAGGGAGATGCCGAACACTCTGGCGGAGACCATCAAGATTGCGGATCAGTACGCACTCGGTGATCCTACTCAGCCCCTGATGGACTCCTCTGAGCCGAGAAGAAACTTCAGCAACAGCAAGCGCAACGAGTTCCGCAACAAGCGCCGAATAGATACTCGGTACGACCCTGAAGAGGTGAATGCAGTGGCTGTTGGAGCTGGGGGTGGCCAAAGACAGAAACCTGCTGGAGCCTACGGGCAGAACCAGAACCAGGGCCAAGGCAACAAGAAACCGTTTCGCACCTCTCAGTCGGGTGGCGGAAACTCCGAGCAGCCGAAGAAGTTTGTCTTTGATGACATGAAGGATGGCCCATGCAGTTTTCACACTCACCACCCCTCGAGGCCTGCTAACCACACTACTCGGCAGTGCGAGTGGTGGGATGTGATCAAGAATGATGGCCTGCCTCCCCCTCCTCCTCTGCCAGCGGCCAATGCCAATGTGCAGCCTACTCGCGCACCCGCAGCTCGGCCGCCAGTGTACCCGAGAAGAGAGAATGTGAACCAGGTGGCTTTAGGAGCCAACCGTCACTTCAACAATGAGAGCTACCGCAACAACAACAACAACTACAACCGCAACAACAACAACAACAGAGGCAACAACAACTACCAGGGCAACAACAACAACAACAACGGCAACAATGGAGGCTCCAACCAGTACCAAGAGCACCACGAGAGCTACATGATCTTCACCTCTGAGCCAGTCGACAAGCAATCACAGCACAGGCGTGCCATGGAGGTCAATGCAGTGATTCCTGCTGTCCCTCACTACATGTATTGGTGTGACCAGGAGATCAGGTGGTCCCGAGTAGATCATCCCAAGGTAATGCCCAATCCGGGTAGCTATGCCTTGGTGCTGGATCCTACCTTCCTGGGTCCCGAGAAGAATGTGAGGTTCAGCAAGGTGCTAATCGACAATGGCAGGAGCATCAACATCGTGTACAAAGACACGCTCGAGAAGCTTGGCCTGGCCGAGAACATGATGCTGCCCAGCAAGACCACCTTCCATGGTATTGTACCCGGGATCTCGTGCAACCCGATTGGCCGAGTGTGGATAGATGTGCTATTCGGCACCAGGGAGAACTGCCGCACAGAGCGCCTGCAGTTCGAGGTGGTTGATCATCAGAGTCCTCACCACGCTCTACTCGGCAGGCCTGCTCTGAGCAAGTTTATGGCCTCTACTCATGTTGCATATCTGAAGATGTAGATCCCTGGCCCCAATGGCATAATTACGATCTCTGGTGATTACAAGAAGTCCATGGAGTGTGCCTCTGCTGGTTCCCAATTGGCGGAGTCGATGGTGATTGCTGCCGAAAAGAAGAAGATGTATGAGGTGGTGGCTATGGCGCAATCCGCGCAAGCTGGCGCGCAAGGCGTGCCGAGTACCCAACACGGGACCGCGTTCCAGGCATCACAGGAGACCAAGAAGGTCCAGGTCGACCCCGAGTTCCCCGACCGCGTAGCCATCATTGGCTCCGGGTTGGCGGAGAAATAGGAAAGCGAGCTCATCCACTTCCTCCGTGAGAATCGGGACGTGTTCGCCTGGTCCAATGAAGATCTACCAGGAGTCCCGAGGGAGTTGGTTGAGCACTCATTACATGTGCGTCCTGCCGCCAAGCCAGTGAAGTAGGCTATGCGCCGCTTCGGAGATGAGAGAAGGAAAGCCATTGGTGACCAGATCACCAAGCTGCTGATAAGCAATTTCATCATGGAGGTGCTGCATCCGGATTGGCTAGCCAACCCGGTCATGGTCGAGAAGAAGAAGGAGGATCCCAAGGCTGCCACTGCATGGCGCATGTGTGTCGACTACACCGACTTGAACAAGGCATGCCCCAAGGATCCCTTCCCGCTACCTCGCATCGATCAGGTGATCGATTCCACTGCTGGTTGTGAACTGTTGTCTTTCATAGATGCCTACTCTGGTTTTCACCAGATTGCACTCAATCCTGCTGATCAAATAAAGACTGCTTTCATTACCCCGTACGGGGCTTATTGCTATCGTGTCATGTGTTTTGGCTTGAGGAATGCGGGTGCAACCTATCAGAGATGCATGCAGAAATGCTTGCACGACCAGCTCGGCAAGAATGTGCAGGTGTACGTAGATGACATTGTCATCAAAACGAATAAAACACATACTCTGCTTGCCGACCTGGAGGAAACCTTTGCTAACCTACGCAAGTACAAAATGAAGCTGAATCCGAGTAAATGCACCTTTGGTGTCCCGGCTGGTAAGCTACTCGGCTTCCTGGTGTCTAGTCGGGGCATTGAAGCCAATCCTTCAAAGATAAAAGCTATTGAGAGCATGTCTTTGCCGAGATCCTTGAAGGACGTGCAGAAATTCACTGGTTGCTTAGCATCTCTGAGCCGTTTTCTGGGCCGAATGGGCGAGAAGGCCCTGCCTCTGTATCAATCGATGAAGAAGAGTGACAAGTTTGTCTGGACTCCGCAAGCGGATGTGGCATTCAACGAGCTGAAAGCAATGCTGGCTAGCGCTCCCATCTTGGCTAGTCCGCTACCCAAGGAACCAATGCTGTTGTACATTGCTGCGACTAACCGAGTAGTGAGTGTGGTGATTTGTGGTGGAACGAGAAGAAGAAGGCAAGAGTGTGCAGCGCCCAGTGTACTATCTCAGTGAAGTGTTGTCCAGCTCCAAGCAAAACTACCCGCACTACCAGAAGATGACCTACGGCGTGTACTTGGGCGCCAAGAAGCTAAAGCATTATTTCCAAGAGCATCCTATCACGGTTGTGAGCTCTGCCCCCATCTCGGATATCATGGGCAACAAGGAGGCGAGTGGCAGAGTAGCCAAGTGGGCAATCGAGCTGGCCGCGTATGCACCCGCGTACGCGAGAAGAGAAGCCATCAATTCTCAGATTCTGGCGGAATTCCTGGTGGATTGGGCCGAGGTGCAGTATGAACCTCCTGCTCCAATTTCTAATTACTGGAAAATGCATTTTGATGGCTCGAAGGTGAAGGAAGGCCTTGGCGCTGGCGTAGTGCTTACGTCACCCAAGCGAGATCAACTCAAGTATGTGCTGCAGATTCACTTCAAGGCGTCCAGCAACGTAGCAGAGTACGAGGCAGTGGTGCATGGTTTGCGAGTAGCCAAGGAGGTTGGCGTGCAACGCATTATATGCTATGGCGATTCAGATCTGGTGGTGCAGCAAGTCTCTGGCACTTGGGATGCTCTAGATGCCAACATGGCATCATATCGTTTCCTGGTGCAGTCTATGACTGGATTCTTCGAGGGCTGCGAATTCCAGCACATTCACCGAGCAGAGAACGAAGCGGCAGACGAGCTGTCCAAGTTGGGATCTTCTCGGCAATCCATCCCGGCGGGGGTTGCCTTGGAGCATTTGAGGAAGCCATCCATCAAGCCTTCTCCCAACTCGGAGTCCATATTTGTCCCTTCTCTGCCAAGTGAGCAATCTGATCCCATGGAGATTGACTGGGAGAATGCTACAGGAAACCCGGGGACTGCCGTCCTCTACTCGGGGACTGCCACTCCTTACTCGACGACTGCCACTCCTTACTCGGGGACTGCCACTCCTTACTCGGGGACTGCCACTCCTTACTCGGGGACTGCCACTCCTTACTCGGGGACTGCCACTCCTTACTCGGGGACTGCCAATCCCTACCCGGGGACTGCTGTCCTTGATCCGGGGACTATCGCATTCATTGAGGAAGTCCTTGCCAATCGATCTGGGCTTCAGAGAAGTGCTCCCATCCCTAAAGAGCAACCAGAGGTACCTGTCCCAATGGAAGTGGACGAACCAGTGTTTCCCACACGGGAGACACCGAGTTGGGCTATGCCCATATTATCCTTTCTAAGGGACGGCACTCTGCCAGAAGATGAGGTGGCTGCAAGACAGATTCAGAGAAGATCCAAGGGCTACACTATAGTCCGAGATGTGCTGCACAAGAGGAGTGCCACCGGCGTGCTGCAACGTTGTGTGGACCCAGCAGAAGGAGAAGAGATCCTGGTAGAGATACACCAAGGATAATGCGGGCACCATGCCTCTTCTCGGGCGTTGGTCAAGAAAGCTTTTCGGCATGGCTTCTACTGGCTCACAGCACTGCAGCAAGCTGAAGACATCGTGAGGAAGTGCAGTGGCTGCCAGATGTTCGCAAGTAAGATTCACATGCCTGCTTCCCAGTTGAAGACAATTCCTATCACTTGGCCATTTGCCGTTTGGTGTTTGGACATGGTCGGACCCTTCCAGCCGGCTAGAGGCAACATGACTCACATCCTGGTCATGGTGGACAAGTTCACCAAGTGGATCGAGGTGAAGCCTATTCGGAGGTGCGATGGGGCCACAGCTGTGAAGTTCGTGAAGGATGTGATCTTGAGATATGGCTACCCGCACAACATCATCACCGACAACGGCACAAATTTTGCTGAGGGAGCAATGGTGCGGTTCTGCAGAGATAAGCATATCCGACTAGACGTTGCGTCAGTCGCGCATCCCGCCTCCAATGGGCAAGTTGAAAGAGCAAACGGCATGGTACTGGCAGGCATAAAGCCAAGGCTGATGGAGCCACTGCTGAAAACACCTGGGTATTGGCTAGACGAGTTGCCAGCGGTGCTGTGGAGTCTAAGGACTACCCCTAACCGGTCAACCGGCTACACGCCATTCTTCTTGGTATACGGGGCTGAGGCCGTGTTGCCAATAGACTTAGAGAATGACTCCCCCCGAGTAACCCTCTACACTGAGGTGGAGGCGAGAGAAGCTCGAGAAGACGACGTTGACCTGCTTGAAGAAGCAAGAGAGCTGACTCTGTCACGATCGGCTATCTACCAGCAAAACCTGCGGCGTTATCATAGCCGAAAGGTGAACCCAAGGGTTTTCCGAGAAGGAGACTTGGTCCTTAGGCTCGTGCAGCGCACAGCCGGGATGCACAAGTTGTCTCCTCCATGGGAAGGGCCCTTCATTGTGAGCAAAGCGCTGCACAACGATGCTTACTACCTTATAGATGCGCGCCCACCACAGGCGAACAGCGCAGATAAAGCTGGAGAGGAGACCAAGCGCCCTTGGAATGTAGCTCTACTCCGTCGTTTTCATTCGTGAGCAAAGATGTGTATGTACCCTCTTATCCAAGTTGAAATTCTACTCTGCAATCTGAAATTGAACTCGGGGACTGCCCTCGTCCAAACTTGCTATAAGTGTTTCTACTCGGCTTTACCTTTTGCCTATTCGGTTGCTCTACTTCAAAATTCAAAGGTACATTAAGTACTGTGTTTAAACCTACATGCCAACTCTTCGACTTTGCTGCTGTCCGAAACCCGGCTTCATGGCAAGCAAGAGAACAAGCAAAAGGTCCATGAGCACAAGAAAAATTACTAAGGAAAGGAAGAGTGCAGGAACCGAGTAGGGTGCTTTTATTACTGTTCTGTGTCTTATCTTTTCGGCTAAGTGGTGGGCTGCGTTACTATGATTGTTTCTAAGCGGCTAAGTATTTGCAGCTCTACTCTTTAATTCTTGTGACTCGAATACCAAAAAAGCAACAAGTTGCGGGTAGAGCTGAGACGAAAAGAGAGAGTGAATAAGAAATGCAACTCGGGGAATCGTATACTAACGCAACCCGGCATTAAGCCAGGGCTGCTCAAATTGATTAAATAAAAGATAACAAGTGGGAATAAAAATGAGTAGCAACGGAATAAAATAGTCTGATACATATGCACCCGGCATCCCGGGGATCTGATAAATGTTTAAGTGATAAGTTTGCAGGAGGAAATCAAATTCAGGTCGACGTGGTGTTCTCGGTGCTCGCCTTGGTTGCTTCGTCTTCATCAGTGGCCTTGGTGGCGTCCGCCTTTGTGCTGGCTTCAACAGTCCTCGCTTGCTCGGCGTCAGGCTCGGTGGTGAACTGCTCAGAAGTTGCAGTGGCCACCGAGATGGGCGTTGTCGCGGAGGCGGAGCCGGTCTCGGGGGCGCGGAGGCTGACGGTGTCGTCAAGGGCAGCTCCTGACGAGGTGCCGAACTCGAGCGCGGCGGTGTCGATTGACATCTCCTCGTTCTCGCCCTCCTCATCACTACCCGCGACGACCACGGCCTTCCCCTTCCCGTCCTTGCCAGCAGGGGATTCGAAGCCACTCAGGTCCAGCTCATCGGTGTCAGTTTCTTCATCTTCATCCTCCTCCTCGCCCTCGTCCACCTCGGTGTCGGGCTCGGTGAGGCCGTCGATGAAGGTCGCAGTATCAGCATACTGAGCGACCTCGTGAGCGACTATCTGGCGAATAGCCACGCAGTCGGGGTTCTTCTCCCACTTGGAATCTCGGCGCATCTTGCGGATAATCTGCATATTGAGATTTTCATACCAGGAGGTGACGAAGAGCAGCATCATGTCAGCACCTGCCCGAGCTCCCGAGGCGCGCCATTTCTTCAGTTCAGCTTTCACGCGCTGCAGCTTCAAGGCAAGCCCGGAGATCGTTGTCAGCGCGGAGTCCTCAGGCCAGAAGACGCTGTGGATCTGGAAGGCGACGCGCACCAGCTCGGTGCCCACGCCCGCTAGCCGGGGACACTGTTCCTGCATGATCAGGATGCTCTCCTCGATTTCTGCTCGGGTGTCCATAGGCTCGCCCTTCGCAGCACGAGCTGCTCGGGCCTTTTCCAGGGCAGGTACGCTAGAAGATTCAAGGTTGGGAAAGATTCCTGCAAGAGCTATCAAGAAGATCAGAAAATATAACAGAGTGGAAGCGTGAAACGAGAAGCAGAGAAGAAAGGAGCAGCCGAGTAGCGGAGAAACGGAGAAAAGGGAGTACTCACTGTTCAGATCATGGCGCAACCCTAACAGCTGGGTCTTCCATGTTTCCTCGTTGGATATATGCTTCTCTTGGATCAAGCGGAGCTCCTCTAGCTGAGTGAAGAGACCAGCGTTGGCCTTCTTCAGTATCTCGCACTCCTGCTCAAGGGCCTTCACCTTGGCCTTGGCTGCTGTCTCGACCTTTGCCTTCTCGGCGATGACTCTGTCCCTCTCGTCACCAAGGTTGATAGCGTCCTGGAGCGCAGTCTGCAGCTGGACTTGGAGCTGCTCCATCTCGGTAGTGTGCCCTTTCAGCAACTCGACAGCCTGGCTGGACAGCTGCTGCTGCACCTCAGCAGGTTTGAGGCAGTCTTGATGCTCCTCAGCAAATTTCTTATGGTCTTCTAAAAAGAGCAAAGCACGGTTAGCAGAGAAGCGAAAGAAAGAAACCCAGGAGAAGCCGAATAGACAGCGGTTTACCTTCAAGTCTTTTGATGGTGGCCTGGCCATTCTCCACGAAGGCACGGCAGTTCTCGTGCTCGTCAACTAGGGCTTTCAACTTCCCTGCAGAGTCAAATCAGTTAGCGCAAAAAGCAGAAGCGGGCGTAAACAGTAAACGCAAGAACCGCGAAACTAGAAGCGTACCTTCCACCTCAGACAGCTTCATGGTACTGTTCATCACTTCCTTGTCGGCTTCCTCGGTGGATATCTTCTCCTTCTCCAGGGCGGCTAGGCGCCTCTTCGCGATGGCATGGTTCCAGAGTAGCTGACGATGCAAGTTGGTCCGCTTCAATACGCTATTCTGAGAAGCAAAAGGGAAAACGAGTCAGACAAAGAAGTAAAGATTCCACCCGAGAAGGCGGCTACTCGAGAGAGTATCCTCCTACTCGGCCAGAATCTCGGGGACTGGGTGATGGTTAAGGAAAAGGGAGAAGGGTAGAAGAGAAAGAAATGTGCAACTCGGAGAGGATGGGTTAAGGCTTACCGCGTAAGATTGCTCGAGATCCTCTGCGGTCTTGCGGTGGACAAACATCTTGGCAGCAAGTGTAGCAGAGGTGGTTGAGACGGTCATGGGTTTGTAACCCAAGTCCACCTTATTCCAGTCAACTCGCATATGGTCGATCTCGCCCAGATCGGTGCCGTCCCAGTTGGTGTTGCCGAGAACTTTGCTGTCCCACTTGGCATCAATGAAGCCGATCAGGTCGAGTACTTGCTCGAGGCTCTGGGACGTTATCACCTGGTCCTGAACTCCACGAGAAGCAATGGAGACGGATTTGTCCTGGTTTGGGGCCGGAGGCCTGGAATTCACTGCCACGGCTTTTCTCCCTTTCTGAAGAGCGAGACTCCGATCCTGGGGGGAAAAGCCGACCTGGTGCTGCTGGCTAACCTTCACCATGTAATCAGGGTAGCAGGGCTGGTCAGCCGCAGCAGCGGCTGCAGCAGCGGCAGCAGCAACCGCGTTGGGATCGCGGATAACCAATTGACGGGACTGGCCAGTTGATGTTGGCGGCGGCTTGTCGGCAGCTCGCTTCTTCGTCTTTTCCTTCTGGGCAGTTGGCTTCTCGGAGATTGGCTTCTCGGTTTTCTTCTTCTCGGTTTCTTTCTTCTCTACCTTCTCTTTCTCAGCCCTCCCATCCTCAGCTTTCTCCTTCTCGGTTGCCTCCTTCTTGGCAACATCTTGGGCACTCTTCCTCGTAACCGGCTTGGCTGAAGGGCCGGCTGCAGTTGTGGTTGGCTGCGCCAGGGAGGAGTCTGGCTGGGCGCTACCTTGGTCAGTTGGTGGCGCCAGGGGCGCGCTGTCCGATGCGCCATCTGGCTGGGCGCTACCCTGCGCGGCGTCAGGTTGCACGTCGCTCAGAGGGTAATGCCCAGTCGCATCTCCTACACGCTGCCCGGCAGCAGGATCTGGCTGGGAGATATCCATTGCTTCTACTTGTCCAGCAGCCCCTGTCGCTGGCTGCTCCTCTTCTTCCTGCCGCTCAAGGGCGGCGTCGTGCTGCATCTCGGTGTCTTGCTCTTGGTTCTCCTCGGCAGTGTTGGCCGGAGGAGAAGGAGGTCTGTCCTGCTGAGCAGCATTCTGCACTTCTTGATCTGCGCGTGACTGCTGCTCCAACTCGGCATTCTGGGCATCGATGGTCGCTGCTTGTGCGTTGGCGGCATCGGCCTCATCGCCCTCGAGGTCGATAACCTTGTCGACGTCGATGGCAGCTTTTTTCTGAGTCTCAGTGGACGCAAGAGCGGCGTCCGCGTTCAAGGGGGCTCTGAAGAGAAAGTTGTGTTCAGAAATAAGAAGAGGGCAGAGGAAATTGAGAATAAACAGTGAAGCAAAGAAGATTGGGAATTAACCGAGAAGGAACTTACCCCTAGCGGGAAGGAATCGTTGGTTTCTTTCTCTTCACGACCTTCTTGGTCTTCTTCTCGGTCGGCTTCTTCTTCTTGGCGCGGGGCTCTAAGGCGCCACTGCCTGTTCGCTTGCGGGTAACAGGAGCGGCGACGGATAGAGGATTGGCCTCAAGGGCTCTCTCGTCCTCATCCTCGTCATCATCCTCAGCATCTGCAGCATCTGTGAAGTAGAGAGGAAGAAAAACACTTCAGAAACAGCAGGCAAAGGGCTAGTGTTTCTCACAGACAAAAAGCGTGAATTCAGTTACCCTCTAACTCGTCATCGGACCAATCGCGGAGAGACGTTTCGGCATGCTGCTTCTCTGTCGAAGGGGAATGAGGAAGATTGATCTGATCCGCGGTCTCGAGGGAGGCCTGGTCATCTTCTTCTCGGTCATCTGACCAATTGCCCTCGAAGCGCTCACAGCTTTCAGCTAGCTGGCGGTCAAGGACCTGAAAGACGGAGAAACATTGCAAATTAGCCGAGTAGCGAAAAGGCATTCTACCCGGATAGGCGTGCAAACACAAAGCACACTGAGCCTAGGGAAATTTGCTAAGTGTCCTACTCGGCAAGGCGTGCAAACAACAAGCACATTAAGCCTAAGTATTTCTCCTAAGTATGCTGCTCGGCAAGGCGTGCAAACACCAAGCATACTAAGCCTAGGCAGTTCTGCAGAGTGCTCTACTCGGCGCGGAATGCAATTGCTAGTCGCGGCAAGGAGAGAAGGCTATCTACTCGGATTACACGTATACGGGAGGCAGAGTAAGGAGAACGTACCCGTGCAATCGGCTTCGTGCGGCTGAAGGGGATGAACCCATACTGCCAGTTATCTCGGAGGCCCGTGGTCAGGATGGACCTTGCGTGCGCGGCGACTTCCGCGTTGCTGAGCTCGAACGTGGTCGTCCGAGTGCAGTCGCGGGGGCCTCCCAGGTAGCACATTGGGTGGGAGCGCTGCTGTAGAGGCAGCACCCGGTTCCGGATCCAGCAGGCGACGGGGTCATCGCTCTTGAGGCCCTCTCCGATTAGCTCAGCGAGCCGCTCCTCCATCTGCATGGCGTTGCGGTTGTTGGAGGGCCTCGTCTTCCAGTTCTGCCCAGACGGAGCTCGGTTGCTCCAGGCGGGCAGGTTGATGCGGTCCGTTACCGTTCCCCCCTTTGTGGCGGGGATGTTCTTCACGTAAAGGAAAGATTTCTGCCACATACGGACGGAATCCAAGCCCTTGATGCGAGGGTGGTTGGTTCCCGTCCGCTGCAACATCATGGCGCTGCCGGTGTCGGTTACCCGACTGCCAGTGGCCGCGCCATCCTTCTTCCCTTTGCTCTGCTGACAGAGATGGAAGTACTTCAACCACGTCTGTACCGTGGGGCGGACGCCGAGAAAGGCCTCGCACACCACGGTATGATAGGCGAGGAAGACGACCGCATTCGGAGGGAGGTGATGCATCTGAACACCGAAGTGATCCAGGAAGGAACGGAGAAAATCGGAAGCTGGCAGGCCAAATCCTCGCGCAAAGTGCGCAAGGAAGACGACGTGCTCGCCCTCCCGCGGGGCCGGAACGATTTCGCCGTCGGACGGCCGGCACTGAACACCAGGAGGAACCCTCCGGGTGTTCACGAGCCAGGAGCAGTCATCGACGGTGACATCAGAACCAGCCCAGCCGGCACGAGTAGCCATGGCAGCGAGCGAGAAGGTGGTGGAAGATTGGGAAGGATCTGGTGGAGAAAACGAGTCCGCGGCGGCGCAAAGAGTTGCGCGGCGATGGAGAGCTCGGCGGCGGAGAAGAAACAGAGGGGCGAAAGAAGGAAGTGCGGAGGAAGGAGAAAAGGAAGTTACCGATGGGGATATTTATACCCTCTCCTCAGATTACCGTTACCATCGGGGTAGTGGGATCGATCGTGGCCATAACACTCGTGTGGTGGGGCCTGTGGCCGGTTAGAAACGCACGCAAGCGCGGAACGCGCGCGTAACTGCCACAGTTGATCCCACGACCAGATCGTGGGATATTACTGCGCTTGATGGGACATGACGAGCCGGTGGGCCCACTCCGTGAAAACTGGGCGCGTGGCGCGTCGTGTCCTGGGCAGCGAGACGTCGGGGTCGCTGATGCACGACACGTGTCCAGTTGCGGCACGGAAGGCTGGATTGTGCTCTGCACTGCAGAGACTCTGCTTGAGAAATTCTCTAAGTCTTTTTACTCGGACGCAGAGAAGGAAACAAGCCCTATTCGGAAAAGAGGAGACCCAAGGTACTTTCCAAAGAGCTACTCGGAGGTTTCACTCAGCATCTTGAAGTTCAAAGGTGTGGTTGCGAAGATTGGTTTTAAGCTGGCAGAGCCTAGTGAACGAGTTCGCGAGACTCTACCAGCTTCGGGGACTGCTGTCGGGGAGTTACCCCCGAGTAGGGTAAAGGCAAGTGGTAAAGGCCACTGTCAGAAGAGAAGTGTGGTCGAGTAGCCGCCTACCCGGTACTTGCTACCCGGTCGACTGCTACTCGGTCTCACTTCAAGATGACCAGAAGGAGATATCAATCAAGTTCTGTCCATTCGAGTAGAAGAGTTGGCCCGAGTAAAATTGGCGGGAACCTACTCGGGCCAGAAGTCAAAGGAGCCGTTCTGACACAGGATCCCGCGTATCCCGGGTCCGTACTTGGCACTATTCGAACTACTGTTCATCTGGGACCGGTCTGCCTGACAGTGACAGCATGGAAGCAGGCGGTCGCAGGATAAGGGGTCCCTACTCTGTGTTTGGCACAGTGATACCAGACTGTCCCCTTGGTTTTGCCCAACGACTTTCCGGATGCAGCCAAGATTAGGAACCAAAGCTGTCAGCGGGAACTCGGAAAAAGGACGATGTGCACACTATGTCGACACTTGTCCGTGTTTGGACGTTTCCGGCTGGGCACCGTGTATATAAGGTGCCCCGCCGCCTCCTGCGTGAGGCATCGCATGCTGGGACACGAGGAAACCCTAGATTCTTGACCTAGTTCATCACGTAGAGAGAAGAGTGGCTACTCGGTAGCAAGAACATTGTACTGTGGCTACTCGGTGAGACACCAGAATACATAGAGAAAGGCAGGAGTAGGGGTTTTACCTCCTCACGAGGGCCCTGAACCTGGGTAGATCGTGTTGTTTGCATTGTTCAGTTCTTACCTCACGCGGCTACTCGTTGCGTGATCCCTCCCCGAGCACCTCCAGCGTCCTTCGTCCCCACATCTTTAGCCATCCTATGGCATCTGCCGTGACACCACCACGACACCCCATTATGCCCAAAGCAAAAATTCATTATGATCTCTCTTTTTCTAATGTTGAATTGTGAGCTTCAATGTCGAGAAGTGGCAATGCACCCAAGATACATCTTCGCGGTTGCATACCATGAACTCTTACATGGTGGCCTTGGCCACCAACCTCTTCATTTCGAAGAGTTGGATCTTAGTTGGGTTTTTCTACTTGTCATTTCATTGCATTTCGTGTGTTTTTCCCGTCTAAGTGGTTCTTCCTAGGAAAATCCCACTCAATTGGTATTTTAGTTGGTTGTTTCTTGCTCTTGAGAGGGATAAGTACTAGTCTCAGTTTGTTAAATCTATCCTAAGCCTTTCTCTCAAAAAGCCTTTCTTTTCTAAGCACTAGTGTCGTCCGTTGAAAACGAGGAAATTTCGAATCAGGAGGCAGTCGGAATTTCCGGTTCAGTTTTGAACCGGAATATCCGGCTATACCGGAATATCCGGTTCAAGTATGAACCGGAATATCCGGTTCGGCGCACATCATAAAACCTGGAGCCCGACGGGGAGGGGCAGTTCTTGCCCTTTTCCCATCTGCTCCTCTCCACCACAACGCCGCCGCCGCGATTCTTGGCCTCCCGGGCCGTTTCCTCCGCAGGATCTTGGAGCTTTGGCCCGGATCTTGTTCTCCTCGCGATTTGGAACGATTCTACCCAAGCATTTTTCTCCATGGACCCCGGTAACGTTCAAATCTCTTGAATCTTGGTGCTATAACCCTACCTTCCATGGATTTGCGTTTTTGTTGGCTATGCTTGGTAGAATTCGTTCCGGAGAGGTCCCCTTGCATGCTAGAAACAATAGACTAGAATCCTTGAGTACAATCTTTGTGGAAATCTGAGATTTAGATTGATTTGGTGCTGTTCCGCAACCTACCGGAATATCCGGTCCACGACTGAACCGGAATATCCGGGTAACCGGAATATCCGGTTCAGTTTTGAACCGGAATATCCGGCTATGTCCAGTACTGTTTTAGGGCAGCCCAAAATTGATCTTTCCCAGATTTCTACCTCGATTGTTTCCTGGAATCTCCTCTATCGTTTTTATGCATGATTGTATCCGTTGTGTGACACTAGTGTACTCATCTTGTGCTATTCCTCTACTATCTTGTTTCACAGGTGACAGTGAGAGGAGCGTTCCGAAGCACAAGAAGCAAGTTTCTGTCCGAAACAAGAGGAAACCTCGGCTCAACTATAAGACCGACATTCCAGTTCAGGACTTCAATGAGCTCAGAAAGCAGGATGCCTATCTTTCTCCGCGGGTTGCAAATATTGATTCTCGGTTCTGGAATCTGGAGCAGTCCTATATTTATGCTGATATCTATTGTGACTACCGCTTTCCTTGCCGTGCTATGCATCCCTATGACCATGCCGCTCTCAAGGCCAAGGAGGAATTTGCTGATGCAGCTAGTATTGTTGAGCGTTTTGGACTAGTGAAGCTTATGGAGACTCAGTGCAACTACAACACACAGCTTGTGATGCAGTTTATGTCCACTCTAGTGTTCAGCACTCAGGATATTGTGACCCGTCTCAAGTGGATGTCTGAGTCCACAGCTTGTGAAGCATCTTTCGAGAGGTTTGCTCGTCGCCTTGGATACTCTTACCGTGAGCACCCTCCTCTTGGTCGCCGCGTCCATGAGGTTGATAGGCCAAGGAGGGAAGTGGACATGGCTGAGCTGTATGCCCCTGGTTTCACCGTTGGGGGACTCGAGGGACTTCTTCCACTTTATGATCAGCTGGTTCGCATTTTCAGAGCCTTCCTTGTGCCGAGTGGAGGTAACAATGATGCTCTCACCACTCCTTTGTGCAACCTTCTGATTCTGGCTAAGGAGTGCATGGAGGAAGAGGACCCGTCTGTCTCCTATACTGTGGATGTGATGGACATCATCTTTCACGAGCTTTATGCTGCTATGATTGGTGGCTACACCATTCCCTATGCTCCCTATATCATGATGCTCATCAAGTATGAGATGAGGAAGGAGTACACCGAGTTACCCATGGCTGAGCACAAGGTCAAGAAGCTGTATGTCAAGAGGAAGATGAAGACTGCTGCTGCTTCTCAGAGTGCTCCATTTGAGGGTGGTTCCTCTATGGGTGGTCCTTCTGGCTCTCAGTCTGCACCCAGGGCACCCGTTTCTGATGTTAGCACTTTGCGCCACGTCAGGAAGCTCTCCTGGTTTCAGCGCAACGTGCTCTGCATGAAGGTGGATATTCACAAGGAGCAGTACAAGGCGTATCGCAGGGACACTGCAATGGCTAGCTCACAGCGACAGATTCTCCACCACGTGAGTGGTGGCACTGGTGATGTACCTGCTCCTATTGCTGCTCAGTCCTTCTCTGCTTGGTCTGCTGGGGATTTCACTCCTTGGGAGAGCATTGAGGCGGCTCTCCGGTCTACTCAGGATACTGCTGCTCGAGCTCATGATGCGGATGAGGATGGGGAGGAGTCTGATGCTGAGCAGGAGTCTGGAGGCGAGTCGGATGCTTAGACCGTGTCTGGGACGTTAGATTAGCTATTTCCCTCCTTTTTGGTGTCTCGATGCCAAAGGGGGAGAAGTAGCTATTATATACTACGGGATTTGCATGGGTTCGGGCACACGCATTTGCTTTTATCTTTCTTTGAGAGCTTGTGTCCATTTTAGTATCTTCGTTTGTCGTGCTCGTGAACTTATGTCGTTTATTGTCTCGTTTAAAACTATGTGTGCTATTATGTGTGAGACTATGTTGGTTATCTGGATATTATCATAGTTTATCTATTAGTGGTATGATGGTTATCTATCGTATATGTTGAGGAGATTATCTATGGTTGTGCTTGGTTATTCTTGGATATATCATTTTCGCACAAGGTATATACTTCTTTACACTCAACATATTGGTGATATTGACTCATTGGCATGTTTGCTACTTGTTGGAAATTTCTCCCTATACATCATTGCATCCATTTGCGTTTGAGGCAAACAAAAGATATGCATAGAGATAGGGGGAGAGATTTCCATCTTGTTTCAAACATGATTCCTGTCAAGGTTTATTGCAAATCTTAGTATTGTCATCTAACACCAAAAAGGGGGAGATTGAACGTGCATTTCGTTTTCCCAGTGTTTTGTGTGTTAGTTAACAATACTAAGTACATTATTTATCGAGGTGTTTAGCGCGCAGGTGTTATACTTAACATCGGCATCGATCACCGAAAAGTCGGTGAAGTTTGGCCTGAGAGTTTTGGGACAGAACTCAACCGGATTATTCGGACCGGATTATTCATCCTGGACCGGATATTCCGGTTGCTGATAAAGGAGCACAAAAATGGCTAAGGACTGAGAGTTTCGCATACTGGAGTCAACCGGATTATTTGGTCCGGATTATTCATCCTGGACCGGATATTCCGGTTGCTGCGAAAAACTGCTAAGGACTGGAAGTTTTGCTCACAGAAGTCAACCGGATTATTTGGTCCGGATTATTCATCCTGGACCGGATATTCCGGTTGCTGCGAAAAACTGCTAAGGACTGGAAGTTTTGCTCACAGAAGTGAACCGGATTATTTGGTCCGGATTATTCATCCTGGACCGGATATTCCGGTTGCTGCGAAAACTGCTAAGGACTGGAAGTTTTGCTCTCAGAAGTGAACCGGATTATTTGGTCCGGATTATTCATCCTGGACCGGATATTCCGGTTGCTGCGAAAAATGGCTAAGGACTGGAAGCTTGGAGCTACTGGAGTCAACCGGATTATTTGTACCGGATATTTCATATCTATACCGGATATTCCGGTTGCAGTTGAAGAAGTGGAAAAATGGCTAAGGACTAGAAGATTTGCGTACTGGCATCTACCGGATTATTTGTACCGGATTATTCCAGATCAACCGGATAATCCGGTCCAGCACTGCAGATCTGCGTGGAGCAAGCTGACCGGATATTCCGGTCCAAACTTGGACCGGATATTCCGGTACCTTTTCTCCTGCACAACGACTAGTTGTGAGGAGGGACTATAAATACCCCTCCTCTTCTTCCCCAAGATCTAGTTCTTCCCCTTAGCATTTATGAGCATTTAAGAACTCATCAAATCCCTCATAACTCCCAATCCCTCCACCCAATCTTGAAGATCTTTGGAGGATTGAAGGAGAAGGCCCCGATCTACATCTTCACCGAGCCGTTCTTCATTTCCCCCTCTCTAGCTAGAGGGATCTTGCCTAGGGTTTCCTCTTGTGGAGAACCTAGGCATCTTGTTTCTTGTTGGTGATTCAAGAAGAGTTGGGAGCCCCCAATTAAGTTGTGGGTGTGTGCCCCAAGTTGTTTGTAAAGGATTTGATCCCCGCCTCAAAGGGGTTCTATAGTGGAAGGTGAACTAGGCCTTTGTGGCGAAGTTCATCGGAGAATAGGGTGAAGCCTTAGTGGCGTTGAGTAGGCCTTTGTGGCGAGCTCACACCCCTCCAACGAGACGTACTCCCCTAAAAAGGAGGAACTCGGAAATACATCGTGTCTCCGTGTGCTTCCATCGGTTACCTCGTTCCCCCCTCTCTTTACTCACTTGTACTTGTTGCATTAATTGCTTGTCTTGTCATATAGGTAAATTCACCACTAGTTGCACTATCTAGAGAATTTACCTTCTTGTCAAGCCTAAACCTTGAGAAAAAATTAAAATTGGTCGTAGCACCTATTCACCCCCCCTCTAGGTGCCTATACTCTACTTTCACCAGCTCTAACTTGTTCCAAAACCTCTGCATAGGTAGGACTACGTTCGAAGACCAAGGATATCTCATCCGAATCCGGTTCTAAATCACCTTTCATGAATGCATCCTTGTCCACATGATGAACATGAATAATTCTCGACATTCCTAAAATAATGAAGACAATAATGTGGAAAATTAAAACAATTCATTTCTACTCATACCAATATTAACTTATATTCCTACTCCTAATCTTTGACTTAACATACTACCCAAACAAAAGACCCTTAACCCTAACAAATATCTAACCCTAACCCTAAAAAATATCAAGCCCTAACATATAAGAACCCTAACCCTAACATTTAGGCAACCATACAAGCCACCAGCTAGGCAATAAAACCACAAACACCATGCATCATTGGGGTCAAATTGAATTTCTAGGGTTTCCAAGATTGAAACAAGAATCGACAAAAAAAAATGTTTCCAGTGGGTGAAAACAAGGGGGAAATGGAGGACATTACCTCTAGAAACTTGTTGGGGGCAAGATTTCAAACCGGAAAATTTGAGAGAGGATTTGAGAGGAGAGGGAGGGGAGCCGCCGAGGGAGCTTTTCTCTTCCTCCAAAACCGAGAAGTGTTGCTTGGGGGCGGGTGAGAGGGGGTCGCGCGTGACTTACAGGTTCTAATGTGTAGCGCCTTATGCCTAGACGCTACACACCTCGACTCGGGCCCACCAGTCAGGCGCCCCGCAGACAGTTGCGTGACAAGCGGCAGACCCCACGGGCGCCACACGGGCAGTGTTGTAGCGCCTAGCTATCAGGCGCTACACAGCAGAGTGTAGCGCTTGCTGTTGGGCGCTACAGAAAGAGGTTAGACTTCGAAAAAAAAATAATCGAAGGGTGCAATTTATGAATTTGTTTCAATTTCTGCCTGCCAATGTTCCAAGAGCGAGTCCAGAAAAGTGCTAATTCCCACTTTTCGTCTCACCTGGCACTCAACGTGGCGCCGAGTGAACCGCCCCAAACCTATCGCCCCGAACCGGCCACCTCCTCCACTCCACTCCCGACCCCAGGATCCGTAGACCCGGTTCACCACACTTCCAAGTTCCAACGCAATCTGCCCCCTCCGTCCCCGTCCGCTTCCTTTTCCTCGCACCAGGCCACCACCAGTCCACCCATCCCTTCCCCGACACCGCGACGAGGGGCTCGGCTCCCTCCCCCTTCCTCCCAGAAGCTTCCAGAAGCTCCCTGAACAATGGCGAGGCTCCTCGTGCTCCGCTCGGCGCCGTACCATAGCTCCACCCTCTCCGCCGCCACCGCCATCACTCTCCTCTCCCCCTCCAAGCACCGCCACTCCGCGTCCTTTCCCCACCCTGCCCGCCGCCTCCTCCCTTCGCCTCTCCGTGTCCCGGTCCGCGCCATCGAGTCCTCGTCCGGGGCCACCAAGCAGGAGGAGGCGCCTCCGGCTGCCGGCGAGGCCCAGGAGCCACTGCCCGCGGCGCCGGCTTTCGTGGTGGAGGAGCTCGGGTGGGGCACCCAGTTCCTGGTCAAGCTCAAAATGCTCGTGGCTCCGCCGTGGCAGCGCGTCCGCAAGGGCAGCGTCCTCACCATGAAGCTTCGGGGCGAGGTATGCACCGCGCACTTGCTGATTTTGCTACCCGCCTACCCCTGATACGATTTGCCCATTTCGTGCATTGTACGAGTCTTATCCTGCCAGATGCCCTGATATTCCTATTCTAGCAGGTTTACTTTTGATATTCCAGATTCTCTGTCCGTGTGTATTTTCAACTATTCACTTCACTCTCACGCGCCATCCGCTGATCTTTGATCATTTTATGATCTAGACTTGTTTGGACTTTGTTCCAGTATTTGATAGTTGGATAATGTATTTGTAGAACTGAGACCTTATGGTGTGTGTTTGTGGTTGCAGGTAACTGATCAGTTGAAGACCCGCTTCTCGTCAGGGCTCTCGCTGCCGCAAATCTGTGAGAATTTCGAGAAGGCGGCATATGACCCGCGGATATCAGGGATTTATCTGCACATAGAGCCGCTGAGCTGTGGATGGGGAAAGGTGGAAGAGATCAGAAGGCACATTGTGGATTTCAACAAATCTGGTAATCAGAAGCTATGCTGAATTTGGCATCTTATTTCATGTCCATATTGTGAATACGTGCTGAATGTTTTTGTAGGTAAATTTGTTGTCGGTTATATGCCTGTCGGTGGGGAGAAAGAATATTACCTTGCTAGTGCGTGCGGTGAGCTGTATGCACCGCCAAGTGCTTATGTTGCTTTGTATGGTCTAACCATCCAGCAAACATTTCTCAGAGGTAACTGCATGTACGGCGATGACATGATACCTCTCTGCTTTTTTTATAACTTGATATGGTTATTGGTTAAGTGTGCCCTGAACGAGAAGTATTATTTTTCTGCTGATCCTCAAACCTGTTCAAAATTCAAAAATACACCTGTTAGCGGAATTTTGTTGCTGATTCCTAGTGGTAGTATGTTGCAACAGAACTACATAAGTATTTTTGTACATTAATTACTTTTGTTATTTTTACAGCAACAACCCATCACTATGTTAAAATGTTCAGTGCATTCTGATAGTTTAGCTTCTCATTGTAAACCAACTTTGGTAAGCTGGATGCAGCTAAGTTTCTTTCATGGTATTCGATTTGTAAGGTGTGCTTGAGAAAGTTGGAGTACAACCAGAAATTCAACGAATTGGTCGCTACAAAAGTGCTGGAGACCAACTTGCACGGAGGAGCATGTCCGGTGAAGTTAGGGAGATGCTGGCCGCGCTGCTTGATAATATTTATGGAAACTGGCTGGATACAGTATCTTCTATACGTGGTAATTTTAATACTCCCTCCAATCCATATTAATGGTCGCTAAATCGGATGTATCTAGACATATTTTAGTGCTAGATACATCCGATTTAGCGACCATGAATATGGATCGGAGGGAGTAGATCTCTTTCACTTTGACATATTTAATGGAAACATCGTCATTAGAGATTTTTTTCTCTAGGGAAGAAAAAAGAAGAAATCGAGGAATTTATTAATTCGGGAGTCTATCAGGTAGAGAGACTTAAGGAAGAAGGTTGGATAACTGATCTATTGTATGACGATGAGGTACAAATTTCTTCCTAGATCACTAAGGTGGCAAGTAAATTATACTCCCTCCATCCCCATTTACATGTCGCAGACTATGAAATAGAGTAGTACAAATCTTGTACAGATCTCACGGCAATTAAAACGGGACAGAGGTAGTAGAAGACTAAATCAAGTTAAGTTAGTTGTTACAACATCTTCTGAAGTTAGTTGCTACCACATCTTCTGCCCAAACCAGTGATTAGTAATTTGTATTAGGAATGTAAAGTGATGTTTCAGTCTCTTTGTTTCACGGCTCTGAAAATAGTATCACGTGTCGTAGGTAGAGGTTGAACAGATCAAACAAGCACACAACAAGAAATAGAAGACATGAGATGCAAATTTAGTTCCAGAGCTTTATGTCTCTATTTATATTTCAGGTGTACAAAAATGAGGCCCTTGGCCATTATTAGTGCACAAATAGGAAGTTGTGTCGACACAGGACTCTTTGATTTAGATAGAAAGGGACTTCAGAGTTTTAGTTTAGGTAAGTGTCAACACGTAAAGAAACATCAACTTCCTACAAGAACATGTACTTATGTACTTGATATGTAAATTGCTAGCTTAAGTTCAGTTGGAGTTTCTTTATGGAAATGTGGGCATGTTCAGGATACATGACTTGTCAAACTGATAAATTAGACATGAAATTTAGCATTATGCTCTATTTATTTGAATTAGCATACTGAATTATGTATTTGGTTGTCCTAATTTTGTTGGCATTGTCTTATTCAATAGATAATGACAATGTTGAAAGAGCGAGTAGGACAGAACGACAAGAAAAGCCTGCGTATGGTAGACTACAGGTAATTTAGATATTTATAGTTCTGGAAAACTGGTTGGGAAGCGGAAACCAGCCAGTTGCATGATTTGTTATCCTTTTTTGCTTTTTCTTGCCCCTTTTTTCAATATAGATGCTTCAAAAATACACATAAAGTTATAAAGACTTTTATACATATTCTTATAAAATAGCCATAAATAGAGGCCCTCTCTGTTTCTAGGATGAACTGGCCAAAGTAGGCCTATGCTTGTTATGTGAAGGGTAGTAGTAGAGGTCAATAGACTTGGCCTTGGAATGTGATCCAGCAATGATCATCAGTACAGATGTCACTTGTTTTTCCGAGTACAGCCGTCACTTTCAAGGGCAGGAAGGAGTAAAGGGATCCTTCTTACCTTAATTGACTTGAGGCGCAAGCTAAATGATGACTGCATAATATAAAGAAATGATAAACTTTCTAAGTGAAAAGATGATTGGGATGCTATCCCTTAGCTGGTTTCAGCTAGGCCCAACTAAGCTTGGCGTGTGGGCTGCAATGGGTGTGCCCCTGATCCCACATGACACCGTCCTGTTCCATATCAAATGTCGCGATTTTCCTTTCCTATACTATGAAGTGTTTATTCATTATCGTTATGTTTGCACACTTGATTTGTTTTATATTGTTTGATGCTGCTTGATTAATCTGGAAAGCCAACACTTATGAATTCATTGTTTCATTTACTGAACCGACATTGGTCTACCTTACCAGTAAATATTCACGTGTAAGAAAATCAACTCTTGGATTAGAAGGAGGAGGAGAATCAATTGCGGTAATCAGAGCATCTGGAAGCATATCACGTACTCGTGGCCGACTGAGTGTTGGTAGTTCCGGCATTGTTGCCGAGCAACTAATTGAGAAGATACGTACTGTTAGAGGTATTTATGATATGCTATGTCAGCAATCAATTGGTATCTCATATGCAAATTTCATTTCTAAGTTTCTGTATTGACTGGGTAGAGTTCTTGACTTTGATTTGAAACCCCTGAATTCTAATCGTAGTATTGAAAATTTTATTTTAATACAAACCAGCACTCAAGTATTGTACAATTTTAAACAGGTTAGATGCAGATTCCTTTTGTCTAATCTCCCCCTGTTTGTATTTTTTAACCAAATATCTTCATAAATAATTTATAAATAATCATAACACTTGTAAAAATATCTCCATGATACCTGTTTTCTTTTTATTTTGTACATTTCCGTGTGTAGATAAACCTAGGTAAGTCATTGCCTGGAACATTTTGGAATGCTCCTCAATCCTCATCATCCTCAAAATTCAGCCATGTTGATGCTCTGACACCCGACTGGACGAGAATTGTTCCAACAAATATAATAACATTTGAACAATTTTAAACTGGATTCAGTTCCCTACTTTTTGGATGAGATGAGATTTCACAGTCCTATTGCAACGAGCATGGATCCCAGAAGCAGTTGCTATTAGCTTATATAAGCATATACATGTAATGCAAGCTTCTGCTGTAGTTTATATTTTTGTAAGAGAATAATTCCATTGTCTTAATGTACAATTTTCTTACCCTCTCCAGAGTCAGAAAAGTATAAAGCTGTTATCCTCCGTATAGACAGCCCTGGTGGTGATGCTCTTGCTTCTGATCTGTAAGTTATACCCCAGGATTCACTTATCCAGCAGAAGCGGGAGCGGAGTTTCAGCTATGTATTATTAATTCTTATTTTAACTAGGATGTGGAGGGAAATTCGACTTCTAGCTGACTCCAAGCCAGTGGTAGCTTCCATGTCTGATGTTGCTGCAAGTGGTGGATACTACATGGCAATGGCTGCACCAGTCATCGTTGCCGAGAAACTTACTCTAACAGGTTCAATTGGAGTTGTTACAGGTGATCCTTATTACCTTGTATTTGTGGTTGCTAGACTAGCAATAAGTCTTCCACATCAAATTCTAAGTTCTCTTGCAACAGTCTCAATTTTAACTTACATCTACTCTACTTTAGAGTTTTTTTTAGTGAATCTAGATCTAGCTGTCGCCAAGTGTTTGTTCCTCATTTTAATATTGTTGTATTGGAAGAACAGGAAAGTTCATCCTTCAAAAGCTCTATGAGAAGATTGACTTCAATAAAGAAATTCTATCCAAGGGTAAATATGCAGAGCTTAGTGCTGCTGATCAACGCCCTTTAAGGTAATCTTAACACTTCCAGTCGTTGCAGTATATTGAGAAAATAAAATAAGAAAGCAAAATACATGAAGAGCCCATCGGATTCAACAACCTTTTTTTAAGAGAAGGATCCAACAACCTTTACCAGGTTGTTACAAAAAAAGTCTAATACTGCCAGAATATAAGAGTCAAGTTACATACATGTTGCACACTGGGAATATGGAATGGTGCTACAGTTTAATGATCCCATGTATGCACTTTTTAGGAGTGGAATATTAGTTTTATCATCATAAAGCAAGCATATTGTACCTCATTTTTTGTTCACTTTTTATCGTCATCATATTTTCTTTTTTATCATAAAACAGTCTACTATGACTTGTAATTAGCTGGATACTTAATAGCCTAAGACATATTTGGTTTAACAGATACTGGTAATCGAGGACCATCTATTTGTTTCTCTTATCTTAAAAACATTCTCTGTTAGAAAGAAACAAGTCAATTTCCGTGCCTCATCTTTTTTTGCTGAATTAAGATTTAGTCCCTAGACATTAGACTCCAATACCAACTTTGCGCCTCAACTCCACAGTTTTGGATGACATGGTGGTGGCTTTCTCGCACTTGGCAGACCAGTAGCATATTCAACACAGGATCTTCTAAAAAAAGGAATCAAGAAGAAATAAATAAAAAATCGTGAAATGTAGAGAACAAATAGAGACAACCATAAAGTTGAGGGCAACATCAAGGCTACTATAACCTTCATTTAACTGTTATTCCTGATATTTATGAAAAAAATATTCATGACTTTTCTCGAATTTTCTATTTTCTCTAGACTATTTCTGCATGTTTTTCTCTTCATTTTTTCCGAAATTTCTGGTTGTCCTATTTTCTTCAAAATTGTACGTTTCCCCTTTTTTCTTCTAAATTCCTATTTTTATTTGTTATTAAGTATGCTGGCTGAGTTGCGATGTGTGCCAAAACCACCGCCACATCATCCAAAGCGTCTTGCTAAGGGTGGGAAGTGGCAATGGACAATACAAAATATCCGATTTTTCGTATTTGAGAAAGTGAAATGTGAACCTTTTCAAGGGTTGAGGGGCAGGGTTGTTTGGTATTGGAGTGTGCGGAACAAAATCTAAATTCGTTTAATGGTTGAGGGACGTAAAATGGACATCTCCAAAGAAAACTTTATATCTGTTTAGTATGGTTGTTTAGGTGTAAAAGAACATAAATGTAAGTTGCACTTTCGCTTAGCTAATAAGCTAACAAGTTTAAGCCTTTTCAACTAGGTTCCTTGGCTGATAATATTGTTAGTAGTTAATTACATCATTTTCATGTCTTTCCCACACAAATGGAGCAATTAGTGCAGCTAGATAACTATTAAACTACTCCTGCCTGTGTGTGCTAGCGGCCCATTACAATTGCCATAGGGTTTGTGTGCGTCCTTGACTCCTTGTACTGATATTTTCCCATTTTGGCTGTACAGTACTATCTGTTCATAACAACTGTCATCAAAACCATTTTGATGTGATATATTTGCACAGACCAGATGAGGCAGAACTTTTTGAAAAGTCGGCGCAAAATGCTTATGCATCGTTTCGAGATAAAGCAGCCATGTCACGCTCAATGAGTGTAAGGGTTGATTTCAGATACTGAATAGCTCATAGTTCATCAACATTTGCTGAGTTCTTGCTCCACCAGGTTGCTGACATGGAGACTGTTGCACAAGGTCGGGTGTGGAGCGGCCAAGATGCAGCTTCAAGAGGGTTGGTTGATTCACTAGGTGGTTTCTCACAAGCTCTAGCCATTGCAAAACAGAGAGCTAATATACCGCAAGATAAGAAGGTTGGTTTTCTGTAAACACTGAGTATTTGAATAAACTTCTGTCATGCATATATATGCCTGTATTTAGGGTTTATGGAATGTGTTGAACAACATAATTACATTCAATTATTTTTTTCTCGATCGCAGAATTACATTCAATTCTGGTATTATAGGATTGTAGCAATTGCCTTCTCAATGCTTGCCGTTCTGATGAAGTAATCAAGGGCAGTGCCCTTCAAATAGCAGTTCATTTCGTGATTCATTCAGCTGTTTCAGTCAGGATCCCGTTTTGGAACGTTCACTTCTCCGTAGATGTCGCAAGCTGCAGTATTCATAGCGTGGCTTGAGTGGAAATGTGTGATTGAGACCTCACCTCCCAGATTCTGATTTTATGCTGAATAATGCAGGTCCGGCTAGTTGAGATCTCGAAGGCCTCGCCAACACTACCTGAGATCTTGTCGGGCATTGGGGGTTCATTGCTTGGAGTTGACAGGCTCGTGAACGGGGTGCTCCAGGACGTAAGCTCCTTAAACGGAGTCCAAGCTAGAATGGATGGCATACTGTTTGAAAGATTTGAAAATGGGTCAGGAGAGAATCAACTCTTTGTGCTCATAAAGGAGATCGTAAATTATTTCGATTGATCAATACCAGCAAATACGCTAAGTTCTACGGGAAGTTATAGATAGGAGAAGATGACAAAATAACATGTCAATAGTAGGCATCCACCTTAAGTAAGATTTCAGGCAGGCCGGATTTAATACAATACACTTGGTGTCAAATCATGCTACTTTGTTCTTTTGTACCGATGCCCATGCAAGTGTTGTGTAACGGCCATACTGAAAAGGGAAAATGCAAGGAGTCTTGTTTGCTTGATCTCGCTCCTGGTATCGGTTTTTACTTACATTCTGTTGCTGACATTTATTCATCTTACACCATGTACCATATTCTGTTTGGTTCTTGTTGGTGAAGGCTTGTAGCTGTATGTTTCCAATCAAGAGGGTTTTTCTCAAAAAAGAAGTGCTAGGAGGATCTGTGTCTTGAACAGATACGGAGGAGACCCAACAAAGCATTTGCATTCTGATAGGAGCTTCAGTGATCTGCATAGTTACGCGTGACCATGATCTGTCAAATTTTGCAGTTTGGGATTTGTTCTCGGGCAGCTGGCAACTTCGATCCGTGAAATTTACATGCTTCCGGCTTTAAAAAAGAAGCTTTCTCCTTCGTAACACAATCTGGGATTTTCACTTGAATGAGGCATGGGTGCATGTATGTGGACAATCAATTGTGTTATACCGACTATAGGGGGACTCTTTGATTCACACGATTCTAAAAACGCCGGAATAGGAAACCTGTATGATTGTAATGTCACGCTCACTCCAATTCTACATGATTTGATATGCATAAAACTTTGCTTGATTCCATCATAGGGAAAGCAAAAGATTCTAAAAGAGAGCCTTGAGTGGATGTTAGAATTCCTCAAAAGATTCCTTAGAAAGAAATCCTACGGAAAATTTTCTAAGGATTTAAATCATACAAAATTCTTACGCAAATCCTTTGACTCAAAGAGGCCCTAAGTTCTTTGCTTAGTCAATGACTGAAGTGGAATCCTCCTTAGCATGCCCTTCGTTTTAGCTCTCACAAACAACTAGGCGATAGGTTTTCCGCCTCCCCTCGGCGGCGCCATTGATCTCCCCATCTCTTGTGGACTTAGGTTCAGGAGGCGCGGTGGATCTTGGTCATTACCAGCGGGGAGATCCGTTTTCAGGTTTATTTTCGTGTTTGGTTAGAGTTTGTGTCCTATTGAGGATGGTAAGGTGGCGACTTTTTGAAGATGGAGCAAGTTATCGCCATCTAGCTCCCGTCCCGACGGCGTGTCTAGCGCCATCGAATGGCGTGTGGAGGTGCGTCTCCGGCAGATCTCACGAGATTTGGTCGGCCTTTGCCTTCGGTAGATACGCTTGGATCCGGTCTTCATTCGTCTGCGTACGTGTGTTTATAGGTTGGATCCTTCCTATCTATACTTCTCTACATCAACGACGACCGCTATTCTGGTGCGCTAGTCCTGTAGGGTCTTAGCACGACGATTTTGAAAGGATCGAGAGGGTTGACTAGAGGGGGTTTAATAGGATTGCTCAAATATATGTTCTCTAGATTATGCAACTTGGTGAACAAACATATATGATCAGCAAGATACAGTTAGGAAAAATACATCTAGCACACAAGTAACAAAGATAAGTTAAGGGATAACCAACAAATTGACGCGGAGATTTATCCCGGAGTTTACTTCCCAATGAAAACTACATCTCCGTTGGAGCGGTCCGATATCACCAAAGTGAATACCGAGTATGTTGTGGTGGTGTCACGGCAGATGCCATAGGATGGCTAAAGATGTGGGAACGATGGACGCTGGAGGTGCTCGGGGAGGGATCACGCGACGAGTAGCCGCGTGAGGTAAGAACTAAGCACTGCAAACAACACGATCTACCCAGGTTCAGGGCCCTCGTGAGGAGGTAAAACCCCTACTCCTGCCTTTCTCTTTGTATTCTGGTGTCTCACCGAGTAGCCACAGTACAATATTCTTGCTACCGAGTAGCCACTCTTCTCTCTTTGTGATGAACTAGGTCAAGAATCTAGGGTTTCCAGTGTCCCAGCATGCATCCTCACGCAAGAGGCGGCGGGGCACCTTATATACACGGTGCCCAGCCGGATACGTCCAAACACGGACAAGTGTCGACATAGTGTGCACATCGTCCTTCTTCCGAGTTCCCGCTGACAGCTTTGGTTCCTAATCTTGGCTGCATCCGGAAAGTCGTTGGGCAAAACCAAGGGGACAGTCTGGTATCACTGTGCCAAACACAGAGTAGGGCCCCCTTATCCTGCGACCGCCTGCTTCCACACTGTCGCTGTCAGGCAGGCCGGTCCCAGATGAACAGTAGTTTGAATAGTGCCAAGTACGGACCCCAGGATACGCGGGATCCTGTGTCAGAACGGCTCCTTTGACTTCTGGCCCGAGTAGATTCCCGCCAATCTTACTCGGACCAGCTCTTCTACTCGAACGGACATAACTCGCTTAATATCTCCTTCTGGTCATCTTTTCGTAAGACCGAGTAGCAGTCGACCGGGTAGCAAGTACCGGGTAGGCGGCTACTCGACCAAACTTTTCTTCTGACTGTTGCCTTTACCACTTGCCTTTACCCTACTCGGGGGTAACCCCCCGACAGCAGTCCCCGAAGCTGGTAGAGTCTTGCGAACTCGTTCACTAGGCTCTGCCAGCTTAAAACCAATCTTCGCAACACCGCCCTTGAGCCCCAAGATGTCGAGTGAAACCTCCGAGTAGCACTCTGGAAAGTACCTTGGGTCTCTTTTCTTCCGAATAGGGCTAGTCTCCTTCTCTGTGTCCGAGTAAAAGGACTTAGAGAATTTCCCAAGCAGAGTCTCTGCAGCGCAGAGCACAATCCAGCCTTCCGTGCTGCAACTGAACACGTGCCAAGCATCCGCGACCCCGACGTCTCGCTGCCCAGGAAACGACGTGCCACACGCCCAGTTTTCACGGAGTGGGCCCACCGGCTCGTCATGTCCCATCAAGCGCAGTAATAACCCACGATCTGGTCGTGGGATCAACTGTGGCCGTTACGCGCGCGTTCCGCGCTTGCGTGCGTTTCTAACCGGCCACAGGCCCCACCACACGAGAGTTATGGCCACGATCGATCCCACTACCCCGATGGTAACGGTAATCTGAGGAGAGGGTATAAATACCCCCATCGGTAACTTCCTCTTCTCCTTCCTCCGTACTTTCTTCTTTCGCCTCTCTGTTTCTTCTCCGCCGCCGAGCCCTCCGCCGCCGCGCAACTCTTTGCGCCGCCGCGGATTCATTCTTTCCATCAGACTCTTCCAAACCTTCCACCGCTTTCTCACTCGCTGCCATGGCTGCTCGCACCGGCTGGGCTGGTTCTGATGTCACCGTCGACGACTGCTCCTGGCTCGTGAACACCCAGAGGGTTCCTCCTGGTGTTCAGTGCCGGCCGTCCGACGGCGAAATCGTTCCGGCCCCGCGGGAGGGCGAGCATGTCGTCTTCCTCACGCACTTCGCGCGAGGATTCGGCCTGCCGGCTTCCGATTTCCTCCGCTCCTTTCTGGACCACTTCGGTGTTCAGATGCACCATCTCCCCCCAAACGCAGTCGTCTTCCTCGCCTATCACACCGTGGTGTGCGAGGCCTTTCTTGGCGTCCGCCCCACGGTGCAGACATGGCTGAAGTACTTCCACCTCCGCCAGCAGAGCAAAGGGAAGAAGGACGGCGCGGCCTCTGGCAGCCGGGTAACCGACACCGGCAGCGCCATGATGGTGCAGCGGACGGGAACCAATCACCCTCGCATCAAGGGATTGGATTCCGTTCGTATGTGGCAAAAATCCTTCCTCTACGTGAAGAATATCCCCGCCACGAAGGGGGGAAAGGTAACGGACCGCATCAACCTGCCTGCTTGGAGCAACCGAGCTCCATCCGGGCAGAATTGGAAGACGAAGCCCTCCAACGACCGCAACGCCGTGCAGATGGAGGAGCGGCTCGCTGAACTAATCGGAGAGGGCCTCAAGAGCGATGATCCCGTGGCCTGCTGGATCCGGAACCGGGTGTTGCCTCTGCAGCAACGCTCCCACCCAATGTGCTACTTGGGAGGCCCCCGCGACTGCACTCGGACGACCACGTTCGAGCTCAGCAACGCGGAAGTCGCCGCGCACGCAAGGTCCATCCTGACCACAAGCCTCCGAGATAACTGGCAGTATGGGTTCATCCCCTTCAGCCGCACGAAGCCGATTCCACGGGTATGTTCTCCTTCCTCTGCTTCCAGTTTATATGTAATCCGAGTAGACAGCCTTCCCTCCTTGCCGCGACTAGCAATTGCATTCTGCGTCGAGTAGGGCACTTATCGGAACTGCCTAGGCTTAGTGTGCTTTGTGTTTGCACGCCTTGCCAAGTAGGATACTTAGCAACTTTCCCTAGGCGTAGTGTGCTTTGTGTTTGCACGCCCAACCAGGTAGAATGCCCCCACGCTACTCGGCTAATTTGTGATGTTTCTCTGTTCTTTCAGGTCTTTGACCGCCAGCTTGCTGAGAGATGTGAGTGCTTCGAGGGCAACTGGTCATCTGACCGAGAAGAAGATGACCAGGCCTCCTTCGAGACCACGGACAAGCTCGATCCTTCTGACGCCGCCCAGGCGGGTGATCATCCCGCGGAATCGTCTCTTCGTGACTGGTCCGAAGATGAAGTTGAAGGTAATGGAACTTATCCCCTCTGACTGCGAGCAGCGCAAACCAATCGCTTTCTGCTTCTGAAGTGCTTTTCTTCCTTCCTATTTCATAGATGTTGCTGATGCTGATGGCGAAGATGAGGATGAGGATGAGGACGAGGCAGCCCAGGTCGTCAAGCCTCTTGCAGTTGCCGCTCCTGCCACCCGCAAGCGGACAGGCAGTGGCGCCCAAGAACCTCCCGCCAAGAAGAAAAAGGCGACCGAGAAGATGACCAAGAAGGTCGTGAAGAGAAAGAGGCCAGCGATTCCTTCCCGCAAGGGGTAAGTTCCTTCTCGGTTGCACGCTTCTGTTTACTTCGTTCTTCTCGGTTGACTCCCAATCTTTTTTGCTTCGCTGTTTCCTCTTGATTTCCTCTGCCATCTTCTTGCTTTTGAACACAATTTTCTCTTCAGAGACCCCTTGGACGCGGACGCCGCTCTTGCGTCCACCGAGAACCAGAAGAAGGCCGCCATCGATGTCGACAATCTAATCGACCTCGACGGCGATGAGAACAACACCGCCAACGCACAAACCGAGGGCAGCAATGCCCAAAACATCGAGCCAGAGCTGCAGTCCCGCGCCGAGCAGGAGGCGCAGGACGCTGCTCACCAAGAGAAGCCACCTTCTCCTCCGGCATACACCGCCGAGGAGAACCAAGATCAAGAGACCGAGATGCACCACGACGCCGCCCTTGAGCGGCAGGAAGAAGGAGAAGAGCAGCCAGCAACAGGGGCTGCTGGACAAGAAGACCCCGCGGCCCAGCCGCGGGTAGAAGAAATGGATGTCTCACAGCCGGATCCCGCTGCCGAGCAGCGGGTAGAAGAAGTCACCGTGACGGAGGAGTACCCATTGAGCGACGCGCAACCTGATGCCGCGCAGGGTAGCGCTCAGCCAGACGCCGCACCGGATAGCGCGCCCCTGGCGCCACCAACAGATCAAGGCAGCGCACAGCCAGATTCCTCCTTGGTGCAGACAACCGAGGCTGCAGCCAGCCCTCCGGCCAGGCCGCTTACAAGGAGGAGTGCCCAAGATGCTGCAGAGAAGGAGGCAGCCGAGAAGAAAGCCGCCGAGAAGGAGAAGGCTGAGAAGAAGACGACCGAGAAGCAGAAAACCGAGAAGCCAGTACCCGCGAAGCCAACTGCCCAGAAGGAGAAGACGAAGAAGCGGGCTGCCGACATGCCGCCGCCAACATCAACTGGCCAGTCCAGTCAGCTGGTTATTCGCGATCCTAGCGCGGTTGCTGCCGCCGCCGCTGCAGCTGACCAGCCCTGCTACCCTGACTACATGGTGAAGGTTAGTCATCAGCACCAGGTCGGCTTTTCCCCCAAGGACCGGAATCTTGCTCTTCAGAAAGGGAGGAAAGCCGTGGCAGTGGACTCCAGGCCCCCAGCCCCAAATCAAGACAAGTCCATCTCCATTGCTTCTCGTGGAGTTCAAGACCAGGCGATAACGTCCCAGAGCCTCGAGCAAGTACTCGACTTGATCGGCTTCATCGACGCCAAGTGGGACAACAAAGTTCTCGGCAACACCAATTGGAACGACACCGATTTGGGCGACATCGACCATATGCGTATGGATTGGAACAAGGTGGACTTGGGTTACAAACCCATGACTGTCTCGACCACCTCTGCTACACTTGCTGCCAAGATGTTTGTCCACCGCAAGAACGCCGAAGACCTCGAGCAATCCTACGCGGTAAGTTCCTATTCATCCTCTCCGAGTTGCATTTTCACTTCTTTTCTACTCTTCTTCTTTTCCTTATCCATCACCCAGTCCCCGAGATTCTGGCCGAGTAGGCGGACACTCTCCCGAGTAGCCACCTTCTCGGGTTGAATCTCAAGTACTTTGCCTGATTCTTGTTTCTTTTGCTTCTCAGAACAGCGTACTGAAACGGACCAACTTGCATCGTCGGCTACTCTGGAATCACGCCATTGCCAAGAGGCGCATTGCTGCCTTGGAAAAAGAGAAGATGATCGCCGAGGAAGCCGACAAGGAAGTGATGAACAACACTCTGAGGCTGTCTGAAGTTGAAGGTACGCTTCTAGCTGCACGGTTCTTGCGTTTGGTGTTTACGCCCGCTTTTGCTTTTTGCGCTAACTAATTTTACTCTGCAGGGAAGCTGAAGGCCCTAACTGACGAGCACGAGAACTGTCGTGCCTTCGTCGAGAGTGGCCAGGCCACCATCAAGAGATTGGAAGGTACGTTGCCGTCTACTCGGCTTTTCCTGTGTTTCTTTCTTTCGCTTCTCTGCTAACCGCGCTTCGCCTTCCATAGAAGATCATAAGAAATTCGCTGAGGAGCATCAAGACTGCCTCAAACCGGCCGAGGTGCAGCAGCAGTTGTCCAGCCAGGCTGTCGAGCTGATGAAAGAGCACACTACTGAGATGGAGAAGCTCCAAGTCCAGCTGCAGACTGCGCTCCAGGATTCTATCAACCTTGGTGCCGAAAGGGATCGAGTAATCGCCGAGAAGGCAAAGAGCGACGCAGCAGCCAAGGCCAGGGAGAGAACCCTCAAACAGGAGTGTGAGGTGCTAACGAAGAGCAATGCTGGGCTCTTCACTCAGCTAGAGGAGCTCCGCTTGATCCAAGAGAAGCATATATCCAACGAGGAAACATGGAAGACCCAGCTGTTAGGGCTGCGCCATGATTTGAACAGTAAGTGCTCCCTTTTCTCCGCTTCTCCGCTACTCGGCTGCGCCTTTCTTCTCTGCTTCTCGTTTCATGCTTCCACTCTGTTACTGTTTCTGATCTTATCGATAGCTCTTGCAGGAATCTTTCCCAACCTTGAATCTTCTAGCGTGCCCGCCCTGGAAAAGGTCCGAGCAGCTCGTGCTGAGAAGGGCGAGCCTTTGGACACCGGAGCAGAAATCGAGGAAAGTATCCTGATTATGCAGAGCCAGTGTCCGCGGCTAGCGGGCGTGGGCACCGAGCTGGTGCGCGTCGCCTTCCAGATCCACAACGTCTTCTGGCCTGATGACTCCGTGCCGACAACAATCTCCGGACTTGCCTTGAAGCTGCAGCGCGTGAAAGCTGAACTGAAGAAGTGGCGCGCCTCGGGAGCTCGGGCAGGTGCGGACATGATGTTGCTCTTCGTCACCACCTGGTACGAAAACCTGAACATGCAGATTATCCGCGAGATGCGCCGAGACTCCAGGTGGGAGAAGGACCCCGACTGCGTGGCTATTCGCCAGGTGATTGCTCACGAGGTCGCTCAGTATGCTGACACTGCAACCTTCATCGACGGCCTCACCGAGCCCGACACCGAGGTGGACGAGGGCGAGGAGGAGGATGAAGACGAGGAGACGGACACCGATGAGCCGGACCTGAGCTACTTCGACTCTCCAGCTGTCAAGGACGGGAAGGGGAAGGCCGCGGTCATCGCGGGTAGCGATGAGGAGAACGAGAACGTGGAGATGTCGATCGACACCTCCGCGCTCGAGTTCGGCACCTCGTCAGGAGCTGCCCTTGACGACACCGTCAACCTTCGCTCCCAAGCCAGCGGCTCCACCTCCGCGACAACGCCCGTCTCGGTGGCCACGGCCACTTCAGACCAGGTAGCCACCGAGCCCAACGCCGAGGACGAAGCAGCGAAGTCTGTTGATGCCAGCGCAGAGGCGGACACCACCACTGCCACTACCGAAGACGAGGCAGCTAAGGCTAGCACCGAGAACGCCGCCTCGACCTGAGTTTATCCTGCAGCTTTATTTCTCAAACACTTATCAGATCCCCGGGATGCCGGGTGCAAATGTATCAGACTATTTATGTCGTTGCTACTCATTTTTATTCCCACTTGTTATTTTCAACTTAATAAATTTGTTCAGCCTGAGCTGGATGCCGGGTTGCGTTATCATGCGAGTCCCCGAGTTGCATTTCTTATTCACTCTCTCTTTTCGTCTCAGCTCTACCCGCAACTTGTTGCTTTTTTGGTATTCGAGTCACAAGAGTTAAAGAGTAGAGCTGCAAATACTTAGCCGCTTAGAAACAATCATAGTAACGCAGCCCACCACTTAGCCGAAAAGATAGGACAAAGAACAGTAATAAAAGCACCCTACTCGGTTCCTGCACTCTTCCTTTCCTTAGTAATTTTTCTTGTGCTCATGGACCTTTTGCTTGTTCTCTTGCTTGCCATGAAGCCGGGTTTCGGACAGCAGCAAAGTCGAAGAGTTGGCATGTAGGTTTAAACACAGTACTCAATGTACCTTTGAATTTTGAAGTAGAGCAACCGAATAGGCAAAAGGTAAAGCCGAGTAGAAACACTTAGAGCAATTTTGGACGAGGGCAGTCCCCGAGTTCAATTTCAGATTGCAGAATAGAATTTCAACTCGGATAAGAGGGTACATACACATCTTTGCTCACGAATGAAAACGACGGAGTAGAGCTACATTCCAAGGGCGCTTGGTTTCCTCTCCAGCTTTATCTACCCTGTTCGCCTGTGGTGGGCGCGCATCTATAAGATAGTAAGCATCGTTGTGCAGCGCTTTGCTCACAATGAAGGGCCCTTCCCATGGAGGAGACAACTTGTGCATCCCGGCTGTGCGCTGCACGAGCCTGAGGACCAAGTCTCCTTCTCGGAAAACCCTTGGGTTCACCTTTCGGCTATGATAACGCCGCAGGTTTTGCTGGTAGATAGCCGAACGTGACAGAGTCAGCTCTCTTGCTTCTTCAAGCAGGTCAACGTCGTCTTCTCGAGCTTCTCTTGCCTCCACCTCAGTGTAGAGGGTTACTCGGGGGGAGTCATGCTCTAGGTCTATTGGCAACACGGCCTCAGCCCCGTATACCAAGAAGAATGGCGTGTAGCCGGTTGACCGGTTAGGGGTAGTCCTTAGACTCCACAACACCGCTGGCAACTCGTCTAGCCAACACCCAGGTGTTTTCAACAGTGGCTCCATCAGCCTTGGCTTTATGCCTGCCAGTACCATGCCGTTTGCTCTTTCCACTTGTCCATTGGAGGCTGGATGCGCAACAGACGCAACATCTAGCCGGATGTGCTTATCTCTGCAGAACCGCACCATTGCTCCCTCGGCAAAATTGGTGCCGTTGTCGGTGATGATGCTGTGCGGGTAGCCATATCTCAGGATCACATCCTTCACGAATTTCACAGCTGTGGCCCCATCGCACTTCCGAATAGGCTTCACCTCGATCCACTTGGTGAACTTGTCCACCATGACCAAGATGTGAGTCATGTTGCCTCTAGCCGACTGGAAGGGCCCGACCATGTCCAAACACCAAACAGCAAATGGCCAAGTGATAGGAATTGTCTTCAGCTCGGAAGCAGGCATGTGAATCTTACTCGCGAACATCTGGCAGCCGTTGCACTTCCTCACGATGTCTTCGGCTTGCTGCAGAGCTGTGAGCCAGTAGAAGCCATGCCGAAAAGCTTTCTTGACCAATGCCGGAGAAGAGGCATGATGCCCGCATTCTCCTTGGTGTATCTCTACCAGAATTTCTTCTCCTTCTGCTGGATCCACACAGCGTTGCAGCACGCCGGTGGCACTTCTCTTGTGCAGCACATCTCGGACTATGGTGTAGCCCTTGGATCTTCTCTGAATCTGCCTTGCAGTCACTTCATCTTCTGGCAGAGTACCGTCCTTTAGAAAGGATAATATGGGCATGGCCCAACTCGGTGTCTCCCGTGTGGGAAACACTGGTTCGTCCACTTCCATTGGGACAGGAACCTCTGGTTGCTCTTTAGGGTTGGAAGCACTTCTCTGGAGCCCAGATCGATTGGCAAGGACTTCCTTAATGAATGCGACAGTCCCCGGGTTAAGGATAGCAGTCCCCGAGCAAGGAGTGGCAGTCCCCGAGTAATGAGTGACAGTCCCCGAGTAGGGAATGGCAGGCCCTGAGTAGGGAATGGCAGTCCCCGAGTAGAGGACGGCAGTCCCCGAGTCGGGAGCGGCAGTCCCCGGGTTTCCTGCAGCATTCTCCCAGTCAATCTCCATGGGATCAGATTCCTCACTTGGCAGAGAAGGAACAAATATGGATTCCGAGTTGGGAGAGGGCTTGATGGATGGCTTCCTCAAGTGCTCCAAGGCAACCCCCGCCGGGATGGATTGCCGAGAAGATCCCAACTTGGATAGCTTGTCTGCCGCTTCGTTCTCTGCTCGGTGGATGTGCTGGAACTTGCAGCCTTCGAAGAATCCAGTCATAGACTGTACCAGGAAGCGATATGATGTCATGTTGGCATCTAGAGCATACCAAGTACCAGATACTTGCTGCACCACCAGATCGGAATCGCCATAGCATATAATGCGCTGCACGCCAACCTCCTTGGCTACTCGCAAACCATGCACCACTGCCTCGTACTCTGCCACGTTGTTGGACGCCTTGAAATGAATCTGCAGCACATACTTGAGTTGATCTCGCTTGGGTGACGTAAGCACTACGCCAGCACCCAAGGCCTTCCTTCACCTTCGAGCCATCAAAGTGCATTTTCCAGTAATTAGAAACTGGAACAGGAGGTTCATACTGCACCTCGGCCCAATCCACCAGGAATTCCGCCAGAATCTGGGACTTGATGGCTTCTCTTCTCGCATACGCGGGTGCATACGCGGCCAGCTCGATCGCCCACTTGGCTACTCTGCCACTCGCCTCCTTGTTACCCATGATATCCGAGATGGGAGCAGAGCTCACAACCGTGATAGGATGCTCTTGGAAGTAATGCTTTAGCTTCTTGGCGCCCAGGTACACGCCGTAGGTCATCTTCTGGTAGTGCGGGTAGTTTTGCTTGGAGCTGGACAGCACTTCACTGAGATAGTATACTGGGCGCTGCACACTCTTGCCTTCTTCTTCTCGTTCCACCACAATCACCACACTGACTACCCGGTTAGTCGCAGCAATGTACATCAACATTGGCTCCTTGGGTAGCGGACTAGCCAAGATGGGAGCGCTAGCCAGCATTGCTCTCAGCTCGTTGAATGCCACATCCGCTTGCGGAGTCCAGACAAACTTGTCACTTTTCTTCATCAATTGGTACAGAGGCAGGGCCTTCTCGCCCATTCGGCCCAGAAAACGGCTCAGAGATGCCAAGCAACCAGTGAATTTCTGCACGTCTTTCAGGGATCTCGGCAAAGACATGCTCTCAATAGCTTTTATCTTTGAAGGATTGGCTTCAATGCCCCGACTAGACACCAGGAAGCCGAGTAGCTTACCAGCCGGGACACCAAAGGTGCATTTACTCGGATTCAGCTTCATTTTGTACTTGCGTAGGTTAGCAAAGGTTTCCTCCAGGTCGGCAAGCAGAGTATGTGTTTTATTCGTTTTGATGACAATGTCATCTACGTACACCTGCACATTCTTGCCGAGCTGGTTGTGCAAGCATTTCTGCATGCATCTCTGATAGGTTGCACCCGCATTCCTCAAGCCAAAACACATGACATGATAGCAATAAGCCCCATACGGGGTAATGAAAGCAGTCTTTATTTGATCAGCAGGATTGAGTGCAATCTGGTGGAAACCAGAGTAGGCATCTATGAAAGACAACAGTTCACAACCAGCAGTGGAATCGATCACCTGATCGATGCGAGGTAGCGGGAAGGGATCCTTGGGGCATGCCTTGTTCAAGTCGGTGTAGTCGACACACATGCGCCATGCAGTGGCAGCCTTGGGATCCTCCTTCTTCTTCTTGACCATGACCGGGTTGGCTAGCCAATCCGGATGCAGCACCTCCATGATGAAATTGCTTATCAGCAGCTTGGTGATCTGGTCACCAATGCCTTCCTTCTCTCATCTCCGAAGCGGCGCATAGCCTGCTTCACTGGCTTGGCGTCAGGACGCACATGTAATGAGTGCTCAACCAACTCCATCGGGTCTCCTGGTAGATCTTCATTGGACCAGGCGAACACGTCCCGATTCTCACGGAGGAAGTGGATGAGCTCGCTTTCCTATTTCTCCGCCAACCCGGAGCCAATGATGGCTACGCGGTCGGGGAACTCGGGGTCGACCTGGACCTTCTTGGTCTCCTGAGACGCCTGGAACGCGGTCCCGTGCTGGGTACTCGGCATGCCTTGCGCGCCAGCTTGCGCGGATTGCGCCATAGCCACCACCTCATACATCTTCTTCTTCTCGGCAGCAATCACCATCGACTCCGCCAACTGGGAACCAGCAGAGGCACACTCCATGGACTTCTTGTAATCACCAGAGATAGTAATTATGCCATTGGGACCAGGGATCTTCATCTTCAGATATGCAACATGAGTAGAGGCCATGAACTTGCTCAGAGCAGGCCTGCCGAGTAGAGCATGGTAAGGGCTCTGATGATCAACCACTTCGAACTGCAGGCGCTCTGTGCGGCAGTTCTCCCTGGTGCCGAAAAGCACATCTATCCACACTCGGCCAATCGGGTTGCACGAGATCCCGGGCACAATGCCATGGAAAGTGGTCTTGCTGGGCAGCATCATGTTCTCGGCCAGGCCAAGCTTCTCGAGTGTGTCTTTGTACACGATGTCGATGCTGCTGCCATTGTCGATTAGCACCTTGCTGAACCTCACATTCTTCTCGGGACCCAGGAAAGTAGGATCCAGCACCAAGGCGTAGCTACCCGGATTGGGCATCACCTTGGGATGATCTACTCGGGACCACCTGATCTCCTGGTCACACCAATACATGTAGTGAGGGACAGCAGGAATTACTGCATTGACCTCCATGGCACGCCTGTGCTGTGATTGCTTGTCGACTGGCTCAGAGGTGAAGATCATGTAGCTCTCATGGTGCTCTTGGTATTGGTTGGAGCCTCCGCCCCCATTGTTGCCGTTGTTGTTGTTGCCCTGGTAGTTGTTGTTGCCTCTGTTGTTGTTGTTGCGGTTGTAGTTGTTGTTGTTGTTGCGGTAGCTCTCATTGTTGAAGTGACGGTTGGCTCCTAAAGCCACTTGGTTCACATTTTCTCTTCTCGGGAACACTGGCGGCCGAGCTGCGGGTGCGCGAGTAGGCTGCACATTGGCATTGGCCGCTGGCAGAGGAGGAGGGGGAGGCAAGCCATCATTCTTGATCACATCCCACCACTCGCACTGCCGAGTAGTGTGGTTAGCAGGCCTTGAGGGGTGGTGAGTGTGAAAACTGCATGGGCCATCCTTCATGTCGTCAAAGACGAACTTCCTCGGCTGCTCGGAGTTGCCGCTACCCGACTGAGGAGTACGGAATGGTTTCTTGTTGCCTTGGCCCTGGTTCTGGTTCTGCACGTAGGCTCCAGCAGGTTTCTGCCTTTGGCTACCACTAGCTCCAACAGTCACTGCATTCACCTCCTCAGGGTCATACCGAGTATCTATCCGGTCACCTCTGCGCTTGTTGCGGAACTCGTTGCGCTTGCTGTTGCTGAAGTTTCTTCTCGGCTCAGAGGAGTCCATCAGGGGCTGAGTAGGATCACCGAGTGCGTACTGATCCGCAATCTTGATGGTCTCCGCCAGAGTGTTTGGCATCTCCCTCTGCAATCTCTGCCACAGCATGCTGCCGTGCCTGCATCCCTGCGCAAACCAAGTGATGGCCTAGGCCTCGTTCACACCTTCACAGGTGTTCCTCAATGTGCTCCACCGAGTAAGGTACTCGCGGTCTGTTTCGTCTTCTCGCTGCTTGCAAGCGGACAGCTGCTGTGGCCTATTCGGCCTCTTGTAAGTGCTTGTGAAGTTGCTGATGAAAGCGTCCGAGAAGTCCAGCCAGCAATTGATGCTGTTCTTGGGCAAGTTGTTGAGCCAAGTGCGAGCTGGACCCTCTAGCATCTGCGGGACATAGCGCACCGCCCATCTCATGTTGCCGTTCGCGATATGAACCGCGGTGACATAGTCATTGAGCCAATCTTCCGGCTTGGTGTTGCCGTTGTAGCTCTTGGTGCCCCTTGCGAGCTGGAAGTTCTTCACGGACGGCTCGTTCATGATGCGCGGGCCAAAGCACTCGGGGCCAATGGGACCCGTGTTCTCCAACCGACATGACAAGTTGATCCGGTCCAGCTGATGCCTCGCATATCCAGGCGCCAACACGCGCTCGCCAACACGGTCCAGAATGTCATAGCCAGCCATCTCCATGGCCGAGTAGCCGTCATCATATCTATCCACCTGCACAGCTGCAGGCTGCTCCACCGGGTTGGCGACTGGCGCCGCTGCGCGCGGCTGCTGCCTCTGCCGAGTAGGCGGAGCAGCGGGACGCTGAGAAGGACATGGGCGTGCTCCACCTCGGGCCTGGCTTTGAGCTTGATGGGCTTGAGAGCCTGCTCTTGCAGCGTTGTGTTCCTGCCCGGGCTGCTGCGGCACAGCAAGCTGTCTCGCGGCAGCAGCCGGGTCATACACCTGCATTTGCCTATCTCTGGCGGAACATCCGCTGCGGCTCTTCTCGCGGCTGGGGTGCGGAGACGAGGCCTGATCGTTAGATCTAGCCGCGTGCGAGTGCACCACCTGCGAAGCTCCAGCACCCGGGTTGGCCTTCCGGAACTCTTCATTCTGCCTAGCAGCCTCCAACACCAACTCGTTGAGCCTTTCCTGCTGCCTAACGCGCGCGTCGCCGTCGAGACGAGGCAACTCGGCAGCTACAGCCTCTGCAGCTCTAAGTGTCTTGGCAGGTGTGCTATACCTAGGCCTAGTGGAAGTGTTTGCGGTGGCGGACTGAGCAGGAACCTCTACCACTGTCGCCATCTCGGCACCAAGGTTACGCCGCGTGGCGCCTACTCTGCTAGCTCTCCTAGTGACTGGCGTGAAGCCGTGAGCCCTGTTGTACTCAAGCTGGTCCAAGCTAAGCTCTAGCCTGACCTTGTCCAACTCCGCCTGTTCGGCGAGCAGCTCCTGGCGTTGCCGCTCGAGCTGCTCCTTCATGCTCAGGAGCTCGAGGTCGGTGGGAGGCGGCATGCCATTCCGCCCAGCCGACGCGGGAATAGTCAGAGTGGTGGAGGGAGGGAGGTTGCAGTCCTTCTCGTAAGGCCTGTGAGTCCTGCCACCAGCGCTCGAGGCAGCAAGATCCTCGACGACGGCCGCAGCGCCAGTAGCAGCTGCGCTGGCGTTTGCCGCCAAGCCGGTCACCATCACCTCAGCGCGGTCCGCAAAACGGCGCGCAGGCCTTCCGCAAGCAGCGATCACCGCAGGAGGATCCTCCGCGTCATGCACCAGCTCGGGGTAGACATGGTCGGTGACGGTGGCGACGTAGACGAGATGCGCGCCGAAGGAGATCACCGTGCCGCCCTCCGGCATGGCCTTGCCACCGAAGTCGCCTGCATTGTCGGTGACGAAGTCGAAGGAGCCGAATCTGTGGACAAGGCCACCGACTACGCGCTCCGCTGAAGAAGATCCCGTCCGAACAGAAACTCCAGCCAGCGCCGCTGGTTGCCCCACGGTGGGCGCCAACTGTCGTGGTGGTGTCACGGCAGATGCCATAGGATGGCTAAAGATGTGGGAACGATGGACGCTGGAGGTGCTCGGGGAGGGATCACGCGACGAGTAGCCGCGTGAGGTAAGAACTAAGCACTGCAAACAACACGATCTACCCAGGTTCAGGGCCCTCGTGAGGAGGTAAAACCCCTACTCCTGCCTTTCTCTTTGTATTCTGGTGTCTCACCGAGTAGCCACAGTACAATATTCTTGCTACCGAGTAGCCACTCTTCTCTCTTTGTGATGAACTAGGTCAAGAATCTAGGGTTTCCAGTGTCCCAGCATGCGATCCTCACATAGGAGGCGGTGGGGCACCTTATATACACGGTGCCCAGCCGGATACGTCCAAACACGGACAAGTGTCGACATAGTGTGCACATCGTCCTTCTTCCGAGTTCCCGCTGACAGCTTTGGTTCCTAATCTTGGCTGCATCCGGAAAGTCGTTGGGCAAAACCAAGGGGACAGTCTGGTATCACTGTGCCAAACACAGAGTAGGGCCCCCTTATCCTGCGACCTCCTGCTTCCACACTATCGCTGTCAGGCAGGCCGGTCCCAGATGAACAGTAGTTTGAATAGTGCCAAGTACGGACCCAGGATATGCGGGATCCTGTGTCAGAACGGCTCCTTTGACTTCTGGCCCGAGTAGATTCCCGCCAATCTTACTCGGACCAGCTCTTCTACTCGAACGGACATAACTCGCTTAATATCTCCTTCTGGTCATCTTTTCGTAAGACCGAGTAGCAGTCGACCGGGTAGCAAGTACCGGGTAGGCGGCTACTCGACCAAACTTTTCTTCTGACTGTTGCCTTTACCACTTGCCTTTACCCTACTCGGGGGTAACCCCCCGACAGAGTAGCCGTAAAATGGCACACCGTATCTAATTTGGGTCATTGCACCAATGTGGAGAGGCGCAAAGCACTATGTTTCCTTTGAGGTCGACGACTAGAACATTCACAAGGATGATGCACACTCGAATTGAAGAGTCCTCACCAAAATCCACCAGACGCCAAGACTCCGATCTTCAAGGCCAAGGCACACTCCATGTCGGGGAACACTCTACGGAAAACAAAATAATTCTAGCGCATAAACCAAGATCCAATGCAAGGCGGGAGGAAACAGAACATACCCTCGTTTTTCGACCTAGCGGAATATTGTCGGTGAAGAGGTTGACGTGGAAGTAGACGTAGTAGATCCCGGAATTAGACGTGTCTAATCGCGAGGAGATGTATTATCCAACGATCAAGTGCCACAAGCGCAGCACCTCCACGGTATCCACACGTATGTGATCAACAACACAACGTCATAACGTAATCAAGCGCCGATGATGATGTCGTGAAGTTTTCAATAAAGATGTGGGGCTCTCCACGATGACCGACGAGAACTAGGGCAAGTCGGGGTAGTAATCCAGTAGAGCTCCCGCACCATAGACGAAGTAGACAGAGCACCGGGGCAACGAGGAGTTGTCGGAAGGATGTGGATGGGTGGTGCAACTATGGGGCAGGTGTGGGGCGCCTAGAGACTTGGGTTCAGATCTTGGTGCCCCCTTTATATAATGGGCTAGGCGCATGGGGGTGATGCTCAAACGTGATGACACACTCGTTCGGTAGCCCCAAGTGGAAGGTATGATGTAGTCTACTGGAAATATTCCCCCAGTTGTGGAACCAGGGTTTATCGACCAGTAGGACTTCAAAATCTTGGATAGGGTTGCTTGTTGTATCGCGCGTCAACAAGCGTGGAACCTGCACACAACACATAAAATCTCTCTCATCCCTAACTTTCTGAGAAGGTTGTCAGTCTTCTCGTCTTGCTGAAAACTAGAGAGTTAAACGTATAGAGTAACAAAAGTAAAAAAGGTACACCAAGAAAATAATGATGAAAGTGCTTTAAAGAAGATTGCAATAACGAGGAAAATAGGACCGCGGGCCATAGTTTCACTAGTAGTGTCTCTCCAAAGAAAACAAACATGCTAGGTGAACAAATTACATCTGGGCAATTGATAAATCATGAACGTATAACAATACTATTATGACGAGATATAGCTCACGGTTTCTAACATTGTAGGCATTACGTCAAGGCATATGGAACGCTATCCAGCATGCATCCATATCTATAAGTCCACCTCAAGAAAGCTATCCAGCAAATTCATCTGGTAGTAATTTGCAGCAACGAAGTGGTTGCTTTGTGTGCAACAGACAAATGCATTAAGAACAATACGTAATGTAAGCAGTGGTTCTCGTCCTTATACAAGAGCACCGTTTTTTCTCCCTAGTGGCAACAACATATCCCCCATCCGTCACGTTTATGTCACTGAGCAAAGATGTAAGGGAGGCGTGAACCCACTATCTAGCATATAAACCCTCTCTTGAAGGTGAAAACAACTGCGTGGCCAAGGTAATCATAAACAATGAAGAGTATTGCAAGAAAATATTAAAACTCTCTACAAATATAAGTGAAGCATTTTATATTGACATGAACAAAATAATCATAATATCATGGTTCATCGGATCTCAGCAAAAACAACATGCACAATTACATAACGATGGTCTTGATCATGTGAGGCAGCTCACGAGACTCTAAACACAGAGGCATAACAGAGAGACCAACCATCTAGCTATTGATATGGACCCGTAGTCCCGAGATGAACTACTCATGCATCTGTCTAGAGGTGATCATGGCGATGTAGAGGCCTACGATGACGATTGTCCCCTCCGGCAGGGTGCCAAACAAGGATACATAATCCCTAGATTGGACTTTCGAGGTGACGGCGCCTCTCTGTATGTTTTGTCGAAAATAACTCCGTCCACGAATGTTTTAGGGTTTGGGGCAATTTATAGGCGAAGAGGCGACGAGAGGCGGTGGCCGTGGCGCCCTGGGGCCCACCAGGTGCGGCCTAGGGTGGGGCCATACCTGGCACTCCCCTAGGGCACACCTGGCTCCTTCTGGACCTTCTTTAGACTCCATCTCCGTTCCGTGTAAAAAAGATCTCCGTGGATTTTCAGCCCTTTTCGAGAATAATTCTTTAAGAATTTTTCTGAAATAGAAAAAAAGCATAAAACAACAAATGGCCTAGGGAATCCCATTGATAGGTTAGTCTACAAAAACATCCAGAAAACATGAGAAAACATGTGGAAAACATAAGGCCATTGGATAGAAAACAAGCATGGAGCATAAAAAATTATAGGTATGTTTGCAACGTATCAGCATCCCCAAGCTTAACTCCTTCTCGTCCTTGAGTAGGTAAGTGATAACAAAATAAATTTTTAGGTGACATGAAGCCAACACAATCTTGATCAACGTTATGTAAAAGCATTGTAAGCTGAGATCAAAGTACTTTAATAAAGGCATGATAAAGTTATTTGAACTAATGTAAACTTAGCAACTATGTTGCACATGAAAAGTAGCATGCACAACTGAGAATAAATAATAATGCATTGAAAATGATACGTTTGTTTCAATCATAAAGAAAAACATAATAAAGTGGTATCCATCTTGTCCTTTGTGTGGTAGCAAAACATAAATGCCAAGAAACCTTCAAAAGTTTAAATTGTGACTAGATACAAATAATTTGGGAGCAAGCAATACCATAATCATGAACCAATCGATAATAAATTTTGGAACTATGCACATTATACTCTTGCTCTTTTAACTGGGGCATAAAGTAAGAAGATGAAGACTCGACATAAAAGTAATAGAAAGGCCCTTCGCAGAGAGAAACGGGGATTACTCATGTGCTAGAGCTTTTTATTTAATAAAACAGAGGTATTAAAAATATAATTTTTGAGAGAGGTGTATGTCTATGTCAACGAATGGTAATGAAAAACTTATCAGAACCCATTGATACGTCGAAAACGTATCTCCTTTTTCGAACACTTTTCTTGTAGTTCGCATCTAAACTTGTGAGTTTTGGATATCACTAACACGGACTAACGTTGTTTTCAGCAGAATTACCTTGGTGTCTCATTTTTGTGCAGAAAAATCAACTTTTGGGAAATTGCCCCAAAAAGACCTCATTGAGCTTATTTCACCAGAATACCCCGGAGCGAGAAGGACAGCTGGAGGGGGGCCAGACCACCCTAAGGCGCGCCCCCCTAGGTCGCACCGCCTGGTAGTGTGGGGCCCACCTCCACCCCCTCGGGCTCACTTTTGACTACATATGCCCCGCAAACCTAAAACGCGCGGGGGGGGGGGGGGGGGGTTCGTCATATTCCACAAAAACACAACAAAGGGCCGCCGCCTCGAAACCCAATTCGGGGATCAGAAGTTGTTGTTGTGGCACCCTGCCGGGACGGGGATTCGGAGGAGATCATCGCCATCAACACAACCACTCCTTCTCCATCAACCGTCCATGAGTGAGTAAACCCCGATGTAGGCTGAGAGGGATAAGGGATTGGATGAGATAGATCATGTAATAATGCCAGATTGTTAGGGCACAGTGCCTAGTATCTACTGGTAGTGTATTCTACCGTTGTTGCAACTTGTTATGCTTAATGCTTGTCACTAGGGCTCGAGTGCCATGATTTCAGATCTGAACATGTTATTGTTTCATGAGTATAATTATGTTTCTTGATCATACCTGCAAGTTGTTTACACACATTGTTGTCCGGAACCCGAGGCCCCAAAGTGAAAGAAATTGGGACAACCGGATGGGATGGCTGTGATGTGAGGATCACATGTGTTCACGGAGTGTTAATGCTTCGCTCCAATGCTTTATTAAAAGGAGCAACTTAATTACCAGTAGTTTCCCTAGAGGCCCCGCTGCCATGGCTGGTAGGACAAAAGATGTTGTGCAAGTTTCTCATTCCGAGCACGTACGACTATATTGGAAACATGCATATGGTTAGCCTAGAACTTGGATTCTTTATTATTATTATTATCTACAATGCCCACGTTATTATTATTACATGACCTATGTTATCCATGCAACGCCCGTTCATCCATTCCCTCTATGCCTACGGTATTTTCATCCTGCTGTTTCACGATTGCTACTATTGTTACTATTTTACTACTACTGCTGCTATAAAACTGTTACCACTGATAAATTATTGCGAGCAAGTCTACTTTCAGGTGAAGCTGAATTGAAAACTCGGTTATTAAGGCATATAAATATTATTTGGCTCCCCTTGTGTCGAATCAATAAATTTGAGTTTTACTTCCCTCGAAGACTGTTGCGATCCCCTATACTTGTGGGTCATCAAGACTATTTTGTGGCGCCGTTGCCGGGGAGCATAGCTTTATTTATTTGCTCACTTTGAACGTGTTATTGTTCGCTGCAAGCCTTTCACCATGGGTAAGACTCGTGATGGAAAAGTTCCTATATTACCATCCACTACAAGGAGAGGTACAACTCTGAACACCGCTGTTGCTCTTGATTCACCGTCTGTTATTAGTAAACTTCTTACTCCACCACATGCTACACGTACTGTTACTTCTGCCGAGTCTGAAATTTTTTCTGATACTTTTGATGATGCTTCTACTATGCTTGATGACATTGGTTCCCTAGGTCCTTACCTTGATTCTACAATTGCTAAATCCAAACAAATTGAAAACGCGAATTTTGTTGTTGAAAATATTGGTACACCCGTTAATTCACCTGAGTTTATTGATGATTTTGATGAAATCTATATTGAACTTAATGATGATTTTATTAAAGAACCTCAAGCTACTACTGGTGCAAGTGCTCTTAAGAGTCTTCTTGCAAGACACACTACTAGGAAAATCCTAATGCGTGGCGCACCAAAATTGCATAGCCGTGACGCACCATGGTGCGCCACGCCTATCACGCTGCGCCTATTAAAATAGCAGTGACGCACCATATTTTGGTGCGTCACGGCTATCTCGTTTACCCATGGCGCACCGCCTGTTTGGTGCGTCACGGCTATCTTTAGTTACCCTGGCGCACCACATGCTTGGTGCGTCACGGCTATTGATTTTGAATTTTTTTTAAAAGGCGGGACAGATCCAGATGTGGATCTGGCCGCCCAAAAATTTGAAAAACAAAAACATAGAGGAGGCCGGAGTGGAGGGTGGTCGCCGGAGAGTGGAGGTGGCCACGCTAGCGGAGGAGGCCGCCGGAGAGGAGGTCGCCGGAGAGAAGGTGGCCGCCGGAGTAGGGGTGGTGGTCACCGGAGTGGACACGAGGAGATGGTCGCCGGAGTGCCCACAAGGAGGCGGTCGCCGGAGTGGATACGAGGAGGTGGTTGCCGGAGTGGATGTGAGGTGGAGGTGGTGGTGGTGGTAGGAGGAGGAAGGGAGAAGGAGAAGAGAGAAAGAAGATAGAATGGAGAGTGGAGGAAGGAGAAGGAAGAGAAAGAAGAAATGAGAGGGGAAAGGAAGAAGGAAGAGAAAAAATGGAGAAGAGTGGAGGAAGGAGGATGAAGGGGAGTATATATAGGTGGGGGGCCTCTCCCGGGTTCGAAATTCGAAAATACTGCCCAGACTTAGGCGTGGCGCACCAAACATGTGGTGCGTCACGCCTATATACTTTTATTTTTTTGATTTTGTAGGAAAAAAAGCTTCTGTCTCAAATAACATTTTTCTTTTCGGAATTTGGAGAATCTAAAAATGGCTCACAGGCCGAAGGCGAGTGTGGTTGATTTCCCTTTTTCCTCTAGTTTCCGTTGGTATATTGAACTTTAAATTCCGACATCGTATGTAAAAGTTATGCCCATTTTACTTTTTTTTAACGAACTTTTCCTCAGAAAGTCGAAATTCATATTTCAAAATTAGATTAAAAAAAGTATATCTTAAACTCTCCGTGCATCTATAAGGAAATAATTTTTTGATTATTTTTAGACCTGAAACTCTACCGTGACAAAACTAGAAAGGCGGTCCGGGGGGGGGGGGGTGTGGAGGGAAAATTTTGGTGGAAGCCATAGCCATGACGCACCAGATGTTTGGAGCGCCACGCCTACTGCAATACCCGTGGCACACCAAACATGTGGTGCATCACGGCTATCTTTGCCCACCCAGGCCCCTGGCCGCCCCCCCCCCCCCACCTACAGCCGTGGCGCACCGTGTGGATGGTGCGTCACGGCTATGCCCTTAGGCGTGGCGCACCAAGGCCCACTAGTGCGCGGTGCGCCACGGCTACTTAGGCGTGGCGCACGTAGCATGTGGTGTGCCACGACTATGATTTCTCCTATAGCTGTTTTCCTAGTAGTGACATGTTATTAAATATAAATCTTCTCTTGATGCTAAATTTGCTACATATCCCATAAACATTAGAGACAAGGATTATGATTTGTCTCTAGATTTATTTATATATCTATTGTTGAGAAGGAACATTTTTGTGGAATTGAAACTAAAAGTGCTATGGAACACATGAATGAACTTTCATCTTTGAGTAGTTTATTTTCTGATGAACTAAGCTGCTTACTTATTTTGTCACGACGATTTTCCCTTTCTCATTAAAAGATGAAGCTAAAACTTGGTTTAACAATCTATCACCTGGATCCATTACTATTCCTATGGATTTGGTTAATGCTTTCTTTCAAAAATATTTTCCTGCTAGTGCTCAACATGCTGCTGTACAAGATATCTTTAACTTTGAGCAAATTTAAGGAGAAAAATTATCTGAATCTTTGACAAGGTTTTGTTCTTTAATTAGAGCTAGCCCTGGCTATCTATTACCTAAAAATGAGCTCCTAGATATATGTTATAATGGACTAACTGTTGAATCTAGGACATACCTGGATAGTTGTGCTGGTTGTGTTTTCAGGAAAAGAACTCCAGAAGAAGCTGGGGAATTAATGGCTAAAATAGCCAAAAATAATGATGATTGGAATATACCTAAGCCCACACCTAGACCAGAGCCAACACCAATACCAACACCCAAGAAGAGAGAGATGATTGAATTAAATGATGAAGTGATGAAGGAGGCCAAGAAATCTCTTAAAGAGAGGGGTATTAAATCTGAAGATGTGAAGAATTTACCTCCTATAGAAGAATTATGTAAGCCTATTCCTCATCCATCAGCAGTTGAGGTACACTCTCTCCAATACTTTGATAATAGAGATATTCCCTACTCTAAACCACCTGATCAATGCTTAGATGAATTTGATAATTATGTTGTTAAACAAGACAACTTTAATATGAGAGTGCAAAATCATCTTATGGAAAACTCTAGAGCTATTGATAATTTGCATGGTATTATTGAGAAAACCTCTAATGATGTTAAAATGCTTGTTAAACATTTTCATATGGTTCAAACTCAAATTGATCAACTCACTAAAGTGTAAAAAGATATGCTAGCTAATGCTTCTAGAGAAAAACATGTTTGTGAAATAATTACTAGAAGTGGTGTTTCTACTCAGGATTCCTTGTATCCTGAAGGACATCCTAAAATAATTGAACAAGATTCTCGGAAACCTAAAAAAAATAGTTCTCCTTCTAAGAAAAAGAAGAAGAGACATAAAACTATTATAGAATCTCCTAAACCTGCTAAAGATCCTAATAGTATATATATTTTTGATGCTGAAACTAAAAGTGGTAATGATAAAAGTGATGCTTCTGATAAAGAAGAAACTGTAGCTGAACCTGAAAAGCAAACTAAAACTGTGAAGTATACTAAGGAGGATTTCATTGCTAATAAACATGGTAATGAAAGAGAGCCTTAGGTACAAAAAGCAATGCATTTTCCTAATAAGAAACACAAATCAAAGGAAGAAGAACATTATAACAAGTTTTGTGAGTGGATGAAACCTTTGTTTTTGCAAATTCCTTTGACTGATGCTATTAAATTGCCTCCTTATTCTAAATATATGAAATATATTGTCCCTAACAAAAGGAAGATTCCTAATAAGGAAATTTCCACTATGCTTGCTAATTATTCTTTCAATGGCAAGGTTCCAAAGAAGCTTGGAGATCCTGGTATTCTTACTATCCCTTGTTCTATTAAAATAAATTATGTTAGAACTGTTTTATGTGACTTGGGAGCTAGATTTAGTGTTATGCCTTTTTCTCTCTATAAAAGGCTCTCTCTTGAAAAATTGATACACACTCATATATCTTTGCAAATGGCTGATAAATCCACTGCTATTCCCATTGGTATATGTGAGAATGTTCCTGTTCAAGTTGCTACTAGTTGTTTGATATTAACTGACTTTGTTGTGTTGGAAATGTCTAAAGATGATAATATGTCTATTATTCTTGGGAGACCTTTTCTTAACACTGCAGGGGCTGTTATTGATTGCAATCAAGGAAAAGCAACTTTCAATGTTAATGATAAAGAGCATGTTGTTTTTTTTCCCAAGAAGATTGATAGAAGATATGGTCTAAATTCAATTGAAAATATTGAGACCATCAAGATTGAAGAATTTTATTGTCCCATTCCAGTACCACCAAAAGCATATGAAATTATTATGGTTGGTACTATGTCCATCAAGGTTGAGGTAACATAATTACTTAGTGATTAACATAGTTTTGCTTCGTATAAAAATTATTCTGGTAACAAGACTTGATCAACCGTGTTAACAAAGTGATTTTGAATGAAGAGGACAATGTTTTCACCTTCCCCATTATGTTTTCATCATGGTGACTTCTGTTATCACCTTGCCACTTTATTACAATCATGTTTCCATCATCCATACTTTTGTTTTCACAGTGATTTCTTTTGTTTTCACCATGTTATGTTTGTTTTCACCGCCCATAACTTTGTTTACACCACTTCCACCTTTGTTTTCTTTGGTTTTTTACACATTACAATGTTTTAGACCCTCTGTAATTTTGGTTTTAGTTTTGTTTTCCACCTTTCCACTTTTGTTTTTCTGGGTTTTTAATTAATTTCTGAAAATACCACGAAAATAAAGTTTCTCGAAAAATTCGAGAAAATTATAATTAATTTTTACGTAAAAAATGAGGCAGAGAGCCACCTGGGAGACCCCAGGGGGACCCACCAGTCAGGCACACCATAGGGGAGGCGGCCTGCCCCTGAGGGCGCCTGGGTATGGTGTGGGGCCCCCTGGCCCTCCACTTACTCTATCCCCTGCCAAAGATTCCTCTCTCACCCCACAAACTAAAACATTTATTGGAACCCGTGTTCTTGCTATTCTTCCTCGGGATTTTTCGATCTGTTTGCTCAGCCCACTATTGTTGCTGAAATTTGGTGCATTTGCTCTCCGGTATGTGACACCTCCGATTATCCAAGTAGAATTTTATTTGGTGGAGTATTTCTCGAGTATTTTGGTACTGTAGGTGACAGCTTATGTGAGTTTGCATGCTTGATTTAAGTTGAAACAATAAAGTTTAGATGCATGTTTAGCTCTCCTATAAGTCTCTATGGTAGTTTCCACCTTATAGTTGCTTGAAATCAATTTTTATGATGATTGTTAAAAATTTCAGAGATGGATCACAATGTGCATCAACTAAACCAACATGAGTCGGAGTTGCATGAGGTCATGCCTTTGCACCATGAAGAAAAAGTGTTTCCATCAATCTATCCATGCCAGGAATTCATGCGTGTTACGGGAATTATGCAGGATTTTTATACTCTTGTGCATAATGCAGGATTGGACAGCTTCATTGAGGATGAACCTATCCAACATGTTAAAGTAGCTATGTCTGTGGTGCAGGACTTTCGCTTTAGATGGTCTTCAACTAACCCTATGGTCCATTTTATAACAAAGTTGTAGACTTGACTTTGAGTGATTTTTGTGCACCTATCAAGGTACCAGAGTGGGGTTCAGTTGAGAAAATAAGAGGGAAGCCTAAACCACTGCTGGATTTATATGAGGATATTTGCCAAGGAAGAAGCTTCATGGGGGAGAGTGGTAAAATACGAGAAATTCAACTCCCTACCATTCGATACTTTTCTTATTTTATTTCTAAATGTGTGTTAGCTAGAAAAACTGCCAACAAGCTATCTGTTTATGATCTGGCTTTTATCTCAGCTTCCCTACAACGTGATAGGTCTTATAACTTTGGTTCTTTAATTTCTTACCGTCTCTCACTTAACCGTGAGAAGGGCGGAATTTGTGGAGGTCTTATTGCCTCACGCTTGCTAGCTTTGCATGGTGTGGATTCACACCCTTTAGACATGCAGTTTCCCTTAGAGAGGATGGACCTTATTTCCATGATTCAACATAAGTTTCTCTCTACCCATGCTCAACTGAACAATTTATCTTACGGAATAACTTTCTCCAAACAATCCGGGTGGAGAGTAACTAAAACTGATAGAGTAGTACTTTTGCATGCACCTCTTTTGTTAAATATTAATGACAGGAAAGGATGGATGCTTTCTGATAGTGAGCTGAACACATACATTGAGCACCACCCCCAACATGGGGAGGATGCCGGAGAGGGGAACGATAGTGATTACGTCCAGCCCTCCGACACTTTGGGAATCCCATACCAGCACTCCAGTTTTAACTATGCGCCTGCTGCTTCATCTTCATCTTGGGCGCCCGAGTACGACCTTGCGAGGGACGACCCACCACAATGGGGGTACTTCCCACATCACGATTGATCTCCACTTAGGCCAAAATCCTAAGCTTGGGGGAGGTATACTGATATCACACACTCATCTATATATCATTTTCTGTCGGTTCTTCGTATATCCATGTTTTCGTTTTGTTTCACTTCTTTTGTTTCTCGTTGTTTTCTTTGTTTTGTTCTTCTTTCCAAAACACAAAAAGACCAGAAATATTATTGTTGTTTCTCTCTATTCGCTTCTTTAGTCTCTTTTGTTGGTTTTCTTTACTTTCTCGTTTTGGTTTAATATTCAAAAATCCCAGAACATTTTGCTTTGTTTGCTTTTTTTCTTTCTAATCTTGTTTTAAATTCGAAAACCCAAAAATATTTGTTGTTCTTCTTTGGTTTTGTAAAGTTTTTTGCAGAGTTCACTGGACTTCTGTGTATCCGCTGGATCTTGGTTATCATTCTATATATTCAATCCACATGAGTGAAGAGCGCTAATGATGATTTAAGACAATTCAAATTATTGTGAGAGGCTGGTATGAACTCTATCTGTTTTATTTTTGTACATATACTCATCCATGTTAACATGCTTAGTTTGTTTGTGTAAGGTGAATTCTATTTAATTGATGCTTAGTAGTTTATGCTCTATCATGTTTTAGTTCCCACTTATTATTATAAGATAGCATGTCGTATAAATGTTTGCTTGCATTGTTTTATTCATAGAAGGGTATGACATTGTGGTATCTCCCTCTGATTGTTTCTCTTGAATCGACTTGGCACATGCTCACACATGCTTATGACTGAAAACAAAAGGTCAATTAAGCCTTGATGATTTATTTTGCGTCAGAGTATTTGTATCACTTTTATGCCGGTATTAATTTTGTTTTGTCGCAAGCATGATTATGACAGTTGTTGCTCTCTTAATTGTCGCTCCTCTTCTATTGCTAGCCTTCACCTGTACTGAGTATGAGATCTACTCGTGCATCCAACTCCCAAAAACCAAAGTTTGCCAAATGTTTCCACCATACCTACCTATATATGTGGTATTTACCCGCCACTCCAAGTAAATTTCTCGTGTGCTACCTTTAAAACCATCAAAAAATTATTCCCGTTTTGTGCCCCTGTTTTAGCTCATGAGGACGTAAATAGAGAATCTTTATCTCACTTGTTTATTGGATTTCACACCCTAGACTAGTGGCTTCATCCGCTTATCCAATTGATAGAAGAGCTGGCAGCAGGATGCCTAGCCCCAAATTAATACAACAAATTCTCTTCACTATTTTTGCCCCTGATTTATCAGTCAAAGCATAATTGTGTAAACAAAAGAGAAAGAGGGATGACCTTCTACACCAGTTGCGTCCTTCTATGGGAGCCGCTCTTGTGAAGTCTAGTTGGCTTGTGACATACTGTATTGTCTGTTTACCATTCGTTGACATAAGCATACACCTCTCTAAAAAATATTTTAAATACCTCGGTTTAATAATATAAAAAGCTCTAGCACATGAGTTAATCCCTGCTTTCCTCTCCGAAGGATCTTTATTTTACTTTTATGTTGAGTCTTGACCTTCTCACTTTATGCACCTTCTTGAGAGCATGGCTGTCATTCTTAGTGTATTGTGCTTGTCCCAGAACATGGTTGGTTGTGGTATAACTTTGATGCTTGTATCTTTGATATCTTTATTTCTAGTATTCATTTGAACTTCAGAGGTGCCCTAGCATTTATGTTTTGCTCCATTATTAAGGGCAATCGAGTACATTTTATCATACCCTATTATGAGCATTGCAATCTGATGTCTACGCATGCTTCTATTCTTGTAGACAGTGTTGGGCCTCCAAGTGCAGAGGTTTGTAGAACAGCAGCAAGTTTCCCTTAAATGGATCAGCCAAGGTTTATCGAACTCAGGGAGGTAGAGGTCAAAGATATCCCTCTCAAGCAACCCTGCAATCAAGATACAAGAAGTCTCTTGTGTCCCCAACACACCCAATATACTTGTCAGGTATATATGTGCACTAGTTCGACAAAGAGAGAGTAAAATGCAAGTAATATGGATGATAATAAGTGATAATAGCAATCTGAAATAAAAATGGCAGCAAGTAAACATGTAGTAGAACAGGTGGAAAGCGGTGTTTCAATCCTTGGAAATAAGGCCTAGGGATCCTACTTTCACTAGTAGACACCTCTCAACAATGAAAACATAATTGAATGCATAAATATCATTTCTTCACTATGCTACTCCGAACCACTCTCCGGTCGAATAACAAACACCAATCATTGCGTAGGGCTGTAACAACACTCCTCAAGTCTATATTCCCTCTGTAGGGCACCCCACGCTATCACTATGAGCGCCCTAAATTAGTACTAAACAAACGCCACAATTTCATAGGTTCATCTTCCAACACAAGGTATAAATATCATGCTAAACCACATGGTGCACACACTATCACAAGGAAACAATAAGACATAGGGTGGTTTAGCATGATATTTATATCTTGTGTTGGAAGGTGAACCTATGAAATTGTGGCGTTTGTTTAGTACTAATTTATGGCGCTCGCAGTGACATTGGGGTGCCCTAGAGAGGGAATATAGACTTGAGGAGTGATGTTAAAGCCCTACGCAATGATTAGTGTTCGTTATTCGACCGGAGAGTAGTTCGGAGTAGCATAGTGAAGAAATGATATTTATGCATTCAATTATGTTTTCATTGTTTAGAGTGTCCCCTAGTGAAAGTAGGAGCCATAAGCCTTATTTCCAAGCATTGAAACACCGTTTTCCGCCTGTTCTGCTACATGTTTGCTTGCTGCCATTTTCATTTCAGATTGCTCTTATCACTTATTATCATCCATATTACTTGCATTTTACTCTCTCTTCGCCGAACTAGTGCACCTATATACCCGACAAGTATATTGGGTGTGTTGGGTACACAAGAGACTTTTTGTATCTTAATTGCAGGGTTGCTTGAGAGGGATATCTTTGACCTCTACCTCCCCGAGTTCGATAAACCTTGGGTGATCCACTTAAGGGAAACTTGCCGCTGTTCTACAAACCTCTGCACTTGGAGGCCCACCAATGTCTGCAAGAATAGAAGCGTGCGTAGACATCAGTTTCCACCAACATTCATCAAACCATGGGGAAGTGCCATTTTATATTATTCGAGTTCATATTATTTGGAACCAGCTCTCTGCAAATTTAGATGAGCACGGTTCCGTACTCATCGGGTGGAATAAGAGAGAAGAACTTTGCTCGACATAAACCATGATAAACTTTAAACTACGTCCTCATGAGCTAAAACAGGAACACACAATAGGTTCAATAATTTTGAAGGTATTAAAGGTAGCACACAAGAAATTTACTTGGAACGGCGGTGAAATACCACATATAGGTAGGTATGGTGGACACATTGGAATACTTTGGTTTTGGGGTGTTGGATGCACAAGTAGAGATCATACTCAGTACATGGTGAAGGCTAGAAAGAGACTAGGAGCAACCAACTAAGAGAGCAATAACGGATATATATAATCATGCATATCGACAAAACATTATTAATCAAAGCATTAAGTGATATTACAAGTCAAAAAATAAATGATCATCAAGGTTAAAGGTGACTGTTTTATAGTCATATAATGGTGTGAGCATGCGCCAACTCAATCCAGATAAATCATTCAAATGAGAATACAACAATACCATGCTTCAATATGAGGAAACAACATGTGATTTAATTTCAACAACACATTAAGCACTCTCAACTACTTGAGACTAGTCATGATACATCATTTACTACTAAGCACACAATTAAAATAACATCTAACATGACATGCCAAATTTTAGCCACAGTCAAAACTAGCTTCCTATTGCACCACTATAAGCATGAAATAATTTTACTCTTCTCCAACACTAATCAACTTATTTGAAACAATTCTCAAAGAAAATAATCATCAAAGACCAGAGAGATAATCATATATAACTGAAACAAACCAACAAGGTTTGAACAAAATTCGAGTGAAAAACAAGAGTTAAGTGCAATACTAGCAAAAACTGAACACTCAGAGAACAATAAGAGTGAAAACTAGAGTGTTCTAGACAATGAAAATGTGCATGTCTGTCTCCAAACTAAAATATGTTAGGATCCAACCATTTATTACAGAAAGAAAAAAATCCTGAAATCAAGATAAAATGACGCTCCAAGAATAACACATATCGTGTGAAGGAATAAAAATGTAGTGTTTTGAAAGAAACCTCATATTTCTGTTGATGAAGAAGAGGATGCCTTGGTCTTCTCCAAGATTTGACGTTTGTACTTCTTGGATATGTCTTGGGATGACATGGGAATCCCCAAAGTTGATATTTTTTTCCATCCTTCATCTTCTCATATCATCCTTCTCTCCCTAAACTTGAAAAATTCCTCCACCTAAAACTTCTCACAATCTTCATTAGCAACGTTAGCGCATCAAAATAATAAATCCACTTGGTTAAATTTCAACACAAGTATAACACTTCATTTAAAACATTATCTATTGTCACAAATTATTTTAAGGCTCTCCCCCTCCCCCCCCCCTCCCCTCCTGAAAGAATAAAAAAGGAAAAAATATTAAGAGTCAAATGCAAATATTGGCAGAAATATGTCAAAACAGAGCAGCGGGTAAAGATGAATTTTTTAGAGGACCTTCTGTTGATCAAATAAAAAAGTTTGAAGATAATGAAATTTAGATAACAACCTGCGGCAGGTGCCCAGAAAATATAAAAAATTCCCCGCATTTTGGCTGAGAGAGCCGAGGTTTTTGGTGATGCGCAAAAATCTGGACAGAAAACAGGAAGTTCACCAAATCACATTGCCTTTCTATTAGAGTTTACTCTTGGCACAAAAACGAAATAAAAAGGATAATGAGAGGTTGTTACAGAGGAAACAAATTCCAAGACTCCAAGAAAACAAAAGAAACTAAATAAAAACAAAATGGGTTGCCTCAAACGTGATCACACGCTCGTTGGGTAACCCCAAGTAGAAGGTATAATGTAGTCTAACATAAATCCCCCCAATTGTGGAACCAAGGTTTATCGACCACTAGGACTTTGAAGTCTTCGAGAAGGTTGCTTGTTTTCTAGCGCGTCAACAAGCGTGGAACATGCACAGAACACACAAACTCTCTCTTGTCCCCAACTTTCCGAGAAGGTTGTCAGTCTTCTCGTCTTGCTGAAAACTAGAGAATTAAACGTATAGAGTAATGAAAAGTAATAAAAGTAAAAATTGTACAACAAGGAAACAATGATGAAAGTGCTTTAAATAAGGTTGCAATAATGAGGAAAATAGGACCGGGGGCCATAGTTTCACTACTGATGTCTCTCCAAAGAAAACAAACATGCTGGGTGAACAAATTACAGTTGGGAAACTGAAAAATCATGAACGTATAATAATACTATTATGATGAGATATAGTTCACGGGTTATAACATTGTAGGCATTTATCAAGGCATATGGACCGCTATCCAACATGCATCCATATCTTAAAGTCCACCTCAAGAAAGCTATCCAGCAAATCCATCTGGTATTAAGTTGTAGTAACAAAGTGATTGCTTTGTGTGCAAAAGACAAATGCATTAACAATACGTAATGTAAGCAGTGGTTCATCCGTCACATTTTTGTCACTCGAGCACAGATTTAATGCAGGCATGAGCCCACTATATAGCATATAAACCCTCTCTTGGAGGTGAAAACAACTACGTGGCCAAGGTAATCATAAACACCGGAGAGCATTGCAAGACAATGTTAAAACTCTCTACAAATATAAGTGAATCATCTCAGATTGACATGAACAAAATAATCATAATCTCATGGTTCATCGGATCCATCAAACACAACATGCACAATTATATAACGGTGGTCTTGATCATGTGGGGCAGCTCACGAGACTCTAAACATGGAGGCATAACGGAGAGAACAACCATCTAGCTACTGCTATGAACCCGTAGTCCCAAGATGAACTAGTCGCACATCTTTACGGAGGCGGTCATGGCGATGTAGAGGCCTCCGATGACGATGCACCCCTCCGACAGGGTGCCGGAACAAGGATGTGGAAGACCTAGATTGGACTTTCAAGGTGACAACGCCTCTCTGTATGTTTCGTGGAAAATAACTCTATCCTCGAACATTTTAGGGTTTGGGGAAATTTATAGGCGAAGAGGCAACGAGAGTGAAAGTACACAAAGGTCAACTAGAGGGGGGGGGGTGAATAGGTGATGTACAAATTTTAAGTCTTTTTCAATTTTAGTGGGGGCTTTGAAAAGAGAATAACTTGGTTATCTAGATTTGCAACTAAGTAGACACCCTATGTGACAAATAACGAGTAGCAACGGAAGTAAATGCAAGGCACAAGATAACCACAAGTGAAAAACACGGAGACAAGGATATGTTTCCCGTAGTTCCTTCTTAAAAGAAGTACGTCTATGTTGGAGAGGTGGGGAGCCACCTAGGCGCTCCTCAATAGCACGGATGTGCACACCTTGTTCTCCTTGAGCTTCTCCGGTGAGGGATATTCTCGTTTCCACTATGAGGTCGACTTGAAGGCGTTGACCAAACCTTTACAAGTGGTTGAGGATACTCCACAAGTGAGATGGAGGCTCTCAACGATCCGAAGCTTCTTTCTACAAGGTGGAAGCTACAAGCACTAGGGTTTCCCTTGGATGGCAAGGCAACCAAGATATTACAAGATCCCAAGAGGTATGGTGTGGGAATACAATTTTTGGCTTGGTAGAAATGTAGATCTAGTCCTCCTCCATGAGATCCTTGAAGGGCATCGAGTTTGGTTGGAGGAGGAGGGAGATCGGGGTGTTTTGAGATCTTCAACAATGGAGGAGAGAGAGGAATGGACGAACTAGCTATCAAGAGGAAGAAGACAGCTATCTATAGGCTCCTCCAATTTCTGACCGTTGCAGTACGCCAAGGCCGGAATATTCTGGGGTTAGCACCGGAAGTTTCCGGTGCACCATGGCCGGATATTTGAAAAGTACGGGGGGGGGGGGGGGGGGAAGAAATTTGAATACTCCGGGGCCGAAAAATTCCGCCCAATATTCTGCCCCCATCATTGTGCGCGGACAGCAGCACCGCGCCGAAAAACTGCTAAGGACCAGGCCGGATATTTGAATAATCCGTGGGGCGGATATTTGAATAATCCGGTCCCGGAATTTTCCGGCCAATAATCCGCCCGCATCTCTGCGCGCGGGCACCTGAGAAATCTCCAAAATCTGCTAAGGATCAGAGGGCCAGAAATTTGCCCCGGAATATTCCGGGCAAATATCTGCCCCACCTTATGTGCGCGGGCAGTAGGAGAAATACTTAGTCGTTTTGAAGTGGCCAGAGTGGTCGGAATATTCCGGTGCAAGGGCCGGATATTCCGCCCCATATACACCTGAAATTCCGGGGATAGTAGCTGAAAAATCCGGTGTCAGTAGAGATAATTTTCAGAACTCCTCTTTGAACTTTTTGAGTGAATTTATCAATAATCATCTGAGAGGCCAGCTGCATATACTCAAAAAACATTGTTAGAGAGATGATACTCGCGTTGTTATCATCACCAAAATCATTAGAGGGATCATGAGATTTCAATCTCCCCCTTTTTGGTGAGTGATGACAACACGGGTATTTGCATAGGGATAAACTAACAATGCGATGGAAAGTAAAACACCACATATAGCATATATAGGAGACATGCCTCCTAATAATAATAGTTCACACAAACAAATCAACGAATAACGAGCACGATGAGACGAAGTTCGAAAAGATGCACGACACAATAAAAACGATAACGAAAAAGAACGAAACCCACCCTAGCAAATCTCCGCGATCACTAGATCTTCTCCCCCTTTGGCATCGGGATACCAAAAAGAGAAAAGAGAGCACTACGTCCCATAGAGCAAACTCTAGGCCTGGGTATCTTCTTCTTCCTCCTCAATAGCAGACGCAATGTCCTCATCATCATCCACCCCCAGATCCCAGTCAACGTCGCGGTTGTTCCAGTTCTTGTATGGAATCCTATCAGGAAGAGGAGCTGGCACATTGGGAATGTTGAGAGCAGTCATGATGGTGCGCTGATTCTCCTGGATGGTGCGGCGCTCAACATAGTCATTGTAGTTCTCCTTGTGGATGCACACATTCATGCACATCACCTTCTCAATGGCACGAGCAAGCCATGAGCGCTTCTTGGTGCCGGGAGGAGGTGGACGCATGCGAGGATCACGGTGACCCTGACCCGTGGCACCAACATCAGTGTGGGCGGCCTTCTTGTACAGCCTAACATCCTTGTGGTCATCACAGTCTAACTCCAGATCATCACGGAGTTCAGCAGGATAGCGAGACTTGATGAGCTTCATGATGTAAGGAGCATATGGGGGCACTTTGAGGTTGAAGAGAGCAAAGTGGATCTCGTTGAAGATGAAGTCCATCACATCAATCTTGTGGCACTCAGTATCTTTCATGTCGCCCTCAGTGAAGGTCAGGTAGGCGTGTACATGAGGTTAACCAAGCCACCACGAATCTCATCATTATTGCCCGCGCTCGGGGCAATAGTCTCTCTGAACATACGCAGCAGGATGTCATAGATGGGGTAGAGACCCTTCGTTGAGACCACAACACCAGTAGAACCATACAGCTCAGCAAGCCTGTTCTTCTCATACTCCATCCCGTGAATGTGCATGCGAGTACCCTGAGGAGTGTTAAGACCAGCAAAGGGGTATCCAAGCTCGGCAGCAAAGTCATGGAAGTTGGCGGTGAGAAGGTAAGGGCCAGACATCCAGGACATACCAATATCCTCAGACTCATCGAAGACCATAGTGGAGAAGAACTGCTGGATGAAAGTGATGTTGTATGAGCATTGGGTCTCCATGAGGTGACGCAGACCCAGAAGTTCAGCCAGCTGGACAGAGTGGTTGAAGTATGCGGGATTGGCAGCCATGTGTGCAAAGTTGATGAACTTCATGGGACAGACTGGCTTGCTCACCACAGTGTACACCTGCTTGAAGAGAGTCTCCTGCTCAACGTGCCAGAAGCATGAGTCAATGGTTGGGTCTTGAGGACCCTCAGTGTACCAGGCCTTTGCCCTCCATGCCTTGAATTCAAAGATAGACATGGTGGCCAAGTTGAGAGCTGCCTTCCCCTGCTGCTTATTGGCCTTTCGAGCTGCCCTGGAAGCATCACGTTCACGCTCATATGCCTTCTCAGCATCCCTCTCACGACGGCGAGTCTCCGCCTCATCCACTAAAGTCCCCTCAGCATCTTCCCTCAAGTGTCGGAGCCTCTTGCGCGAGCTAGTCATCTTGGGATGCCTAGAGCTTGAACTATCTGCGAGAAAAGCAAGAGAAAATGCAAAGAAAACAAACAGAAAAAAATCAGAATGGTGGCTCGCAACTTGTGGAGGTGGAAGAATAGTTCTCAGTTAGAGATTCAGGGCAGGCCGAAAATTCCGGTCTGGGGCGGAAATTCCGGCCTCGGGTGAAATTTCCGAGGGGCGGAAATTTCCGGCCCTCGAGATTTCGAACCAGATCTGAATCTAGGGCCCGCCACGAATCTAAAACGACGATGAAGTGCAGTGAGGGGAACACTAGGGGATGTGTGATACTAGTATATGGATGTTCCTCCCAAAAACACACGAAATATGAAGAACATGAGATCAAATCAACCGATAACCCTAGATTGCGGAGAAAACAAAGCACGTACCGGGATCCATGGTGGAGGAAGGGATGTGCGGTCTCTTGATGAAGAGGGGAGGCAAGGGGGCCTCCCGGACGTCTCGGAGGCGGCGGTTGGGGGCGCAGTGGAGGAGAGGGGAGGGGAACATTCAGAAACTGCCCCTCCCGTCGCCTATTTATAGCCCCTAGCCGCGCAGACCGGATTATTCCGGTATTAGGACCGGAATATTCCGGGGGCCGGGGATTTAGGCCGGAATATCCGTCCCAAATATCCGGTGTGCCTTCTGCGAGTGGGCACGCTGGATGTTTGGGGGAATTTTCTAGTCGATCTCGAACCCCGGAAATTTCCGGGGCATAAGACACAGAATATTCCGGCCCCCCGGATATTTGCGCCTGAAATTTCCGCCCAAATTTCCGGGGTGCCTTCTGTGAGCGGGCACCTTGGAAATGGGTGAAATTTTTTGAGGCAAATGTCTGGAGGCCGGAAATTTCCGGGCCCTAGGCCGGAATTTCCGGGGTTCCCGTGCCTTCCGAGGTTTTTGTGGACAAATGATACAAGAAGTGAGCCTCCAAAACATGAATCAAAGACGAAGATCACACACAACACGAACGAAAAACAAAACTCAATACAAAGAGAAATGTTGGTGGCCGAAGCCACCGTGTTTGAGTGTATACCAAGGAGCCGCGAAGATGTATCTTGGGCCCAAAAGTATGACTCACATTTAAGCACAATAAGTCACAAAATGACTAGATATGCGTGAATTTTTGGTTGTTTTGCGCATGATAGGTGGAGTGTTGGTTCATGAATTGAAATACGCTCCCCCTATGTCCATGCCTACATCTATACTAGATAGCACATATAGTGAAGGTAATTATGCAAGGGTTCAAGAGAAGTTAGACGCATCGATACCATTTAGTTCATTCCTCAAACCCCGAAATCTTGGTTCATCAAGGGCCTTCGTGAAGATGTCCGCGAGTTGATCCTTGGTCGGCACATAGCAAAGATCAATATCACCCTTCTCAACATGATCCCGAATGAAATGATGCCGTATCTCAATGTGCTTCGTCTTGGAGTGAAGAACGGGATTGTAGGCGATCTTGATGGCACTCTGATGACTCCCAAGTGCAGGAGATCAATTGTAGTACCTTTCGATAAGTATTTGAGTGTCGAACCCACGAGGAGCTGAAGGTAAGCTATCTATTCTCTAAAGCCCTATAACCCTCTTATATGGCTGTTTATGCAAAGCAATAAGTTTGACTAAAATGAACTAACTAATTAAAAGCAAGTGACGTGGAGTGTGGTTTGTCTAGTAACTAGTGAAGCAAGTTTAAAATGCAAGTAATCCTAAAGCAAGTTTCTAAGCAAGTTTCACAAGTAGCAAGCAGCAAATATCTCAAGTATCTCAAGGGAGCAAGTGTTCTAGCAATAGGTGTTTTGTTCGTGTGGTTGTCACAATTAGTGAAGCACATGTTTTAGTCTTAGTTGTTTCTTCTAGGAAGAAGCCATGAATAGGTATAGTCAAGTAAATGATCTACAACCCCTTATGATGGATCATGTGGCCAAGTAAATGACTGCACAAGATTGATTAAGACATAAAGTCCCACCATAGCCTTACGTTCTAAGGTCCCCTATATATATCCCCCAATAACTTAACTTTGTGGCTCGGTCTCAGGTTACTGTCACTCCCAAGTCACCACCACTCCATTATGCTACCGGTGATCACCTTACATGCATTCCCCAACATATGTGTGCACCCATATATTGTACATAAAGACAATCATAGAAGATAAAAAACTTGTATGCAACCAATCAACGAACTATTTCACCATTGCCAAGAACAATTCACTACTCAAACATAGACGGGGAGACACAATACATCAAGGGAATATAGTATTGCATCATACATCGTGTTTGCCAAGAGATTACAGTGGAGAGATGGAGCTGATCTTGCTGTAGATGTTGATGATGAACACGCCCGAGGGGGGTGGAGCTTTCCGGTGATACACGTTTATAGCTATCTCCCAACCACACACTTGTCAAACGCAAAACTTGTGGCTCCCATTATTGGGTCATGTTTATTAGATGCATAAAAAGTAAAGTGTGCCTTCAAAAGTTCGTGAGAGTCCTATCCCAAGTTCAACCCATGACAATTAATAAAGTGAATATCTTAATTTAGAACATAAATAACACAGTAACATGGTGAACATACTCGGAATAGCAATGAAGCTAATGGGAAGATATGGTGGACTCACTGGAAATACTTGGCTAAGGAGTGTTGGAAACAAGTTTTTACTTGTTGGAATTTTTAAATTTTTGGCTAGCAAGAGGGAGATAGTTGACCAGCTACTATGCATGCATATGTCCATAGAAATACTCATTTCATGAAAAACTAAATAAACCAGCAATTAAGATCAAGGACATGAATAAGAGATAGCTCAAGACAACATTATTGCAAATTTCTATACATAAAAAGCCTATAAATCATGCAAACATATGTAGCTCTTCAAATCAACCATGGAATCCCTATTCCAAGTCATAATACTAGCATCCAATACATTCCAACCACAAACACCAGTAGCTCAATCTCATATAAAATGATGGGTGTGGTCTTATCAAAACAAAAATAAAAACAAAAACTAGACGCTTCAAGTCTCTACGATAAATGCTTTGCTTAGAAAAACAGAAAGTAGACGTGTGCTAACCAAAAGAGTGTATCTCCAGTGGGGTGTTCATCACATCCCCAAGCTTATGGCTTTCACCATTCTTGGATGTCTTGAGGCGCAGCTTGTTGGGAATATGCCCTAGAGGAAATCATGTATGATGTAATTCCCACTGTATTCATAAAGTTATTAAGTTGTCCTTGTTTTGAACATCTGATACATGTCATTGAATATGTGATTCGATTGTGGAACCATGTATTCATGTTGTTCATACTAGATTGTCCTTGGTCATTTAGGTTGTGCTGGACACACACCCTAGACTAATGTAAGTGTTGGCTGATGACACAGTTCCACTTATCATGGGCATGGTGATGCCATTCCAACGTTCACGGACTTGGCTAAAGAGTTTAGCAAGTCGGACTGACCCATATTGAGATGCAACGATCAAGTCGTCATTTGCACGTCTCAATAAATGTAATCCTTAGACCTGAGGTTGTCGCACAATCCGAGTTGTGGATCACCGACTTAGGTTCTGTCAAACGTTGTTCTGTGACAAGGCAACTATAAAGGCAGAGTTCGGGTCGAATGAGAAGCAAGCTGCGTGATGTGGATAATCAAGATGGGATTTTGCCCCTCCGAATGGAGAGATATTCTCTGGGCCCTCTCGAGTGATATGATTCAGTAAGCATGGCCATGCGCAACTCAGTTAAGTGTTAAATGTGTCTGTTGGCTAAGAGTTAGTCAGGTGAATCACATATCACGGATCGAGAAGAGAGTTGAGCTATTTAAGGGATGACGATAAATCGCCTATAGCTCGACAAGGTATATCGTGAGGCAAAAGGGACTAAGATGAATATCACATTGAAAGGTATGTCGTCATGACTCAATGGGACTTGGGAGTCGGCACGTTCTGCTAGGAGCCGCTACCGATTGATCGATTGAGAGTCGGACTCCAATCGTGTCCAAGTCGCCATGAGCCTGCAGGGTCGCACACTTAAGAGCGGGAGCAAATATTGGTTGGGTTGGACCCGAACCGGAAATGGACTGAATTAGTGAGTCGGACTCACAGAGGGAATGGGCCACAAATGTTGTGCAGCCCATTACCATACGCTATATAAAGAGGGGCGCAGGTTGCCCAGCGGGCACGTTAGTCCACTCTCCCATGCGTTGGGAACCCTAGCCCCACTCAGTCCAGCCGCCGCACCGGACCTAGCAGTCCGCCGTCGGAGCTCCTCCTCGTACGTGTGGATACCGGCAGAGGTGTTGTACGTTCAGCACTTCGACGTTCGAGGGATTGGATCGGCCGGACCGGATCGTGGGACTGCACTGCCCCGACCAGACGCGCTACATCGATAATCCGCATCTGCGCGTCTAGTGGTAATACTCGTGGCCTTCTACCTCGGCTAGATCTTGGGAGTACCGCGTAGGAAAAGTTTTTCGTTTATCTATACGCGACCCAACACAGCTCCTCTATTCCCTGTGAAAAAACTTCACAAAAGATGTTTCTCCCATTCTTTTTCTGTGGGGTGAGATTAGCAAGGACAAACAAATCACATGCTTGCTGTGAAAAATTCCAAATCAAATGCTCCAGTAGATAGACAATAAGGTTTATTATGTTGTATGTTTACTCTCTTGATTGAAAGAATCATGGAAATTCGATTCCCAAGCCCAAAGAGTGCATAAAACAGAAGAAGGCAGAATCTGTCCAGAAAAGCCACAGCAGCAAAACGAACGTTTTTACCTAAGAAAGACTCTTCAAAAAATTAAGCCAAATTTTTTTGCTTACAGAGGACGAAAAGTTGCAGAACATACTAAAAAATTAGCTCAATCCGACATACCAATAAAAAACGTAAAATCATAAGGTGAGCAGACTCGTGCTGAAACGGAAATTTTATGCACTAGGATAGCAACTTATAAGTCCAAATGGGTTTGACTTGACTCTTTATTGAAAACTCCAGAATTAAAACAACAAAAACTAATCTCTTGAGACATCAAGAGGACACTAGGAAAATCCAAACAAAAACAACCGGGTTGCCTCCCGTAAAGCGCTTTCTTTACAGCCATATAGCTAGGCTTTACTTACTTAACATCATGATGGTTGGAGTGAGGTGGCTCGGCATCCCCAAGATTGGATTCTTGTACTTATTTGATACATGTATGGTGAGCCCAGGGGTACATCCCCAAGCTTGATTGGTTGTCCCTCTTGATCTTTGTTCATCTCGCTCAACTCTTACTCCTGAAAAATTCTTCTTACACAAATCTCAACATAAAACTTGATTAGAGGGGTTAGTGTCTCCATAAATAAAATCCACATAGGTACAGCAAAGACACATCATGAGTTGATTCTAAATATTAACTACTGTTACTACACTTGTGCATTTCTCCTTGATCAAAAGAACCACACAAAACACAAGTAATGAGAGCAATGCAAAATAAAAACATAATCTGCCAAAAACTGAACAGCCCGTAAAAAGTGAATTTTTAGAGGCACTTAAGTTGCTCAAATAAGAAAACTTAAAACTAATGAAATATGTAGTGATAACTAAATATTGCTGTCGTAAATTATCAGGTCAAAATTCCACTTCTGTGATTTTAAACATTTTTCGCAGTGAAGTTCAGGAATCTATTTTCTGGACAGCTAATTACTATTGTTTAATCCTATCTCTCATATAAGATTATTCTTGCCATTTATGATGAGAAATAAGACAGAAATGTGATATTACAGTAGTGAACTAATATTTTTATTGTTTTTAGCTTTGGATAAAGTTTTAATGATAGAGACTTTGCAATGGTTTCATTGGCATGAACAACACATGTTCAAGGTCGACCCCAACTTCTCCATTACTCATCCTTCTCATTTACTTTCCCAAAAAATTTATAAAATGAAAATCTTAAACTAAATGATAGATAACAGTAGGTAAAGGTATTTTACATGTTGAAAAGACATAAATGTGTGCTCAAACCGAATAGGAAATTAAAGCATAAGGAACACACCAAAAAATATTAAACAATTTATTTTTAAGTCTAACCCATTTCCTATGCATTGGCATCTTGTAATGAAACAAATAAAAGAAGCATATAATAGCAAGCATAGAAAGGTAGATCAAGTACAACTTCAATACTTTCAGCATAAAGAGGGGAAACTTAATATTGTTGAAATATGTGTAACCATGTTTCCCTCTCTCATAATAATTTTCAGTAGCATCATGAATAGATTCAACAATATGAATATCACATAAAACATTCTTATCATGAGCCACATGCATAAAAGAATCACTACTCTCCACATAAGTAAAATGCTCATTAGTGATAGTGGGAGTTAAACATTCATAATTTTCAGTGCAATCATCATATATAGGAGGCATAGTATCATCAAAGTGATTTTTCTCCTCCAAGATTGGGAAACTAGAAATATCATGCTCATCAAAACCAACTTCCCCAAGCTTAAAACTTTCCATAGAATCAGCAAGTATATCATTTTTATCCTCAATAGTAGGGGGACTAAAAATATCATATTCATCAAGACAAACTTCCCCAAGCTCAAGGTTTTCCTTAGCAATAAAGGTGTTCAAAGAATTAGTACTACCACAAATATGATTGTTGTGCAAATAATTTTTCAATTTCTCCTCAAACACTTCATGTCCTAATTCAAGGTAGATATTATACAGTTCTAAAATTGTTTGGTTGTTTTCCATTTTATATTTTTTTTTGTGTTTTAGGTTTATATGTTAGTATGCAATGCAAACAAGAATAAAAGCTTAGCACAACGCTCCCCGGCAACGGCGCCAGAAAAGTGCTTGATGACTCCCAAGTGCAGGAGATCAATTGTAGTACCTTTCGATAAGTATTTGAGCGTCGAACCCACGAGGAGCTGAAGGTAAGCTATCTATTCTCTAAAGCCCTATAACCCTCTTATATGACTGTTTATGCAAAGCAATAAGTTTGACTAAAAGGAACTAACTAATTAAAAGCAAGTGACGTGGAGTGTGGTTTGTCTAGTAACTAGTGAAGCAAGTTTAAAATGCAAGTAATTCTAAAGCAAGTTTCTAAGCAAGTTTCACAAGTAGCAAGCAGCAAAATATCTCAAGTATCTCAAGGGAGCAAGTGTTCTAGCAATAGGTGTTTCGTTCGTGTGGTTGTCACAATTAGTGAAGCACATGTTTTAGTCTTAGTTGTTTCTTCTAGGAAGGAGCCATGAATAGGTATAGTCAAGTAAATGATCTACAACCCCTTATGATGGATCATGTGGCCAAGTAAATGACTGCGCAAGATTGATTAAGACATAAAGTCCCACCATAGCCTTACGTTCTAAGGTCTCCTATATATATCCCCCAATAACTTAACTTTGTGGCTCGGTCTCAGGTTACTGTCACTCCCAAGTCACCACCACTCCATTATGCTACCGGTGATCACCTTACATGCATTCCCCAACATATGTGTGCACTCATATATTGTACATAAAGACAATCATAGAAGATAACAAACTTGTATGCAACCAATCAACGAACTACTTCACCATTGCCAAGAACAATTCACTACTCAAACATAGACGGGGAGACACAATACATCAAGGGAATATAGTATTGCATCATACATCGTGTTTGCCAAGAGATTACAGTGGAGAGATGGAGCTGATCTTGCTGTAGATGTTGATGATGAACACGCCCGAGGGGGGTGGAGCCCTCCGGGGGTGATCCCGGCGGCGTTTCCCCCCTCCGATCTTCTCCGGCGGCAGCCTTCTATCTCTCTGTTTCGTGGTTTCGTCTCTCGGCGCCGCCTCCTCCTCGAAAAGGCCAGGGGACCCTTTATATAGTCATTTTTAGGTCATGAGACACTCGGGAGAAGAAAGATCGACGGCATCGGAGCCACGGGGCCAAAAAGGGGGCCTCTCATGCGGACAAGGAATCTGGCCGCGTGGAGGGTCCTCTTTTCCACCTGCTTGGCCTTTTGGCCCTCTACTTTGGCCCATGGTCTTCGTCTCGAAAATTCTGAACCGTGCTCTTTGGCCTTGCCCTTTTTGGAGTCCCGAAGCTCCCGGAAAGTCTGAAACACTAAAAAGTACGTTTTCTGGAAAAACAGGGTTAGAACCAAAAGAAGGGGGTTGTTTAGAAAATCCCCCAAATCATTATAAAACATGAATATAAGTTGCTAATATGTAGGAAAAACAAGTAATAACATGCAAAGTTCATGTATGCATTTTACATGCATCACACTCTCATTTTCGCATAAGAGGGGAACTTTGTCGAAGTCGATGCCATAATATCTCAATGTTTGCCGCATCCATAGTAGTTGAGCACAACAACTCGCCGCGGAGATGTATTCGGCCTTGGTGGTAGAGAGGGCGGTGCAATTTTGCTTCTTGTAAGACCAACATACCAATGAGCGACCAAGAAATTGACAACCTCCGGATGTAGATTTCCTATCCGTCTTCTCGCCCGCATAGTCCGCATCCGAATACCCAATGAGCTGAAAGATTGAACCCTTGGGATACCAAAGACCAAAGTTTGGGGTATGAACTAAATATCGAAAGATGCGCTTAACCGCTTCAAAGTGACTTTGTCTCGGAGAGGCTTGAAACCTTGCACATTTACCTACGCTATACATAATATCGGGTCTAGATGTACATAGGTAGAGCAAAGAGCCAATCATGGAGCGGTATACCTTTTGATCTACCTCTTTACCATTCGGGTCGGGTTTCAAGTCAATAGTCGTGGACATAGGAGTCTTCATAGGTTTGGCATCATGCATGTTGAACCGCTTGAGAATGTATTGAGTATACTTGGCTTGCTTGATGAATGTGCCTTCGGGATGTTGCTTCATCTCAAAGCCAAGGAAATACTCTAACTCTCCCATCATAGACATCTCGAATTTATCCGTCATAAGCTTGAAAAACTCATCATTGAATGCGATGTTAGTAGAACCAAAGATGATATCATCCACATAGAGTTGTCATATGAACAAGTCACCTCCAACCTTTTTAGTGAAAAGGGTGGGATCGATTAAACCAAGATTGAACCCACGATCCACTAAAAACTCTTTAAGGTGCTTGTACCACGCACGTGGAGCTTGTTTAATTCCATAGAGTGCCTTATCAATTTTGTAGACGTAACCGGGGTGGTTGGGATCCTCGAAACCCGGAGGTTGCTTGAAATAGACCAACTCGTGGATGGGACCATTCAAGAATGCACTTTTAACATCCATTTGTTGTAGTTTAAAGTTATGATGAGAAGCATATGCAAGCAAGATACGAATAGATTCAAGACGAGCTACGGGAGCGAATGTTTCATCGAAATCGACGCCTTCGACTTGAGAGAAACCTTGAGCTACCAATATAGCCTTGTTGCGAATGACGATGCCATCCTTGTCTTGATTGTTCTTGATGATCCACTTGGTGCCGATGACGTTCTTGCAATCTGTGGGTCTTGGCACCAACTTCCACACCTTGTTGCGCTCGAAGTTGGTGAGTTCATCGTGCATCTCTTCAAGCCAATCTTGATCTTAAAGAGCTTCATAGACCTTCTTGGGCTCAATATGAAAGACGAAAGCATGAGCCTTGCTAAAATCCACCAATTGCCTCCTTGTGACGACCCTTCCACGAACTTGTCCAAGGATCATGTCCTCCGTGTGACAGGCACGAGCAAGATTATCTAGCCTTCTCTTTGCCCTACGAGCTAGCATCACCTCCAAAGTTTCCTTGGATATCACTTGATCATCACCTTCATCATTGGAGTCTTGTCCACCTTGATTTTGTTCATCAACGGGAGGTGGATCCCTTATGTGTCGAGTTGTATCATCACCATGAGTATCTTGTTCTTGTCCTTCATTGTGAGCTTTGCCTTCATCGTGAGCTTGGCCTTGATTGATCGAATGATCTTGATCGTTAGCTTGGCCTTGATTTGAAGCATGAGGGCTTGGTGCATCTAGTTGGGTAGCTTGAGTATCAATGGGTGTAGTCAATGGCTCCACTTGATTGGAGCATAGTCCTTCTCCCTCCGTCATCCGGTAACCCTCAATGGGGATTATTTCACCAATCCTCATTCTTCTTATGACTATGGGAGGAATTGCATATCCTACAACACCATGATCTATATGGCCCCCTTGGGACCCATTATCCTCATCAAACACCACGTCTATAGCTTCTTCAACTTGTCTGGTGGACTTGTTGTAGACTCTGTAGGCGTGAGCGTTTGTGGCATAACCAACAAAGATACCCTCATAGGATTTAGTCTCGAATTTCGACAAGCGTTTACCTATCTTACGAATGAAGCACTTGCACCCAAAGACCTTGAAGTATGGAACATCCGGCTTCTTGCCCGTGAGAATCTCATAAGGGGTCTTGTTCAAGATCTTGCGGAGATACAATCGGTTGCGAGCGTGACAAGCGGTGGAGACGGTCTCGGCCCAATATTTATAAGGAGAAGAGTACTCCGCAATCATGGTTTGAGCCGTATCCATTAGTGTCCGATTCTTTCTCTCTGCCACACCATTTTGTTGAGGGGTATAGGGAGTGGAATACTGATGAGAAATTCCTTCCTCGCTAAGAAATCCCTCCACGGTGTAGTTCTTGAACTCGGAGCCATTGTCATTTTGGATAGCCATGATGCTTGTATTATGTTGGCGCTCCACCAAAGTGATGAACCCGATGACCCGCTTTTGAGTCTCACTCTTCCTCTTGAAGAAGTACACCCAACAATATCGTGAGTAGTCATCCACAATCACCAAGCAGTACTTCTTGCCTCCAAGACTATCATATGATAGGGGACCAAATAGGTCTCCATGTTGCTTTCCAAGAACGCAAGAGCTACACACACGATCTTTGGCAAACTTAGCATTCGTTAGTCCTAGAACGTGATTGCCACTTTGTAGGTCATGCAACGTCCTCATATTGGTGTGGGCCAACCGGTGATGCCA